>CM053788.1:465730308-466052808 GCA_028749045.1 Cupressus sempervirens | reverse complement strand
GGTAACCAATGAAAATAGGAGCAATGCTTCCTTGATTCCACTAATGTAATCATTGATGGGAAACTTTAATAATCTTAAGATGTTTCACTCTTCATCAAATCACAAGGCCATGGAAAGTGCACTCATGTGAGACAAAGAGTTATGTAGGTACAATTTGGTGATTTCTTCTTCAGCTAGGTACGTCAGCAAAATTTGTAAAACTATAAAAAACACCAAAATTAAAAGATCACACAACTAGAAATAAAGCAATAAACCTTTGGCTCAATCACAATTCCATGAACATAAATTCACAAAACAATGACACATTTAGGCAAGAATCACTACACTCCAAATGCGAGCACCAAAAGCATAATTTTATTACAAAATAATGGAGGCCCCAATTACATATTACAATGGAGTATTTATAAGAAATTGTCTCCTCAATTTATGTTGAGAGTGAGAGATATCTTCATCCTATAAAATGCTTTTAATTTAATAAAACAAACTAATTATATACAAACTAATAATCTAATTGGTGCTAAGTAGGAATCCATCCATTTTTTATTCATTAATTGGATGCATGAGCCTTTACATGTCAGAAACAAAGAATTTATGAGAGCAGAAAAAATGAGAAAGCTTTCAGTTGAAGTGGAAGTGTCTGGAAGTGTTAGAAATGGAAATTGATCCTTCACTAGGCATTTGTCAGAGTTAAACTACCGTCAAAACATGTTTCTAATGCATGGAAAACTCTATTTTTAGAACTAGTAGTTAACTATCGGCACACTTCTAGAAAAGTAGACCTATGGATCTATGGAGCTATGGAATCACACACCTGCACACCTGCACACCTCAAAACAACCCAAAATCTCAAAATTTTAATGAGTGTCAAAATTGAAATTTTGGCATCTAGGTTTTGTTCCCCTTCATCCTAAAGCTATGTCTAGATATTTTCCCTTGAATTTCACTATAATCTCAGTAATTTTTGCCACATTTGATAAATCTAGAGCCTCATATTTATCCTTGACCTTCTATCTATAATTGTCTACCTCAATTTAAGTCTTAGCAAAATCCACAAGTTTGGTATCCAATTCTAACAAGTCTTCTTCTATTTTGAAACCTTGCTAGATATCTTCATCATTAGCAACTTCCTCAAAAATCTTCTTGAAACTCTCCACTACTACCTCTATAGGAAACAACTTCTCCTATTCCTCATCTTCAAAAATCTCTAAACATGTATCGCTATAATGTCTCTCTACTTTCAAAATTTTCTCTTGAGCTTGGTCCTTGAGCTGGTAGATCTCTGCATGTAATATTTCCATTACTTTATTACTATCAAAAATTTTCTCTATCCAATCATCAATCAAATCTAATTCTACTATTGTATATAAATCTACCAAAATTATGTACCTTTGCCCCTTTATGGCTTGCAAAACATGTAAGTCCTTACTCTAGGCCCTTACTTCATCCATAATGCTGAAGTCTTGCTTCAAAATCACCACCATTTTATTCACATTTTATTGCATAGCATGTAGTAACTTCAAGTTCCCTTGGATAATCAAAATGCCCTTCTCTTCAAAACTTTCCCACCACTATTGACAGGCTTTCAAAAATGGGTCTAAATGCACAACTCCCCGTTCTTTAAGTATAGTGTTTAAGGTCTCCTTGGGGTGCTTGGGATCTAGAGGACCAACAACTTTGGCTAAATATCCTCTTAGGATCTCATTTTTCCTTTGAAGTATTCAGAGTTCAACCTCTTCCTATTCTATCTTCCTAAAAACTTCTTTGATCCCCATGGTTACCATCCCTCTAGTTGTATCCCATGTGGGCCTCCCAAGCATGACCTCTTTGATTTGATAATCTTGTGGACTAAGGCTTTCTGTATCTATGTCATTAGGAGGGATGACCACTTGTGTGAACAAATCCTAATCCTATGTATTGTTGAAAAATGCCAATAGTCTTACTTCATGTAATGGAGACTTAGGTTTGTTCAAGATCTTAGCCAACTCAGAAATGTCTTCCTTGTTAGCATGGAACTATGGTTTTGTGCTCCTCATTATTTCTTTCTTGAGCCACCTTGGTATATGTTTAGTTGAAGACCTACCTCTCAAGGATGAAGGAATATGTTTAGCTACCTCCTTTCCCTTATCACTCCTCCTTAGAGTTCTTTCCCTTTGTGAGGGCTCTTCTTTTGTGGCCTCTATCTTCATAGACCCTATAGTTTGCACCTTAGTGTCTTAGAAAGCTAGTTGAGAATATTCTACCAATTTTCCCTCCTTCAAAACTTCATTGGTTGTCATTTGTTCTAGCTTCTCCTGTTGTGAAGGTTCCTTTTGAACCTATTCTTCTTCTAAACCTAGGGGCAGAGGAGTAACTGAGTCTTTATCTACCACCATGACCTATGGTGGTGATGGGGGAGTAAGATCAGGACCCTATGAATCTGGTGGCATCTACATCCAATCTTCTTATTGGGGTTCACCTGTAGGGGTATCCCTAATCTTGTCCCCAACCAATTATGTCCCCATGGGCATGAAGTCAAAATCTGACATCTTAAACACATCATCACCCTTCGTATCCTACTCATCCACCCATTGTTGTACCTCATCTTCTAAAGAAGAGACTTCCAAGGGTTCCTTTTGGGTAGATGGTAGTGTTATTATGGAACTACTTCTCCTTTGTTGTTCTGTAGCTCTAGCTAGTTGGGTTCTTCCCTGTAAAGGCACATGTCCCTCTTCATCTTTCTCTTATTCCTCCTCTTCTCCCTTAGGAATAGTTTTAGGGACAAATGGGCAAGGAACCATTCTTTTAGTCACCCTTTGCCTCTTCTTAATATGTATCTTAATCCTTTTCTATTTCATGTAGGTAGAAGGGGATGTTGGATCTTCTTGTGGAGGAGGAATAGAGGCCTATTGAATTTCTCCCTCTTCTGACTAGCTAGGCACAAAGGGAGGCAATTGAGGGTCAACCTAGACTTGAGCATCTCCAATATCCTCTGACCCTTCTACATTTTATTCTTGCTACTAGGGAGGTGCTTGCACTTGACCCTCTTCTATATCGACTCTTTAAGGAGAGCTCCTCTTTCTCTTGCCCTTTCCTTTCCTCTCTAGAGGGTGGCAGTATAGAACTGGGTGGTCAAGTTGGTATACTATTTCTAGCCTTATAGGAGACTAGGTTGCAAAGGTGGGAATGGTAACTTTCTTTCCTCTACCTTTCTCTAGGGGGGCTTGAGCGTGAAAAATCACAGTGTCAACTATTGGATCAAGTTGAAAGGGTTTCTTGATCCAATCCTTTGTCATCCTAATGAAATGCCTCACCCAATGATTTATGTTATCAACCTCCTCCCTATCAACCTCATTGTTCATTATGGGTCTCTCTCCAATTTTGTCCAAGTTGAATAGGGGGTCCAACAGCTCCCTAGAATCTTGTTGTAGTATCTCCTCAAAAATGCTTATTTATTTTAAGTTCCTTCTCCACCAAATACAAATTCATCCTACAATAGTCCCTAATATAGACATCGTATTCATTTGTTGCATTCATCCAGTGGTCCTCAATGGTCTCTTCATGGTGGAATTTTCTACCAGCTAGACTCTCAACTTTGCCAATGTTATCAAAATATGGTTAGGGAGAGTTGTACTCCTCAAGTGGATACTATTCCCACTCCCATTTGAAAGATAGAATATCTTGCTTTCACTTAACCTAGTATGGTCCTATGACCAGAGGCCATGTCCAACATGGTCTTCATTGCCTCTTGACCCTGTCTTATGCAAATTCAATCTATTGAGTAATCTCCAACAAAACCAGTCTATCACTTGGATATCTAGGGTGCTTCTTTGGGTTCACAGTGGCACTAGCTACCCATAGATATGTGAATGTTTTGAACTAGATGTAGTAGGTTCCAAGAGATGTTATCTGTGCTATTGCATCATCAAATAATCTTTTCACATTATCTCCCTCAATAAATTGAATGATAGCAAAGATTAATGCATCATTCATGATCCTATATTTTTGTCTCTATCCTAAGAGCTTCTTCCTCACCAACTCAGGGTAGACAATGTAAGGCCAATCATTGGGATCCTATATGTTGCCTCTTTTGTATAGTCCAGGATAATTTTTTTTCCTTGCTACTAGTAGATATACCATGTAGGAAGTCATATATAACTTCTTGTTATCCTTGACTACCACCAATTGTTCGCACAAGTTTTCACTTAATGTGGTGGCCCAGTCAAGTGGCATCCTTGCTATCCTAATTGTCTCAATGAAATTGACCATGAAAAAATTTAGGTGTCCAGCTACCAATAGACCCATGACCCTACTCAGAAGAATAATAGAGTATCCAATATCCTCCTTCATGTACCCCCTTTTCATGTCCACCTTTCCTGTTATCCTCCCTAGAGGAGTCTTCTCAATGAGATAGGAAGATTGGATGATATTTGTCACCTCCTTTATGTGTTCCCTATACCACCTTTCAGCTGCCTCATAAGAGAGTCTAATGAATTGATCTTCCCTAGGGAGATGGAAGATCCTCTCAATGTTGTCAGGTTAGAGGTCAAGAACAACTTCTCTAGTTACACTCTTAACCACCCTTTCTTCAAGAACAAAGTGTTGTGCCAACATCATGATGTGCTCAAATGACTGTACTAATGTTGGGTGTGAAGTTGTGCTCACCAACCTTGATTGAATCAAATAAAATACCAAGGCTAATCTCTATATGGGTTTGTTGCAAATTCTCAAAAATTGCCCAAAGTTGGTGTGTCTTAAATCAATGTCCTTAATTTTTGCATAGTCATCCTAAAACCTTGATTTGGATGGGACCACTTGGAACTTGAAAACCACAGGCTTGGGTGCCATGTCCTCACTAGATGAGGATGCCATTATATCTACATGACACAAGAAAGATTTCTATTAATATGACATTAAGAAAACCTAAAAATAAAAAGTGCAAAAAAAATCCAATTCTCCTTTTATTTCCTTAAGAATTTTTTTTAAAAAATGCCTGTGCACCAGACTAGGTGTGCAGATGAGCACCTCATTTTTTGAAGTTTTGTGTTTGTATAGGGGGCATGCACTTGCACACCAAGTTGGGTGCACATGTGCACACCCCTTTGATTTTGAAGTTTTGCATTATGGGGTGCACAGGAGCGCACCAAATCAAGTGCACACCACACACCCCCTATACTTTGTGTATGAGGGTTTCATTAATGGGGGTTGTGAGTGAGTGCACCAAGTTAGGTGTGTGACCCTTTTGTTTATGCAGAGGGGTTTTGTGAAGGTGGGGTGCATGGGATTGCACTAGATAGGGTGTTCACCATGCACCTCTCCTTTTTTATTATTTATTTATTTATTTTTTAATTTTTTACTTTTAGATTTTTCAAAAGACACGACCTTCTAAAAATTTGACTCCTTAGCAAGGACATAGGATGTGATTCTGGGGACTAGATGAAGACCCCATTAATCTTCCCAATGTCAGATCAGGAGCTTTAGATTCGAAAGAACATAGTAGGGGGTCCCCATTCCTACTAGGGAATGGGGCGTTCATTGTGGAACCACAACAAATCTTAGTAGTTTGCCTCTCCTCATCCTCAATGTAAAGGTACCTCCTCACTTTCTATTTTTTTCTTGCATGATTTATTTTTTCATCTCTTCTCTTAGACTCAAAGTCTTAATCACACTGTAGGGTATGCGCAAGATCATAGTCAACCAAACTATGCCCTTAAGTGGCAATGAAAAATTAGCAAATCAAGGTTATGTCAACTTGATGTGCAATTTTCAACTTGTTATGAACTTTCCATAAAAGGTTTGAGAGAAAAGAATCTCTAGCATATTAAATTTAGTTTCTAATTTATTAGGCCTTATCTAAAAAAAATAAAAATTGTTTAGTCAAAAAAATGAATTTCAATGCAATAGTACAAAATGTTCTAGACAAAAATAAGAAATTGATGTATGTCTAACCACCTTAATCAAAATCAAATAATAATTTTTTTTTAATAATATCATGATGTAATAAGTAGAATTATGCTTGAATGTGACACATTTTTTTTGTATTTTTATTCTGAATAAATAATTAATTATGAATTTTCTACTATAGTATTTTTGGAGTTAAAAAAATCTCATGTCTAGCCACCTTAACTAATTCAAAACTTTGTAAATTTTTCTTTTTCTTTTTTTTTTGTTATGATAGAAGCATAGAATGTGATGCATATTTTGGATTTCAAAAAAGTTGTACCATTTGAAAATTATAGTTATTTTTCAAGCAGTGTGTCAATCAACACTTTATATGTAACTTTGTTAGAAAATAAGTAATAATCACTTTTTGAAGTTGTAATTTAACATTAAATTTATGGAAAGCTAAGAACATTCTTCAAAAACCCTTTTTGTTTCATCAAATCTAGGTGAAAAATAGTCATCAGATAAATGTTTGAAGTAAAAAATACACAAGAACAGGACAAAAATACATTTTTGGGGAATTTTAAAGTTGATTATGTAGGGTTAGTATCCAAAGATATAGTAGGCCTTATAAAGGTATTCATTTTTTGGTTTGGTATTAGAATGGGTGGGAGAAAAGTTGGAATATATATTGAAATAGTTTGAGGCATTTCAAAATTACACATTTTTTAGATCGTTGGTTTTTGGCACACCATGATCCTACACATATCCTATAGGGGATCCTTAAGTTTCATCCCACTTGAGGAAGGGGAGTCATGAGAAACAAAAGGGGAATTTGGAACATAGGTCAACACATCTATAGGGGAGGTGTTGGGTGTCAAGGGTTGTAATAGCACAATGTTGTAGGTGGGACATGTGGCACAGTGAAAATGATATAGGTGAAAGATAAGGCCCATGCAAAGGATACTATACTTTTGACCTTCTTCTTTACATTTTCTAACATCTATGACAAATGATTCGAGATCATGCAATAAAAAGAAAGGAAAGGAAATTTCATCATGATATCAAAAATGGTTTAACATAGGGAAGTGCTAATGATAACTCACTTTTTAATGACCCTCAAGGGTGAGTTACTTCATGGCCAAGTAGTAGACATCATTCCATGATTTTGGAAAATTTTGATGAAGGATATTCCTCTTAATACCACAACAAAAAAACAAAATAAAAAATAACACAAATTGAGAGAACAAAATATGGGCTTCTTATTATCACTATAAATATGAAATTACAAAATTACAATATGCAAATCCACATGGGTGCCTTCCTTACAACTGCTTGCAAGAAAAAGTTTAGATTATCACCTTGAACTACCCTAGAAAACCTATGGACCCTTTTAACCACTTGAGAAGGTTCTAGAATCTAAACCATAACCCTTGAGGTCAAACAACCTCATATTATATCATTTCATTACACTGTATTACATAGATTAACTCAAGACAATTTCAAAATTATATTTTTGGATGGGTCCACTCTTGCAGACCATAACAAGTAAACTACTAACCTAATAAACTATTATACCTTATTCTAGAATTCTTGGCTAGTGATCTACAATGACTAATTTCACAAGATTTTTTCAGATGAGGTTTCACCACATTTCAGAGCCATTTAGGCCTTCATCGCTACACCCAAAGTTTGGATAGCCAAAATTCATACCAAAAATCTATAATAATACCCCAATATGCATGATAAGACAATAATACTCATCCAGTTGGCTAACATGTCAAAGATGAACCTTCAAATATGAGATTAGAACAATCTAAGCACATAATAACAACTTACTAGAACTAGAAATCTCTCAATAGTTGAAACTATGTGTGACAATAGCTCATATTGAATACACAAAAACTAGAAACTAGAAATAGAAATATTTTTGGGTGATGTAATATCGCCCTTACACCTAGGGTAATTTGAGAAGTGTCCCTATCATGTCTCAAGTAGTTAGAGGAAAACCAAGAAGGTCAACCTCCTCCTATGCTAGCCATGATGAATCCTCTAATGACCCCCCATTCCCTTTGACTAGGTACTCTTCATATATTTCATCCCTCATACTTCTTCCCTCATGACTATCCAATACCTTTGCACTATCCTATGTAACTAAAGTAGATGCCAAAATACTCCAATGTTCTTTTGCAACTTCATCTCCATCACCTCCCTCATAATATTGTATTGAATAAAAAATGTTTAACACTGGTCAAATATTTAGTTCAATAGGAAACTCTTCTTCATAGGAATTTCTAGAATCATGCTTTTTCACTATCTGACATGGTCCAAAGTTCTTCATTTTCAGCTTATTATATGTATCCACTAGACATCTCTCCTTCCTCAAATGAACCATGACTTCATCTATAATATGAAATTCCTTATATAACTCATTTTCACACTTGGCTTATCCTTATATTGTGTATTCATCTTTGTAACATGCTTCCTCACATCCTCATGGATGTTCTTCAAATGCTCAACAAAATCTTCTGCTTCAACACTCCTTATCTCTCATTTATCGAACTGCCTCAATTCATAAGAATTTCTAGAACTACTCCTATGTACAATTTGGAATGGTGGTTTACCAGTACTCCTATTGATAGAATTATTCTATACAAACTATGTTGGTGGTAAAATTAGATCTCAACCTTTTGGCTTATCTCCAACAAAGCATCTCATCAAATTCCCCAAACTTCAGTTCACAACTTTTGTCTATCCATAAATTTGTGGATTATGGGATGAACTAAACTTCAAATCTATCTTCAATTTTTTTTACAATGTATTCTAGGAATACCCAAGAAACTTGGTATCTCAATTAGAAACTATACTCTTTAGTATACCATGTAGTCTCACCACTTCTCTAAAAAAACAAATCCTCCACATGAGAATCATCACTTTTTTTCTTCTATAGAATGAAATTTATCATTTTTAAAAATGTATCAACCACCACAAATATTGAATCATTCCCTTGTTGTGTCCTTGGTATTTACCAAGAATGAAATTCATACTCACATCTTCCCATGGCTTCTTAGGTATAGGGAATGGATGATATAATCTCATATTTCACTTCAGCCCTTTCACCTTCTAACATACTCCTACAACACATTAAAAATTCTTAACATCTTGTTGCAACTGTGGCCAATAGTAATTCTCAACAACCAAAGCAATGGTTTTATCTCTATCAAATTTCCCTATCAATCCTCCACTACACTTTTTCTTATGAGATGCTCTCTCATAGAACTTTTGGGAATGCCCAAATAATTTCCCTTGACAAACATACCATCCTAGATTAAGAAATCCAACCACTATGTCCTATCAAATGTAATAGGTTTTTTTACAAGTTTTCCAAGCCTCACAAACTAAGGTTCATTTAGATACAAATTCTTGAGTTTTTTGAACCCAATCACCTCAATATACATTTCTATAAGAAAAAGTTTTCTTCTACTAAGAGCATCTATAGGTTTGTTAGACTTACCACTCCTATCTTCAAAAAAATTTATAACTCTTTAAAAATTCAACCCACTTCAAATGCCTTTGATTCAATTTTCCTCACCTATTCAAATATTGCAAATCTTGATGATCAGTATACAAAAAAACTCCCTTGAAAGAAGATAGTGTCTCCACTTCTTCAATGCATAAACTATATCATAAATTCCTAATCATTAAAATAATACTTTATTTTGGCATCATTTAATTTCTAACTAAAATAAGTAATAGATCTACCTTCTTGTCTCAAAACAACACCTATTGTAGTACCACTAGCATCACAGCCTACCTAAAACACCTTATTAAAATTTAGAAGTGCTAAAATAGGTTTCTATGTAACTTTTTGTTTCAACAAATTAAAAATCTCATCTACTCCTAAAGTCCACTTAAATTCTTTCCTATATCATCTCATGGTTTCAATCAAAGGCCCACAAATACTATTAAAACATCGATAAACTTTCTATAAAAACTAGCTAGTCTATGAAAATATCTTACCTCTATTGCACTCCTTGGAGTAGGCCATTCAAGGATAGCCTTCAATTTATTAGGGTCCATTTTTTGACCCTAAGCTAATGCTATAAATCCCAAGTACATGACCTCCTTTTTCACAAAACTACACTTCCTCAAATTTATTAGTAACTTTTCCTCCCTCAACTTGTCAAACGCCTCTTGAATGTGCATCAAATGCTCCTCCAATGTCTTACTAAAGATCAAAAGATCATCTAGGTAAACAATGAAAAACTTACCTATAAACTCCTTTAGTACCTCATTAGTGAGACTCATAAAAGTGCTCAATGCATTGGTTAGCCCAAAAGACATGCCTAACCACTTGTACAATCCTTCCATAGTCTTGAAGGCATTCTTCCACTCATCTCCTTCTTTGATGTGAATCGGATTGTACTCACCTTTCATATCCATCTTTTTGAAATACACAACTCGACTCAAATATTCTATAATATTGTCCATCTATGGAAATAGAATTTTTTACTTATTAGTGATCTTGTTGATAGCTATAGAATTTGTACACATCTTGCATTCTTTCTTCTTCTTAGGTGCTAATATGGATAGTACAAAACATGGAATCCAATTCTCTCAAATCAAACCCTTTTGCCACAACTCATGAACTTTTTTATTTAACTCTTCACTTTCTACTTGTGTCATTCTATGCACTATCATATTTGGAAAACTAGCTCCTAGAATCAGGTCCATCTGGTGACTAATCCTCTTCACTGGGGGTAATACATTAGGTATATTATATTACATAATTTTTGGGAACTCTTCCAACCAATCTACAACTTCTATAAGTAACTCCTCTACTTCTTCTCTACCATCTTTTGGAATTACAAAAAAACACATATGCTCATGGCTCATATCCGTAAGAATCTTCCTTCCATCAACAAGACATATTCTGGAAGTACTACATACTTTCTCCTTTTTCTCCTTCAATGGCTTTAGCTTATGTTTCACTCCCTCCTTGCTTAGAGTGTAGGTATTTTCATGCCAATCATGCATAACATGTCTGTCAAACTACCATGCCCTACCCAGTAAGATATGACATATGTCCATAGGTATGATATTAGAAAGAACCTCATCCTATTTGCTTCCAATCTTTAACTTCACTAGGTACTACTCATTTACCATGACCTTATGATCATCCTACACCCATGCAATATGGTATGTATGTAGGTGTTTCTTCCTTTTGAGATTTAGCTTTTTGGCCATCTTTTCTAACACTAGATCATCAATAATTCCACCATCAATGATTACATCACAACACTTATCTTCATATTTTTACATTGTGCACAACAAACTCCTCCTTTAATTAAGTTCATTCCCACCACTTAGCAAGACTCTTCTTTTAAGTAGTCCTTCTCCTCTTTCAACATCTTTAGAATGTAAGGATTTGGAATATTTGTCAACATGCACAACTCTTGCATTGCCCTTTAGTTCATCTATCATTCATTCCTTGGTGTTGGGAACACTTGAATTTTTTGTGCCCTTCTTTGTAGTAGAAACATATTCCATAGAAACCTCCTGTTCTAGATCCTTTCCCTCTTCCTCTTCCTCTTTGATCTCTATTGTCTTAATCATGGAAATAATTAGATTTTTTTCCCTTCTATTTTTGACTTCTACTTTTGGCCTCATTTTTTTTCTTATGATTATCATGTTGGCATCTATAAGGTAATCTACCAGATCCTCCACCGTGACCTTTACTACTAATTTTTTTATCAAACTTTTTGTTCAATTTTATCTCAACTCTTAGTGATGTTGGAGCATCCTAGGTGTAAGGGAAATCTTGCCTCACACAAAAATATTTTATTTTCATCCTTTTCTATTTTAATAAGGACTAGTAGACTGGATGGTTACTATCTATAGGAATTTTCTATTTTTAGTAAGTTTTTCATATGAGCTCAAAATGTTCTCATTTTGTGATGTAGGAGCATCCTGGGTTGCCTTGTTATCCTACTTATTTTTGTTCATTATACATGTTGGAGCCAAGTTACTGTAGCACTCAATTGGAGCCGAGTTACTATAGCACTCAATGGGAGTTGAGTTACTATAGCACTTAGTTGGAGTCAAGTTACTATAGCACTCAATGGGAGCTAAGTTACTATAGCACTTAGTTGGAGCCAAGTTATTGTAGGACTCAATGGGAGCCAAGTTATTGTAGCACTTAGTTGGAGTTGAGTTACTGTAGCACTCGATGGGAGCCAAGTTACTTTAGCAATTCCTTCATGTGCCAAGTTACCTAGTGTATGCCAAGTGACTCTTCATGTGCCGAGTTACCTAGTGTATGCCAAGTGACCCTTCATGTCCTAAATGTTAGTATTTGGACATGATTTCTATGAACCAACTTGTGAGATTTATTTTGATCATGACATTTTTGTTAAGATCTTTTCTTGGGATGCATCCAGACCATTGTTGGGTCAGCCTTCCTCTTATGTAATGTTCTAGAATAATCTATAAGCCATTTTGACAATTAGATATAGAGTGTTTAGGCTTAGAGTTAGGAAAGTTTTGGAGAAGAATATTGGAGAGAAAATCAACTCTTAGTGATGCAAGAGCATCCTAGGTGTAAGGGAAATCTTGCCTCACCCAAAAATATTTTATTTTCATCCTTTTCTATTTTAGTAAGGAATAGTAGACTGGATGGTTACTATCTATAGAAATTTTCTATTTTTAGTAAGTTTTTCATATGAGCTCAACATGTTCTTATTTTGTGATGTAGGAGCATCCTAGGTTGCCTTGTTATCCTACTCATTTTTGTTCATTCTACATGTTGGAGCCAAGTTACTATAGCACTCAGTTGGAGCTGAGTTACTATAGCACTCAATGGGAGTTGAGTTACTATAGCACTTAGTTGGAGTCGAGTTACTATAGCACTCAATGGGAGCTAAGTTACTATAGCACTTAGTTGGAGTTGAGTTACTGTAGGACTGAATGGGAGCCAAGTTATTGTAGCACTTAGTTAGAGATGAGTTACTGTAGCACTTGATGGGAGCCAAGTTACTATAGAAATTCCTTCATGTGCCAAGTTACCTAGTGTATGCTAAGTGACTCTTCATGTGCTAAGTTACCTAGTGTATGCTAAGTGACCCTTCATGTCTTGAATGTTAGTATTTGGACATGATTTCTATAAGCCAACTTGTGAGATTTATTTTGATCATGACATTTTTGTTAAGATCTTTTCTTGGGATACATCCAGACCATTGTTGGGTCAGCCTTCCTCTTATGTAATGTTCTAGAATAATCTATACGCCATTTTGAAAATTATATATAGAGTGTTTAGGCTTAGAGTTAAGCAAGTTTTGGAGAAGAAGATTGGAGAGAAAAACTAAAAGTGCAAATTTACAGTTGGATCTTTGAATGTGAAAGTATTTGTAATTGGCCATAATCCAAAAGGCCTTACAGCCAGGCATGTATGAAGATATTTTGATGAATCAATAAAAGTATTTCTCTCTTCTTTCTCCTTTGGTTTTTGTTCCTTGTGCTTGCTTCCACTATGTTAACTCTTACAGGGTGGTTTGGATAGCTGGGTGAGCCTTTGGCCCTAGTTATTCAACCTTGCCTGCGTTGGTATTAGAGCTTGAGGTTCATCCTTGTGAGATTGGATCATGTAGAACCATAATTTGGATTTGGTTGTAGGGTTATAGATCTACAAATTTGACCTATAACATGCAGAGGGTTACGATCTTGTAGGAACCTAATTTGTAAAGATGGTTCGTGGTAGAGGAAATAATGTTGATAATGCTATATTGGATTAGTTGAGACAAAGTGCAGCTAGATTAGATGCTATGGAGACAAACCAAAGGAGAGGAGCACATCTTGATGATGTAAGTGATGATGAAGTAGCAGCACCAAACCATAATCCAGAACTTAAAGAAGATCAAGATGAGGAAAGATTGTTGCAAGTGTTGTCTAGGGAAAATTCATAGCCTACTATAGAAGTTGTTCCTTATGATGAAAAATTGGATACCAATGTTGTGTTGGATTAGACCTTTGATATGGAGAAGTTCTTTGAGTATGAAAACACTCTTGGTAGTAGAAAGGTGAATATTGCAGTCATTAGGCTGAAAGGTCATGCATCACTATGGTGGGAGCACCTGCAAACTGATAGACAAAGGAGGGGAGAGGAGAAGATCAGAACTTGGCCAAAGATGGTGAACAAGGTAAAGAAAAAATTTCTCCCTACTAATTACCTAGTTAGCTTGTTGAGAAAGATGCAAAATTTGAAACAAAAGAACATGACTATGAAGGAATATACTGAGGAATTCTATAGATTGGACATTAGATATGGACATATAGATGATGATGTTGAGAAAATTACAAGGTACATTAATGGATTGAGATATGGAATTCAAGATGAAATAAGTTTTGTGAAGTTGGAAAGTGTAGAAGAAGCATACTAGTATGCCTTGAAGGCTGAGGAGATCTTAACAAAGAAGCATGAACAAAGACAAAGAGGTAGAGGTGGCAAATTCCAAAGAGGCAGAGGTAGATCTTATGGTGATGGTGGTAGATCTAAAAGTTTTATGTAGGATAAGGGAAAATTTGAATGGAAGAATGATGACAAAAGCAACACCGAATGGAAAAGTGGTAATTCTTATCGAGGACACACCAATTCTTACTGAGGAAGATGTAATTCCTATTCTAGAGGTGGATTTCATGGTAATTGTTTCAGATGTGGTAAAGAGGGACGTAGATCCTTTGAATGTGGATCCTCTAAAAGTAGGTAAGGTAATAAAAATGTTGCGATTCAAGAAGGTGATGAGGGTTCACCAAGTGGACTTGAAGCTAGAAAAAATTTGATGGTGAGAAGAACCTTATGTAATAAGGGAAGTGATGAGGAACCTATTTTAAGGAGAAGTCTTTTCAAGACAAGATGTAAGATGGCTGGAAAATGCTACAAAGTGATCACTGATAGTGGAAGTTCTACAAATATAGCATCAGAAGAGCTAGTTACCAAGTTGCAATTGTAGAGGTTGAAACATCCCAAACCCTATCATGTTTCATGGATCAAAGATGAGCATAAGATATTGGTAAGTGAGCAATGCCTTGTGAAGTTTAAAATTGGACATTACTTTGATGAAGTTTTGTGTGATATTATGCCCATGGATTGTTGTCACATTTTTTTGGGTAGACCTTGGCAATATGATAGATATGTTGTACATGATGGAAGATTGAATCAATATACTCAAGAAGGTAAATGGGAAGAAAAAAACATTGCTACCTTTGATTGAAAGTCCAAATGAGGTTAATTGTAATACTATAAAAAATTTCACGGCTGATGGGAAACAATTTGAAAAGGATATGAAAAGGAATCAATTTTGTTTTGCCATAGTTCCTAGAGGACCAATTGTTGGTAGCAATGACCAAGCAACAAAAGCTAGTAATGACCAAGTGACAACAAATAGCGGTAGCCGAGTACCAATAGAAATTACAAAATTGTTGAATGAGTACAAAGAAATTATTGTTGATGATATTCCTGATGGTTTACCTCCAAAAAGAAGTATAAGTCATTATATAGATCTGATTCCTAACGCTAGTTTTCCAAACAAAGCACTATATAGATTGACACCTATAGAGAATGAATAAATTAACAAACAAGTGCATGAGTTGTTGCAGAAAGGTTTGATCAAAGAAAGCTTGAGTCAATGTGTTGTACCTACTGTATTAACACCCAAAAAGAATGGAGAATGTGTACTGATTCTAGAGCTATTAACAAGATAATAGTGAAATATATGTTTCTTATGCCAAGAATAGATGACATAATGGATTGTTTGAGTGGAAGAAAGTATTTTACCAAGATTGATTTGAACAGTGGCTATCATTAGATTAGAATTGGAGAAGGTGATGAATGGAAGATTACTTTCAAGACAAAAGATGGTTTGTATGAATGGTTGGTTATGCCTTTTGGTTTGACTAATGCACCTAGTACTTTCATGAGGTTGATGAATAAAGTTCTAAAAAGATTTCTGGGTAAGTTTGTGATTGTTTATTTGGATGATATTTTGATATTTAGCAAGACTAAGGAAGAACATCTTGAGTATATTAGACAAGTATTGTAGAGGTTGAAAGAGAAAAAGTTGCTGATTAATCTGAAAAAATGTTCTTTTATGAAAGAGGAGATTGTGTATTTGGGATTTGTGATTTCAGCTGATGGATTGAAGATGGATCTTGAGAAGGTCAAAGAAATTTTAGAATGGCCTACACTTGAGAATGTGGGTGAAGTAAGATCATTTCATGGTTTGGCTAGTTTTTATAGAAAGTTTATAAAGAATTTTTTTTTTTTTTTGTAATGCTATGATTGAAACAATGAGGGAAGATAAAAAGAAATTCAAGTGGACAAATGGAGTTGATGAGAGTTTTGAGACTTTGAAACAAAAGGTTGTTGAATTACTTGTATTGGCTTTGCCTAATTTCAACAAAGTATTTCAAGTTGAATGTGATGCAAGTGGTAATGCAATAGGACCTATATTAAGTCAAGAAGGTAAGCCCATTTCTTACTTTAGTGAAAATTTGAATGATGCTAGAAGGAAATATTCTATGTATGATCAAGAATTTTATGCCATTGTTCAAGCATTGAAGAAGTGGAGACGTTATTTGATTCCTAAAGAGTTTGTGTTGTATACTAATCATAAAGCTTTACAATACTTGGAAAGTCAACTTAAATTGAATCAAAGACTTATGAATTGGGTTGAGTACTTGTAGAGTTTTACATTCATGATCAAGCATAAGAGTGGAGTTACTAATAGAGTTGTTGATGCATTGAGTAGAAGACATTCTTTTTTGACTAAAATGAAGGTTGAAGTTCTTGGTTTTGATGAAATAAAAGAATTGGATGATGTTGATCCTAATTTTCTAAGGTGTGGAGAGAGTAAAAAGCACCGAATATGATAGACCACATAAGTAAGTATGATGAATATTTCAATCAAGAAGGTATGTTATTCAAATGTATTCAGTTGTGTATTCCTAGAAGTTCTATGAGGTTGAATCTGATTAAGGAAAAACATAATGACAGATTGGCTGGACATTTTGGAAATGATAAGACATTGAGCTTGCTAAAAGAGAAGTATTATTGGCCAAAAATATATAAGGATGTTCAGAAATTTGTAAAGAGTTGTGGAGTTTGTCAAGTTTACAAAAAAGGTGAGTCAAAATACTGGTTTGTATACACCTATTACTATTCTTGAGAAACCTTGGACTGACATGAACATGGATTTTGTTCTTGGATTGCCTAAGATAGTGAAGGGGTATGATTCTATATTTTTTGTAGTGGACATATTTTTGAAGATGGCTCATTTCATACCATGTAAGAAAACATTAGATGTTGAGCATGTTGTTGAACTTTTCTTTATAGAGATTGTGAGATTGCATGGATTACCAAGAAGTATTATTTCAGATAGAGATAGTAAGTTTGTTAGCTACTTTTGGAAAACTTTGTGGAAGAAGATGGGTACTGAATTGAAGTTTAGTTCTACATTCCATCCACAAATAGATGGACAGACAAAGATTGTGAATAGAAGTTTGGAAAATTTGCTAAGTTGTTTAGTTGGGAATAAGCCATTAATTGGGAGATGGTATTAGCACAAGCTGAATTTGCATATAATAATTTTGTGAATAGGAGTACAGGGAAGACACCTTTTGAGATTGTTACTATAATGCATCCTAGAGGTATATCAAATTTGAGAGATGTTGCTAGTGATGAAAAGAAAAGCACTACAAGAGAAGAATTTTCTGATTTTATGGAATCTTTGCATAAGGAAGTGAAGTTGAGGTTGGAACAAAGTAATAAAAAGTATAAGAAGAATGATGATCAGTCTAGAAGACACCATAATTTTCAAGTTGGTGATGAGGTGATGGTTCATCTAAAGAAAGGAAGATTTCTAGTTGGAACATATAGTAAGTTGAAGATGAAGAAATTTGGACCTTGTAAGATCTTGAAGAAGTTTGATAGTGGTAATGCTTATGAAGTTGAGTTAACTAATGACATGGATATATCTCCTATATTCAATATTGCTGATTTGTATACATATCATGAGTTAGAGGATGAAGTTGTTGTATCTAATGATTATCCTAAGAAGTAGATTGAAGAAGTTGAACAGATATTGGATCAGAGAGTTGGCAAGAGTACAAGAGGAAAAGATTACTATGAATGTTTGGTGAAGTGGAGGAATAGACCTATTGAAGATGCTTCATGGATTTCTCAATTTGAGTTGGATTTAGCTTAGGTTGGGACATCTTAATGATTCAAGAGAATCATTTCTTTCAACCCTAGTTGTCTGATGCAAGAGCATCTTGGGTTGCCTTATTATCTTGCTCATTTTTATTCTTTCTACATGTTGGAGCTAAGTTACTATAGCACTGAGTTGGAGCGGAGTTACTATAGCACTCAATGGTTACTATAGCACTCAATGGGAGTCGAGTTACTATAGTACTCAATGGGAGCCAAGTTATTGTAGCACTTAGTTGGAGCCAAGTTACTATAACACTCAATGGGAGCTGAGTTTGTATAGCACTTAGTTGGAGCCGAGTTACTATAGCACTCAATGGGAGATGAGTTACTATAGCACTCAATGGGAGTTGAGTTATTGTAGCACTCAATGGGAGCCGAGTTACTATAGTAATTCCTTCATGTGTCAAGTTACCTAGTGTATGCTGAGTTACTCTTCATGTGCCAAGTTGCCCAGTGTATCTTGAGTGACCCTTCATGTGCCGAGTGTTAGTATTTGGATGTGATTTCTGCAAATTGACTTATGGGATTTATTTTGATCATGACATTTTTGTTAAGATCTTTTCTTGGGATGCATCTAGATCATTGTTGGGTTGGCCTTCCTCTTATGTAATGTTTTATAATAATCTATAAGCCATTTTGGTAAGTATATATACAATGTTTAGGCTTAGAGTTAGGCAAGTTTTGGAGAAGATTAGAGAGCAGAATTGAAAGTGTGAATTTGCAGTTGGATCTTTGAATGTGAATGTATTTGTAATTGGCCATAATCCAAAAAGTCTTATAGTTGGGCACGTATGAAGATATTTTGATGAATCAATAAAAATATTTCTCTCTTCTTTCTCCTTTGGTTGCTATTTTTTGTGCTTGCTTCCATTGTGTTAACTCTTGAAGGGTGGTTTGGATAGCTGGGTGAGACTTTGGCCCTCGTTATTCAACCTTGCCTATGTCCTTTTCTATAGGAAGGTTCATTTTAGAGATATAAGCCTACCAAAAAATCTCATTGCTCTAGTTTAAGTATCAAAGAAGTTATTGTAGATTTTTGGTAGAAAAATTTGCAGAAAAATCTTCAGGCTCACCATTGGAGGCCTTAGAGTGTCCAAATGGGGTCAAAAAACTTGATGAAAGGGCACTAGCACCATTCCAAGCCTGTAGATTAGGAGCTGGGGTTTCCAAAAAGTGGTTATAATAATTTGTCAAAGATGGATTTGGATAACCCTATTTGTATTGTTAGGGTCTATTGGATCCAGGTATTGAGTTTGAGCATCTAGAACCTTCCTGAGTAGCATAAAAATGCCTATTTCAAAGGGCCCAAACATTGTCTAGGATAGCTCTGAGTGATAGTTCATAGCACTGTCTTATAGATTACTATAATGAAGGCACTCATTAGGTTAGCATATTGTAATTGAGAATTCTATAATTCTACATTTGCAGCAATAATAAGAAGTCCATACTTTGTTTCTCACATTTTCTATTGTTTCTTTGTTTTTGTTATGAGTTTATGGTATTAAGGGGAGTCGTTTGCATTTAGTGGTATTAGAGTAATAGTTCTTGAGTGTGTAGATAGATTAGTGAATGTGAGGCAATTTGCACCAGGACCGTGGTTTGGGCTAAGCATGTAGATAGATTGGTGATTGTGAGGTAGTTTCCATAGGGTTTTAGAAGAAGCATGAAAATAACTCCATTAAGAGAGCATGGTAGAAGAGTTGTAGATGTTACACCTAAGGGTTTCTGAGCCCTCTAAAGGAAAATGAAAATGTTGGAAGAAAAAATGTGAAGAGGAATAAATCTTTGTGTAAGAGATGAAAGTGAGGATGAGGATGAAGTAGAAGAAAATTTTGAAGTAGAGGTAGTTCTAAATCCAGAGGAAGAGAGGTTTTTTAGGGCCATCTCCATGATTGAAAAAAACCTAAGTTTGAGGTTCCCACATTTTAAAGAAATCTTAACCCAGAAGAGTTGATTGATTGGATCAATGAACTAGAGAAGTACTTTAAGTATGAAGATATTGAGGATTTGAATAGGGTCAAGTTTGTGAAGGAAAAACTAAAGGGACATGCAAAGATCTAGTAGCAGGAGGTTTAGTTGGAGAAAAATAGAAAGGGAAAAGACAAAATTACCAAATGGGATTAGATGAAAAATAAATTGAAGTGATAATTCTTTCCCATGGATTATGAGCTTGATCTATTCAAGAAAATGCAAGGGTCAAAGCAAGTGGGAAAATCTATTCAAGAGTATGCCAAAGAGTTCTATCAAGTTCTCATTAGAATCAGCTATGTAGAAGCTGATAAGGAGAAAGTCACCCATTATCTTAATGGGTCAAGGCCAAGCATTTAGGATGAGCTAAGTCAGGTTTGAATGAGCAGTATTGAGGAGGCATACTAGTTTTCCCTAAGAGTTGAGGAGAAAGTGAGCAATAAGTTTGACAATAAGAATAGTGGAAGAGGTTGTGGTGGAGGATCTGGTGGAAGATCTTATGGTGGCTATAATGCCAATCAAAAGAATAAGGATGAGGTTGCAAGTACCAACCAAAACCAAAGGGGAAACAATTCCAATCATTTCCATGATACAAACAATAAAGATCAGAGAAGAAGAGGCAGAGGACAAGGATCTGGAAGAGGAGGCTTTCATGGAAAATGTTTTCACTGTAAAGAAGAAGGTCATGAAGCATTTGAATGAACTCAACACCAAGGAAGGGTAGATTGAAGAATAGAAGGTCAAGAAAGAGTTGCATATGTTGATGAAGATGTCAGATCCTCACATTCTAAAGATGTTGAAAGAGGAGAAGTCCTAGTTAACAGAAGAGTCCTGTTGAGTGGTGAGAATGAACTTGATCAAAGGAGTTTGTTTCAATCAAGGTAGAGATGTGAAGATAAGTGTTATGATGTAATCATTGATGGTGGAAGTACTAACAATCTGGTGTTAGAAATGATGGTCACCAAGTTGAAGCTGAAGAGAAAAAAAACACCTGCATCCATATTGTATTGCTTGGGCACAAGATGACCACAATGTTATGGTCAATGAGTAGTGCTCAGTGAAGTTCAAGATTGGGAGCTACCAGGATGAGGTACTATGTAATGTCATACCTATGGACATATGTCATATGTTTTTGGGTAGTTCATGGTAGTTTGATAGGCATGTTGTACATGATGGATGATAAAATACCTACACTCTAACTAAGGATGGAGTAAAACATAAGTTGAAGTCATTGAAGGATAAAGAAGAAAATGTATTTAGTGCTATTAGAATATGTTTTGTTGATGGAAAAGAGTTTCTTAAAGGTATGAAGCATAAGCATATGTGTTTTTCTATAATTCTTGAAGATAGTAAAGAAGAAGTAGAGGAGGTACCTAGAGAAGTTGCAGATATGTTGGAAGAGTTTTATGATATTGTATTAGATAATGTACCAGATGGATTGCCCCCAATGAGGAAGATCAATCACCAAATGGATTTGGTTCTATGAGCCAATTTTCCAAACAAGGTACTGCACAGAATGACACTAGAAAAAAGTGAAGAGTTGAATAGGCAAGTTCATGAGTTGTTACACAAGGGGTTGATTTGACAGAGTCTAAGTCTATGTGTTGTACTAGCAATGTTAGCACCAAAGAAGAATGAAGAATGGAGGATATGCACAAATTCTCATGCTATCAACAAGATCACCATCATTTATAGATTTCCTTTGCCAAGGATGGATGATATTATGGATTATTTGAGTGGAGCTTAGTATTTCACAGAGATAGATTTGAAGAGTGGGTACCATCGAATTTGTATTAGAGAAGATGATGAGTGGAAGACTACTTTCAAGACAAGGGAAGGATTGTATGAGTGGTTAGTCATGCCTTTTGGGCTAACCAATGCACTAAGCACTTTGATGAGGTTCATGAATGAGGTGCTGAAGGAGTTTCTAAGTAAGTTTTTCATTGTTTACCTAGATGATATATTGATCTTAGAGGAGCATTTGATTCATATTCACAAGGTGTTTGAAAAGTTGAGGGAAGAAAAGTTTTTGATAAACCTAGAGAAGTGTAGTTTTGTAAAGAAGGAGTTGGTGTATTTGGGATTGGTAGTCTGAGGAGAAAGTCTAAAAATGGACACAAAGAAAGTGAAGGCTATCCTTGAATGGTCAACTCAAAGGAGTGCAACAGAGGTATGATCTTTTCATGGACTAGCTAAATTTTATAGAAAGTTCATAAGAAGTTTTAACAATATTTGTGGACCCTTGACTAAAACAATGAGAGGAGATAGGAAAGAGTTTAAGTGGACTATAGTAGCAGATTAAAGTTTCAATCTATTGAAATAGAAAGTTATTGAGTAGCCTATTTTAGCACTTCATAATTTTAACAAGATGTTTCAAGTAGACTACAATGCTTTTGGTACTATAATAGGAGTTGTTTTGAGCTAGGAAGGTAGACCTGTTTCTTATTTTAGTGAGAAGTCGAATGATGTAAAAAGAAAATATTCTATTTATGATCAAGAATTTTATGTCATAGTTCAAGCATTGAAGAAGTGGAGGTGTTATCTTCTTCTCGAGGAGTTTGTTCTGTATACTAATCATCAAGCTTTGCAATATGTGAATAGTCAAGAAAAGTTGAACCAAAGGCATTTAAAGTGGGTTGAGTTTTTGTAGAGTTATACATTTTTTTTCAAACACACAAGTGGAAAGTCTAACAAAGTTGTAGATGCTCTTAGCAGAAGACAACTTTTGCTAATGAAATTCATATAGAGGTGGTTGGGTTAAAGGAACTTAGTACATTGTATCTAGATGATCCTAATTTTGGTGAAGCATGGAAGGCTTATATAGACCTGTTACACTTGATAGAACAAAGTGGTTTGATTTTATGATCCAAGATAATATGTTGTTCTAAGGAAGCCAGTTGTGCATTCCAAGAAGTTCAATGAGAAAGAACCTCATCAAGGAGAAGCATAGTGGAGGATTGGCTAGACATTTTGGCAGAGATAAAACCATAGCTTTGGTTGCTAAAAATTATTATGAGCCATAGTTATAGAAAAATGTGATGAAGTTTGTACAAAGTTGCTGAGTATGTTAGATGGTGAAAGGAGTGAAGAAGAATATAGGGTTACCAGAGAAGCTGTGGGAGGATGCCAGTATGGATTTTGTTCTTGGATTACCAAGGAAATAGTGTAGGCTTGATTTTGTTTTTGTGGTGGTTGATAGGTTTTCAAAGATGGTACTTTTATTCCTTGCGAGAGGACTAGTGATGTTGTTCATGTAGCAGAGTTGTTTTTCAGAGAAGTGGTGAGATTACATGGTCTACCAAAGAGTATAGCTTTAGGTCAAGGTACCAAATTTGTTAGGTATTAATGGCATACATTATGGAGGAAGTTGAAGATAGATTTGAAGTTCAGTTCATCACATCATCCATAGACTGATGGACAGGCGGAAGTTGTGAATCACATTTTGGGAAATTTGTTGAGATGTTTGATTGGAGATAAATATTTTACCATAGGCAGAATTTGAATATAATAATTTTGTTAATAGGAGTACTAGTAAATCACCATTCTAGATTGAATATGAGAGTAGTCCCAAAAATGCTTCTGAACATAGGTAGTTGGATAAAGGAGAGATAAGTAGTTCTGAAGCAGTATGTTTTGCTAAACATTTGAAGAACATCCACAAGGAGGTGAGGAAGCACATCATAAAGATGAATACATAGTATAAGGCTAAGGTAGATGTGAAAAGGAGATACTAGAATTTCAAATTGGAGATGAAGTCATGGTTCATTTAAGAAAGGAGCATTTTCCAGTAGGTACATATTATAAGAAGAAGATGAAGAGGTTTGGACTGTGAAAGATAGTGAAGAGGCATGATTCTAAAAATGTGTATGAAGTGGAGTTGCATGCTGAATTGAATATTTCACTAGTATTTAATAATTTAGATTTGATAGAGTATTATGAAGGAGGTGATGGAGATGAAGTTGCAGAAGTGCAGTGGAGCATTCCAGTAGCTAGTTCCTCTATAAAGGAGATTGAAGAGATACTAGATAGTCATATTGGAAAAAGTACTAGAAATAGAACTTATGATGAATATCTAGTCAAATGGAAAGGGATAATAGTTGAGGATTCATCATGGCTAGAAAAAGAGGAGGTCAACCATCTTATTTTTCCCCTGGACACTTGAGACGTGATGGGGTCACTTCTCAAATTACCCTGGGTGTCTAATGCAGGAGCATCTAGGGTGTAAGGAAAATCTTGCATCACCCAAAAATATTTTATTTTTAGCCTTTTCTATTTTAATAAGGACTAGTAGACAGGGTGGTTACTATTTATGGAAATTTCTATTTTTAGTACGTTTATCATACAAACTCAGAATGTTCTCATTTTCTATAGGAAGGTTTAGTTTAGAGATATGAGCCTACCATAAAAATCTCATTGGTCCAACTTAAGTATCAGAGAAGTTATTGTGGATTTTTTGGTGGAAAATTTTGTAGAAAAATCTTCAAGCTCGCCATTGGAGGCTTTAGAGTGCCTCCATGGGATCTAAAAACTTGATAGAAGGGTAGTAGCTTCATTCCAAGCTTGTAGATCAAGAGATGGCATTTTCAAAAAGTGGTTATAATAGCTAATCAGAACAATAGTTCATGAGTTATGGCCTTTGAAAGTTGGGCTGCCAAAATTTCTAAAATAATTTGTCAAAGATGTATTTGGTTAACTCTATGTGTATTGTTAGGGTTTGTCAACCCAAGGTATTAAGTTTGAGCATCTAGAACATTCTTGTGTGGCATAAAACTACCTATTTAAGAAAGGCCCAAACATTGCCTAGGACAGCTCTAGGTTATAGCTAGCAACACTATCTTGTAGATTACTGTAATGAAGATGATCATTTGGGTTAGCATATTGTAACTAAGAATTCTATAATTCCACATTTGTGGCAATAATAAGAAGTTCAAATTTTTTTTCTTGCATTTGCTATTGTTTCCTTTTTTTTTGTTATGAGTTTATGGTATTAAGGGGAGTCCCCTACTTTACATAGGCAAAACAAGTACACCTTAATAATGATCATTCAAACTAGACTCATCTCCTCCTAAATTCTTGGCCTCAACCCATTATGGTAGAAGACAACTTTATCCTTATCAACTTCCACAAGGCTGCTTCTAATGAGAACTTTGGAGAACTCTTTGGTATAGTATTGAACATATCTTCCCACTTGCTTCAACCCTTGCATTTTGTTCAGTAGATCAAGCTCATAATCCATAGGAATAAATTATCACTTGAATTTAGCTATCATCTACTCCCATCTTGTGATTTTGTCCTTCCTTCTTCTATCTCACTCCAGCTAGATCTCTTTCCACTAAATCTTCTCACAACCCTTTAGTTTGGCCTTTTCAAATTTGATCCTGTCTAGATCTTCAATGTCTTTATACTCAAACTATTCCTCTAATTCATTGATGCAGTAGCATCTTGGGTTGCCTTATTATCCTACTCTCTTTTTTTTTCATTTTACAAGTTGGTTCCAAGTTACTATAGAAATTCCTTCATGTGCCTAGTTATTCCTTCATGTGCTTAGTTACTATAGCAATTCCTTCATGTGCCTAGTTTCTATAGCAATTCATTCATGTTCATAGTTACTATAGCAATTCCTTCATGTGTTTAGTTATTGTAGTAATTCCTTCATGTGTCGAGTTACTATAGCAATTCCTTCATGTGCCAAGTTACCTAATGTATCTCAAGTGACTCTTCATGTGCCAAGTTACCCAATACATGTCAAGTGACCCTTCATGCATTGAGTTTTCCTACTAATGTCGAGTGTCTACATTTGGACTTTTTTTTCTATGAGCTAACTTGTGAGATTTATTTTGATCACGACATCTATTTTAAGATCTTTTCCTAAGATGTGTCCAAACTATTGTTGGTTTGGCCTTCCTCTTATGTAATGTGCTAGAATGATCTGTAAGTTGTTTTAGCAAGTATATATAGAGTGTTTAGAGTTAGGCAAGTTTTTGGGAAAAGTTTTTGGAAGAGGATTGTAGAGAAGAACTAGAAACTACAAATTTTCTACTAATCTTTGTGTATGAATGTATTTGTATTTGGCCATAACCTAGATGGCCTTACAACTAGGCATGTATGTTGAGTATTTGAAGAATCAATAAAAGTTTTCACTCGTCTTCCTCCTTTGATTTTTGTTCTTTGTGTTTTCTTATGTTGTGCTAACTCTTGCAAGGTGGATTGGATAATTGGGTGAGTCTTGGCCCTAGTTATTCACCTCTTGCCTATGTCAGCTGGTATTAGAGCTTGAGGTTCATTCTTATGGAGATTGGATCATTTAGAATCCTAATTTGGATCTGGTTGTATGGTGGAAGATCTACAAATTTGACCTATAACTTGCAGAGGGTTATGATCTTGCAGAAACTTGATTTGTAAAGATGGTTCATGGTAGAGAAAATAATGTTGATAATGCTATATTGGATCAATTGAGATAAATTGTAGCCAAATTAGATGTTGTGGAGATAGCCCAAAGGAGAGGAGCACATCTTGATGATGTAAGTGATGATGAAGTGGCAACACCAAACCATAAATTGGAACCTGAAGAAGATCAAGATGAGGAAAGATTGTTGCGAGTGTTGTCTAGGAAAAATTTAAAGCATGCCATAGAAGTTGTTCCTTATGATGGAAAATTGGATACCAATGTTGTGTTAGAGTGGATCTCAGATATGGAAAAGTTCTTTGAGTACAAAAACACTCTTGATAATAAGAAAGTGAAGATCATAGTTACTATGCTAAAATTTCATGCTTTGCTATGGTGGTAGCATTTACAAAATGATAGACAAATGAGAGGAAAGGAGAAGATCAGAACTTGGCCAATGATGGTGAACAAGGTAAAGAAAAAATTCCTTCCTATTGATTACCATGTTAGCTTGTTCAAAAAGATGCAAAACTTGAAACAAAAGGACATGACTATGAAAGAGCATACCAAAGAAGTCTATAGATTGGACATTAGATATGGACATGTGGATGATGATGTTGAAAAAATTGTAAGGTACATAATTGGATTGAGATCTAGAATTCAAGATGAAATAAGTTTTGTGAAGTTGAAAAGTATAGAAGAAGCATATCAATATGCCTTGAAAGTTGAGGAGATCTTAGCAAAGAAGAATGTACAAAGAAAATGAGGTAGAGGTGGTAGATTCTAGAGAGGCAGAGGTAGATCTTATGGTGAAGGTGGAAAATCTAATATTTTTGTGCAAGATAAAGACAAATTAGAATGAAAGAATGATGACAAACACAAGATTGAGTGGAAAGGTGGTAGCTCATACCGAGGAGGTACTAGATCTTACTGAGGAAGAGGTAATTCTTATCCTCGAGGTGGTTTTTCTGGTAATTGTTTTAGATGTGGTAAAGAAGGACATAGATCTTCTAAAAGTGGAAAAAATAATAGAAATGTTGTGATTCAAGAAAAAATTTAGGGTTCACCAAGTGGACCTAAGGCTGGAGAAAATCTAATGGTGAGAAGAACCTTATGTAATAAGGGAAGTGATGATTAACCTATTTTAAGGAGAAGTCTTTTCAAGACCAAATGTAAGATGGCTAGAAAATGTTGCAAGGTGATCATTAATAGTGGAAGTTCTACAAATTTGGTATCAGAAGAGCTAGTTACAAAGTTATAGTTGTAGAGGCTAAAACATTCCAAACCTTATCATTTTTCATGGATGAAAGATGAGCATAAGTTATTAGTAAGTGAGCAATGCCTTGTGAAGTTCAAAATTGGATATTACTTTGATGAAGTGTTGTGTGATATTATACATATGGATTGTTTTCATATTTTTTTGGGTGGACCTTGGTAATATGATAAATATGTAGTGCATGATGGAAGATTGAATCAATATACTCTTTGGGTAAATGGGAAGAAACAAACATTTTTTCCTTTGATTAAAAGTCTAGATGAGTTCAATTGTACTGCAATAAAAGTTTGTATGGTTAATCGAAAGAAATTTAAAAGGAAGTAAAGAAGAATACATTTTTTCTTGTTATAGTTCCTAGAGGACCATGTGTTGGTAATGATAGAATAACATCAGCAATCAAAGAATTGCTAAGTGAGCATAAAGATATTATTCTTGATGATATTCCTAATGGTTTACCTCCAATATGAAGCATAAGTCATTATATGGATCAAATTCCTAGAGTTAGTTTTTCAAACAAAGCACCATATAGATTGATATCTATAGAGAATGAAGAACTTGATAGACAAGTGCATGAGTTGTTGCAGAAAGGTTTGATCACAGAAAGTTTGAGTCCATGTGTCATACCTATTGTATTAGCACCTAAAAAGAATGGAGAATGGAGAATGTATACTAATTCCAGAGCTATTAACAAGATCACACTCAAATATAGGTTTCCTATGCCAAGGATGAATGACATAATGGATTTTTTGAGTGGAGCAAAGTATTTTACCAAGATTGATTTGAAGAGTGGTTATCATCAGATCAAAATCAGAGAAGGTGATGAATGGAAGACTGCTTTCAAGATAAAAGATGGTTTGTATGAATGGTTGGTTATGCCTTTTGGTTTGACTAATGCACCTAGTACTTTCATGAGGTTGATGAATGAAGTTCTAAGAAGATTCTTGGGTAAGTTTGTGATCATTTATTTGGATGATATTCTGATATTCAATAAGACTAAGGAAGAACATCATTAGCATATTAGGCAAGTATTGCAGAGGTTGAAAGAGAAAAATTTGTTGATTAATTTGAAAAAGTTTTCTTTTATGCAAGAGGATATTGTGTATTTGGGATTTGTAATTTTAGCTAATGGATTGAAGATGGATCCTAAGAAGGTTAAAGTAATTTTGGAATGGCCTACCCTTGAGAATGTGGGTGAGGTAAGATCATTTCATGGTTTGGCTAGTTTTTATAGGAAGTTTATAAGGAATTTCAGTTCTATTTGTAATGCTATGATTGAGACAATGAGGGGAGATAAAAAATGAATTCAAATGGACACATGGAGCTAATAAGAGTTTTGAGACTTTGAAACAAAAGGTTGCTAATTTACCTATATTGGCTTTGCCTAATTTCAACAAAGTATTTCAAGTTGAATGTGATGCAAGTGGTAATGCAATAGGAGCTATATTAAGTCAAGAAGGTAAACTTGTTGCTTTCTTTAGTGAGAAGTTGAATGATACTAAAATGAAGTATTCTGTATATGATCAAGAGTTTTATGCTATTATTCAAGCATTGAAGAAGTAGAGACATTATTTGATTCCTAATGAGTTTTTGTTGTATACTAATCATAAAGCTTTACAATACTTGGGAAGTCAACATAAATTGAATTAAAGACATATGAAGTGGATTGAGTACTTGTAGAGTTTCACATTTTTTATCAAGCATAAAAGTGGATTTACTAATAGAGTGGCTGATGCATTGAGTAGAAGACACTCTTTGTTGACTAAAATGAAGGTTGAAGTTCTTGGTTTTGATGAAATGAAAGAGTTGTATGATGTTGATTTTGATTTTTTTGAGGTTTGGAGAGAGTGCATAGCACCAAGTTTGACAGATCACATAAGTAAGTATGATGAGTATTTCATTCAAGAAAGTATGTTGTTCAAAGGTATTCAGTTGTGCATTCCTAGAAGTTCTATGAGATTGAATCTGATTAAGGAAAAGCATAGTGGTGGATTGGCTGGACATTTTGGAATTGATAAGACATAGAATTTGCTGAAAGAGAAGTATTATTGGCCACAAATGTATAAGGATGTTTAGAAATTTGTAAAGAGTCATGGAGTTTGTTAAATTGCAAAAGGAGTAAGTCAAAATACTAGTTTGTATACACCTATTATTGTTCCTAAGAAAACTTGGAGTGGCATCAGTATGGATTTTTTTCTTGGATTGCCTAAGACAATGAAGGGGTATGATTCCATATTGTTGTGGTGGACAGATTTTCTAAGATGGCTCATTTCATACCATGTAAGAAAGCATCAGATGCTAAGCATTTTCTTAGACTTTTCTTTAGAGAGATTGTGAGATTACATGGATTACCAAGAAGCATTAATTCTGATAGAGATAGTAAGTTTGTTGGTTATTTTTGGAAGTCTTTGTGGAAGATGGGTACTTAATTGAAGTTTAGTTCTACATTCCATCCACAAATAGATGGATAGATAGAGGTTGTGAATATAAGCTTGGATAATTTGCTAAGATGTTTAGTTAGGAATAATTCAAGTAATTGGGAGATGGTATTGGCACAAGTTGAATTTTCATATAACAATTATGTGAATAGGAGTACAGGGAAAACACCTTTTGAGATTTTTATTGGAATGAAGCCTAGAGGAGTATCAAATTTGAGAGATGTTGATAGTGAAGAAAAGAGAAGCATTGCAGGAGAAGAATTTTTTGATTTTATGGAGTCTTTTCATAAGGAAGTGAAGCTAAGGTTGGAACAAAGTAATCAAAAGTATAAGGAGAATACTGATAAGTCTAGAAGACATCATGATTTTGAAGGTGCTGATGAGGTGATGGTTCATTTAAAGAAAGGAAGATTTCCTATTAGAACATAAAGTAAGCTAAAGATGAAAACATTTAGAGCTTGTAAGATCTTGAAGAAGTTTGATAGTGGTAATGCTTATGAAGTTGAGTTACCTAATGACATGGATATATCTCCTATATTTAGTATTTTTTATTTGTATAAGTATCATGAGTCAGAGGATGAAGTTTTTGTATCAGATGATTATCCTAAGAAGTAGATTGAAGAAGTTGAATAGATATTGGATCAAAGAGTTGGCAAGAGCACAAGAGGAAATGATTACTATGAATATTTGGTGAAGTGGAAGAATAGAACTATTGAAGATGCTTCATGGATTTATCAATTTGAGTTTGATTTAGCTTAGATTTTGACATCCTGATGATTTAGGAGAATCAATTCTTTCAAACTTGGTTGTCTAATGTAGGAGCATCCTGGGTTGCCTTGTTATCCTGCTCATCTTTTATTTATTTTGCAAGTTGGTGCTGAGTTACTATAGAAATTCCTTCATCTGCCTAGCAATTCCTATGGGTGCCTAGTTACTATAGAAATTCCTTCATGTGCCTAGCAATTCCTTCATGTGCCTAGTTACTATAGCAATTCCTTCATGTGCCTAGTTACTATAGCAATTCTTTTATGTGCCTAGTTACTATAGCAATTCCTTCATGTGCCTAGTTACTGTAGTAATTTTTTCATGTGCTGAATTACTATAGAAATTCCTTCATGTGTCGAGTTATTGTAGCAATTCCTTCATATGTTGAGTTACTATAGCAATTCCTTCATGTGCCGAGTTACTATAGAAATTTCTTCATGTGTCAAGTTACCCAGTGTATGCCAAGTGACTCTTCATGTGCTGAGTTACCCAATGTATTTTGAGTGACCCTTCATGTGCTGAGTTTTCTAGCTTATGCCAAGTACCTACATCTGGACATGATTTTTGCAAGATGACTTGTAGGATTTATTTTGATCGCAAAATCTATGTTAAGATCTTTTCTTGGGATGTGTCCAAACTATTGTTGGGTCAGACTTCCTCTTATGTAATGCTCTAGAATGATCTATAAGCCATTTTGGCAAGTATATATAGAGTGTTTAGACTTAGAGTTAGGAAACTTTTTGGGAAATTTTTTTGGAAGAGGATTGCAGAGTAGAACTGGAAACTACAAATTTGTTGCTAATCTTTGTGTATGAATGTATTTGTATTTGGTTGTAATCTAGAAGGCCTTATAGCTAGGCATGTATATTAAATATTTGAAGAATCAATAAATATTTTTCACTCTTCTTCCTCTTTTGGTTGTTGTTCTTTGTGTTTTTTTCCGTTGTGTTAACTCTTGCAAGGTGGATTGGATAGTTGGGTGAGCCTTGGCCCTAGTTATTCGCCCCTTGCCTATGTCATTCATTGATCCACATGATTAATTCTTCTAGTTAAGAATTTGTAAAAATATTAGAACATCAAGCTTAGATATTTTTCCAATCTTTGGAATGATCCTAAAAAGACTCTCTTCTTCTGGGGTCAAAACTACCTCTTCTTCAACATTCTTTTCTTCTTCTCCTTCATTGTCACTTTCATCTCTGACAAAAAAAATTATTCCTCTGTGTATTTTTTCTTCCAACACTTACATTTATCTTTAGAGGGATATAAAATCCTTAGATGTAACACCTATGACTCTTCCACTATTATATCTTTTTGTAGGCATTTTTATGCTTCTATTGAAACCCTAGTGCAAATTGCCTCACAATCAATGATATGTCCACACACTCAGCCCAAATCATGATCCTGGTACAAACCACCTCCTAATTGGTGATCTATTTACACACTTAAGAACCTCACTCTGAAACCACTTGCTAAAGGGTGCTCCACTTTATACCACAACAAAAAACAAAAAAGAAAGAATAACATAGATTGAGAAAAGAAAATATGGGCTTCTTATTGTCACCATACATGCAAAATTATAGAATTACAATATGAAAGCCCACATGGGTACCTTCCTTACAACTGTCTACACACAAAGTTGTGACTGTCACCTAGAACTATGCTAGACAACCCATGAACCTTCCTTATATAGGAACTTTTAACTACACATGAAGGTTATAGACACTAATCCCTAACATTTGAGGTTGACCAACCTCATATTATATCATTTTATTACACTTTATATAACATTGAATCAACAATTTATAAATTACATTTTCAGATGGGTCCACTTCTAGAAACCATAACTAGCAAACTATTCACCCAATGGCCCATTATAACCCCATTCCAAAAACCTTAGCTAGTGATATGTAGAGGCTAATTGCACAAGCATCTATTTGTCAAGGTTTCACCACATTTAAGAGCCATTTAGACCTTCATCATTGGATCTAAAGTTTGGATAGCCAAAATTAATACTAAAAATTTGAAATAACAACACCAGTACATATGATATGATAATAAAACTCATCCAACAAGATGATATGTTAAAGATAAACCTCCATATATGAGATTAGAGTAATTTTAGAACATAATACCAACTTATTAAAACTATAAATCTCCCACAAATATAAACTTTGTATAGAAATAACCCTTATTGAAAACACAAAAAATAAAAAAACTAGAAATAGATATATATTTTGGTGATGCAAGATTGCCCTTACACCTAGGATGCTCCTACAACATATATTCTCTATTAAAATCACCTCTCAAGTGAAGTGACTCCTCATATTTTTGATGTGTGGTGGCCCTAATATAGAAAGTATTATAAACTTTTAAAGGATTTTTTATTTGACTTGTCAACCATTTCCCAAGGTTGTATCATTAAGTTTTACGTTTTTTAAGACAAAATAATCTAGCATTAATTTTGTAAGCAGAAAAAAAAGCTTGTATAAAATGGCTAAGGGTTAGGGATTTTAAAAGGTATGCAGAGATCTTATCTTCTTGTAGTACTATTAAGATCTAAGGGATTATAAATTGTAATCAAGTTATAATCACCAAGTAATAATAATATTGGACTTGTTCCTGGTAGATGCAACACAAGGATTGAGTGAACAAAATTAAATCTTTATGTCTTATGTTCTCTTTTGTGTGCTTTATCAATTTTTTATATTTGTTATATATGTTGCTATTGTTATTTTTGTCTCTTTAAAACCTAACAAATGGTCTCAAAGCTAGGTTATTTTAACTATCGATCTACAAGAAGGTCTCATAGTTTAGTGGGAGTCTCATGGTTGAGTTGAAGTGATGGAAGATGAGGGTATAATTAAGGTTAAGAAGTTTAACAAGAAGAACATTTAGTTATGAAAAATGCAAATGGAAGACTATATTAATTGTAAGGATTTATGGCAACCATTATAAGGAAATTCCAAGAAAGAGGCAAGTATGCTAGATGAGGACTAGGATATTTTGGATAAAAACAAAGTTGGAAGTATTCATCTATACCTGACACAATTGGTGGCATTTAATATTAAAAAATGAAAGATAACTAAAGATTTGATATATACCCTAGCAAAGTTATATGAAACACCCTCCACTTCAAATGAGGTATTTCTCATGAAGCATTTATTTAATATGATGATGGTAGAAGATGGATACGTTGATGATTATTTAAATGAGTTTAATACAACTACCTATTAATTATCTTTTGTAAATGTTAATTTTGATGAAAAAATTAGGGGTCTTGATTTTGTATTCTTTGCCTCAAAGTTGGAATGGCTTGGTAATAGATGAGTAATTTTATTTTTGGTTTTAATACATAAAATTTGATGATTTTATTGGTGTGATTCCAAGTGAGGAAGATCATTGGAAAATTTTAGGTAGATCTACATAAAAATATATCTTAAATTGACAAATAAGAGGCAAAATGAATGAGAGAGGAAACAATGATGTAAAACATGGGAAATAAAGAGAAAATTAAAAGGAAAGAAGTCACAATATCGAGGACCAAGAGATTGCTAGTACTATGTGAAACTAGGGTACAAGAGTAGATATTTTTGGACTTGAAAGAAAGGAGATTTCTTTGTTTCTTTTGTTAAAAAATATTGATGTTTCATCAATTTTAGATTGAACAAATTCATTTCATGCTACTCCCCATAGAGGTTATTTTACTAATTTTATCCAAGGGGGTTTTGGGATTATTTATTTGGGGGATAATAAACCTTTTCAAATTGTTAGAAAGGGGAAAATAAAGATTAAGTTGAATAATGAGAATCATTGGCTACTACAAGAGGTAAGGCATGTTCCAAGGTTGAAGAGGAATTTAATTTCAATGGATGAACTTGGTGATGAGGATTACATAATTACTTTCAATGATAAAAGGGTTTCAAAAGGTTCATTAGTAGTAGAAAAAGGTGTTAAAGAAGGTACCTTATATATTTCTAGACATCATACCATTCCTTATACTTTAATTATTTCAGAGAAAAATAAATGTCTAGGAACAATTTCTATAGTTGGGAGGGAGAACTAACAATTGATGTAGATTCTAAAACAACATTATGGCACACCAAACTTGTATACATAAGTGATAAATGTATGAAATTACTTAATTCAAATAAAGTTTTAAAAGGTCATAAATGTGTCAATATGGATTAATGTGAAAGTTGTGTGTATGGAAAGAAAAGGGAGTGATTTTTTTGAAGAATGGGAAGGAAAAGCAAATTGAGAAATTAGAGCTTGTACATATACATGTATTAGGACCATCTCAAGTATCTTCCCATGGTGGCTCTCGTTATTATGTTCTATCCATTGATGATGCAAATATAAAAGTATGGATTTACTTCCTTTGACACAAATATGATGTATTTGTAACTTTTAAGAAATAGAAATGTTTGGTTAAAATGAGACTGGTAAAAGGCTAAAATTTCTTGCTTTTGATAATGGTAGTGAGTATTGAAGAAATTAGTTTGATGATTATTATTCCACTAATAGTATTTGTAGACAAAAAAATATTCCAATGATTCCACAAGAAAATGGAGTAGTTGAATGCATAAACAAGACAATAATGAAGCGTACAAGGACCATGAGGTTTCATATTGAGCTTCCCCTAAACATGTGGACAAAGGTTGTCAATAAAGTTTTATATTTGATCAATAGAGATCCCTCTATTTCTTTGGGTCATGGTATTCTAGAGGAAGTATAGACTGGTAAGAAGGTGAGTTATTCTTTTCTCAAGACCTTTTTTTGTGAAGCATTTACACATATAGATTCTAAAAATAGAACCAAGTTGGAAGCTAAATATAAAAAATATGTATTTATTTCATATGGAATTGATGAATTTGGTTATAGAATTTGGGATTTTGAAAATCATAAAATTGTAAGAAGCAGGGATGTCATATTCAATGAGAAAGTATTGTACAAAGATTTGTTGTAGCACCATGAGATTATAGAAAATGATTATGATTATGTAGTACTTGATAATACTCCAAAAGATGACATTTTAGTAGTTCCCTATGCTTTGCAACAATAGTAACAAAAAATACCATAAAACCTAGTGAATGTTACATTGTCAAAAATGCTAAGTAGACCTCCAAACATCTTTTCTCTTTATATATATTATATACCACAAATACCAAAAAACTCAATGAACTAGAATATTATGATAAAGTTGTGCAATGGATACAAAGTTTCAGCGGGAGTATACAATGATAGAAGAAATGGACTCCTTGTTGAAAAATCATAGTTGAGATTTATGTAATTTTCTTGCAGGTAAAATGGATTTATAGAATAATTTGGTTTGTAGGATGAAAGAAGAAGATGAAGGTAAGAAAATATTTAAAGCTAGGGTAGTTATAAAAGGATTTTTATAGAAAATGGGAATTGATTTTGATGAGATATTTTCTCTAGTAGTTAAAATGACTTCTATCATGTAGTGATTTAAGTATTGTGTTTATTAAAGATCTATGTTTGGAGAAACTTGATGTAAAAAAAAAAAATCTTCATGGTGATTCGGATGAAGAAATATATATGGAATAATCATGGTGATTTGAGGTGAAAGGTAAGGAGAAATTAGTGTGTAGATTGAAGACAACTTTATATGGGTTGAACCAAGCACTTAGGCAATGGTATATTAAATTTTATAGTTTTATGAATGAGCATGGTTACACTTGGTGTCATTAAGACCATTATTATTTTAAGAGGTTGATTGATGAAATCTACATTATTTTATGTCTATATGTTGATGATATGCTTTTAGTTGGGTCTAACATGGATCATTTTAAGGGATTAAATAAATAGTTAGCATATTTATTTTTATGAAGGATTTGGAGGCAACGAAACAAATCCTTGGTAGGAAAACTTATAGAGATAGGAAGAACATGAAATTGATTCTATCTCAAGCTAATTATATTAAGATGGAGTGGAAACATTTCTCTATGGGGGATTTCAAAGATGTTAGTACACCTTTGTCTAGTCACTTAAAATTAACCTAGGATATGTGTCCAAAGATACAATAAGAGGATGAGAAAATATCCAAGGTACCTTATGCTTCATATGTGGGAAGTTTAATCTATCTTATGGTATGTGTTAGGAAATATATTACATGTGTAGAGGGTGTCATTAGTAGGTATTTGATTCATCCTAGGAATGAGCATTGGAATGTAGTTATATGGATTCTCAAATATTTGAGAGGAACATCTAGTAAATAATTACATTTTGGGGGCTCTATTACTAATTTATAAGGCTACATTGACTCAAATTTGGTAGGGGATCTTGATACCAAATGGAATACTACATGATATGTATGTACTATTGTTGGGACAACAATAATTTGGGTTTCTCGATTATAGAAGGTGAATTCTTTATCAACTATAGAGGTAGAGTAAGTTATTGCAATACAGTCATTAAGGTGATGATATGGCTTCAATTCTTCATGGAAAAAATTGTGACACCCATAGAGGGATAACTATCTTTCTATAGATATCAAAAGTTTCATTCATCTTGCTAATAATTTTTTTGTACATTCAAAGACAAAACACATATAGTTATGGTGTCATTTCACTTGGTTAGATTTGGATGATGGAAAGTTGAACTTGAAAAACATACATATAGATGATAATCTAGTAGATGTATTTACAAAGTTCATGAAAAGGGAGAAGCTAAACTCATCTTTAGCTTCAGTTGGTCTTCTAGAGTACACATAGAAAATTAACAATCAAGTCTCGTATGGTTCAATCTGGTAGGAGCCTTATGTGGTAGCAGTATTTCTACAAGTTCAATCTCTAAGTGGGAGATTTTTGATATATGGTGACTAATAAAGAAAGTACAATACACTTTGAATAATTATTTTGGGTTCATGGCATCACCTTTATTTTTTTTGGTTGAATAGTCAATTATTTTTTAGTTGACCTATCAATCTTTTCCCAAGGTTAAATCAGAAAGTGTTTTTAAGTTTACTTGTTAAGATAAAATAATCTAGCCCTAATTTTGTAAGTAGCAAAAAGCTTGTGTAAAATGGCTTAGGGTTATGGATTTTAGAAGGTATGATGAGATAGTATCTTCTTGTAGTGGTATTAAGATGTAAGGGACTATATATTATAATTAGGTTGTAATCACTAGAAAATAAGAATATTGGACTCATTGTTGATGGATGTAGCTTATGGATTGGGTAAACCATGCTATATATTTGTTTCTTGTGTTCTCTTTTGTGTGCTTTATCATTTTTTGATATTAGTTATATTTGTATGTAATTTATGTTTTTTGTCTCTTTAAATCCTAATGCATCTGCCTTGATGAAGTAGTCAATGCAAATTTCATCAACTAGTTTGGTCACCCTCTTTTATTTTTTACCTTCCAAGAATTGGCTATTTACCTTTGTAATAACATCTTCAATTATTTCAAATGTGATGTAATTGATGGTGACCTTACAACCCTTCCAAGAAACAACAAGTTGTATTGAAACTAACTCATCATGCCCCTCCATGTTTTTCATGAAATTCAAAAGCCCTCCCTTAGTAATGTACATCCAATTTCATTCATATTACTCCATCATATTCAGTCTTCCATGTTTTGGTCCTAATGTCTCTCACCACCCATGTCGACTAGTAAAATGGGCTCCTCAATTTCTTCTAGCATTATAGCCTTAGGAAAATTGTAGAGAGAGGTTGTTGTAGCTTTGTAAAGATTACAATTGTTAAAAATTAAAAATCCTATTTAAGGAATAAAAAAGTAACCCTTCCCAAAAGTTCTCTCACAAAAATTATTATTCTGACAACCTTGATCAAAAGTCACATGGGGTCAGTACTACAACACCTAGGGAGGGCTAATAAAAAGGACCCCCATTAATGAAGTAATATTGGGAGCCTAAATAATGAAAAAGATTCCTTTTTAGTTATTATTAATGTACAATCTTTAATCATATTTGATGATAGAGCCCCAAATATTGTAATATCTACTTTGGAATTTATTTTTTATAAAATGCAGTCAATGTAAGAATTTATAAGTATGGTATGCTCCAAAAGATGTAATCATCCATCATCTCTATGCAAAAGGTACCATGAGGATAATTGGGAGAAATTTTCAACTTCATCATCATGCATGTGGTTATGTGTAACTTTACTCTCAAAGCTTGTTTGAATTTCCTTAGGAAGCATTGCTAGTTGTCTTCAACACCAAAGTCAGTCAACTCCAAACCCAAACCTACCAATTTATCTACCACCTTGTTTCCTTCATATTATGTTTGTTGGGCTCTATTTTATTCCATTTTTATAAGGAAAGGCCAAATGTTAGACAAAACATTTGAAAAATCTCATCCCTTTGACCACCAATTAACATCGTCAATAGTCACTTTAGAGTCTCCTTCCACTAGAATCCTAAAATTTTCAATCGAGGCCATAAATTTGATTCTACAAAAGAGGGCTAAAGCTCATGCTACATTAGAAGAGTTTTTTTGCAAAATTTTCATCATAAGAAAGGATAAAATTCCATTTTCCATTTCTAACAATCCCACCACCCATCAAAACCCCATCCTTTCCTACCCTATTAAAGTTGAATTTTAGCTAACCACCTGGTGGGGGATGCCAATTTTTTTTTGGGGGGAGTAGTTTTTTTGAGTTATAATTAAGTTATTAGTAACTATAAGGAGATACCATTCAATCACCACTTAAGAGTCCCTAAGACATGCATATTTGTTTGGCTTCTTCTATGTACCACTAACTTTTTTTTGCACAACTAGGGTATGTGCGAGATCATGGTGTGCCAAAAAGTGGTGATGTGAAAAAAGTGGAGTTTTAAAACATATAAAAGTGTTTCAAAATCTGCTATAACTTTTTTCCACCCATCCTAATACCAAGGAATAAAGTTTGGAGCAAACCTTATCAGGTATCTAATATCATATCAGATATTTGATATCATATTAGGTATCTAATATGAGATCACATACTCAAAACTTGCGACTAGGATTTTAAAAAAACTTTGAGAGAAAAAAGGGTCATCTGTGGCCACAATGTTTTTTGCTTCTATTTTGGGTATCATATTTGAGAACAAATATATGATTGAGGTAACTAATTTTTTTACTTTTTATAATTTTGAATGACTTTTATTTAAAATTAGATTTTAAAAAATAGAAATTGTCAAAAATTAGGTTTTTAATAATATAATTTTTTGATTTGTTTTATTTTAATTAAAAACTTAAAATGTTGTTTTATAATTGAATAGGTATGGGTGACTTTAATGATATTGATGACATTGAGCCACAAAAAAATGTTCGTTGAAACCCTACACCAAATGATCTAGTACCAAATCAAAATTGTCCACCAAATGATCCCCTACCCCCTCAAAACTCTCCTCAAATTGAAGATTTGATATAGGTAAATCTTACTGAATTGAGGGGTTTGCAAACCACTTATAATGCTATACCTACATTGGCTCCCATGTTATCCACATTAATTACCATAGTGGATAATATTCAAACACTTATGGATGAACATAATGTTTCTCTTCACTAGTGTGAGAAAATGCATGCCATTTTTTATGATTGGTTGGACTATGATGAGGTTGTGGCCCTACCAATAACTAAAGATGATATGGTTAACCTTTTTGCAGACCCAAAAAATAGAAAAATTGTAGAACACAAAAAGTCCAAATTATCAATTGAATGGTGCACAAATGAGGCTATACATTTGAACTTTTGAGAACGTTGGTGGATGGTTTTTGATAAAGCTCCATACAACAGTTTATAGGTGCCATACTATTTCATTAGAAAACTATATGCCAAATTTGTGTTGAGCCTCCAAGTGAACTACTTGAGCATGATGCCCAACATGGGTGTAGGAGGAGGAGCTCTCTAAGATAGACCCTTTTCCTAGAAGAAGAAAGCTAACACTTCTTCGCCCCCTACTGATATCTTGCCCTCTCCTCTTGTGCATCATATTGATATCATTGTAGAGGTGAGCTCTCAAAATATTAAAGCCATCCATTGATTGAGTAGCCTATCTTAGTGTTGCATCCCCATGTTGATGATGCTAGTGTGGGTTCATCATTGGTGACAAAAGTTTGTGAGAATATTTGTCTAGATCCCATCGACGATCTTTACGAGTATCATTTTCTATTTGCAGAGGATGATACTATTGAAATAAATTGATCAATTGTATATTATCTCTTATGTTACACAAAATTTCATATCTTTAGCAATCAATGTATATTGAGCTCACTTAGGCAATGAAGGTAGTTTCCTATGCCTATCAAGCATTCTAATGTTTTCCAAGTTCAAAAGATAGTGTATACCAAGTTCACTTAGGTGTCAAAGAGATGTTAGTAGAAGTTGAGTGTTATCTAAGCTTACTTAATTAATAAATGAAAGTTGGTTGGAACTAGTGCTAACCAAGATCATTTGATTACCAAAGGAAGTTATCAAAGATGTAGGGTTAATTGAGTTCACTTGGTTAACACAAGAAAATTATTTCTAAGCAGGGTTAGCTAACAAAGGATTTACTTATTTTTTCATATTGATTTTAATGGATTTGTTTGTTGGTTCTAGCTGACTGAGGAGATGAATAATAATTATTCTAAGATGTATTCAAGTTGACTTGACAATGTGTATGATATAAGTATAAGGTCAAGTTAAGGAATGAATGTGTGTGAGTGTATGGAAGAATAGAGGATGCTTAGAGGAAGAAAATTAGAAGGATAAGAAGAATATCCTTGAGGAGTTGAAAAGATACATTCGATCAGGAAGGATCAAGAATTTGAGCTAGAATTGAGATTTGAAATTAGCAATATAGTTACATCAGAAATTATGTCATATCATAATTACTCTCTAACCATTGTAGTAGTGATCTAAATATCTTAACAGATTTGGCTTAATAGCTATTTGTAAATCCTCTAACAAGGTGGCTGATGTAGGAGCATCTTGTGTCAGAAAAAAAAAAGAAAAAAAAGAAAAAGAAAAACTAAAGGAGAGAGAATGTGACAAAAATTAGAGAATTTTCTTTTAACAAAAGGAATTTCTATTTTCAAGGTGCATGGGTGGTGTAAATGGAAAAATAAATTGAATGGTTTCCATTCCATTTATCAAGGTGTGTAGGTAGAATTCTAGAAGTTTGTGGACATTTCCTTAAATCATGCATTTGATATTTTTTGGGCCATATGGTGGTGCTTAATTGTATTTGGGTGGGAATTAAATATATGTTGAAGGTAGCTGAATTTACCTTTTATCCGTTTGCAATATCTTGGGTGGTAAGTTCCTATTTAAGAAAGGCATATGAGAATTTGTAATCAATCTTGGAGAGAAGGAGGAAGCATAGGAGTGAGTTTTCCTAAGTTTGTGGATAGAGCTCCAAAATTGAGGCAATTTTTAGTAGGATTGTTGTGGAGTTGTGAGTTTGTGAGAAGAGCTAGTGGCTACAGTTTAGAAACAAGTATATTGTTTGGTGGCTTGCAAGCACAAGTTGAAGTCTTGGAAGTTTTCACTAGAATGTGGATCTAGACTAGCTATTGTTTGGGTTGGATCTTGAGTGATCTTGTAGAACTATTACTATAATTTCTCTTGTATTTGGTTGTAATTAGAAAGGCCTTACAGCCTAGAACATTGTAGGTAATTAGTTAATTTATGAATAAATAGTTATGATTTGGTATCAAATCTTGTATATTTATTGTGTTTATGATATGTGGTTTTTTTTGGGGGATAGGACATGTCCTTTGGGCACTCTCCTACCTTGCACTGCATCAAGTGGTATCAAAGTGAAGGTTGTTTCTAAGTGTGTAGATAGATCACTGAAGTTGAGGTAATTTGCACTAGGATCTTGGGAGGACATGTAGATTGATCTATGGTTGTGAAGGTGAAAGGTTGATCTTGTTTGGGAAGATTGATTTGTTGGTGATTTGTTGCAAAGGGTTTGTGAAGATCTTAGAAGCTGGCTCTATGATGATTGGACCTTGGGATGATTATGAATCTCTATGACATAGTGGAGAGGATGATTAATGAGATAATAGCTCAAGTGGATGTTGTTGTGGATGTTTCTTTTTTCTAAAAGAGTTGAGAAAAAAAAGAAGGAAGTTCTATGCTATTGGGGTTGGAGTCTACTGATCTAGAAGAGAGTTGTCTGTCCAGTTAGAAGACTTGTTTGAGAGAGAAGATGGCATCACAAGGTCAAGGTTGATTAGTTTGTAGAGTAATTGGAGGCTATTGTTGTGGATATTCTTAACTTTGTTGATGCTAGGATGGATATTGGTTGAGTCTGACATGGAAATTGTAGAGCACTTGATTGTGGATAATCTGATTATTGTTGGCAGTGACTTGTATGTTGCAAAGCATCTTATTGTGAGCAATGAGTTGGTTGGTGTTGAGAGTTTGGCATATGTTGTTGATGGAGATCTACACTTTGTTGTTGATATGGGGTTTATTGCTACTGGTGTGGATTCATTAGTTGCTGATGTGAATGAGGTTTTGTTGATGAAGCATTATGTTCAATTTTTTCCTAGAAGTGAGGATGCTAATTGGATGGTTGATATTCTGATGTTTGGTAGAGTGATATAGATGTGGATGATTTTTACGTTGGTTTTCTTGTCCTTGATGTAGTGGAAACCTCTAGTTAAGATGAAGATTGTTGTGGATCTTTCTTTTGGCATCAAAGTATGGGATATACTTTTTTCATCTACCTAGGGAGTCTGATGCAAGAGCATCTTGCATTAGGAATTTTTTTTCAAAAAAAACTAGAGGAGGGAGAAAGTGACAAAAATCAGAGGAAAAATAAATTAAAAAATGAAAAAAGGGAAAAGGGAGAAAAAGGAAAAGAATTTCTATTTTTAAGGTGCATGGGTGGTGTAAATAGAAAAATAAATTAAATGATTGTCATTCCATTTATCTAGGTGTGTAGGTGGAATTCTATAAGTTTGTGGACATTTTCTTAAATCATGTATTTAATATTTTTTGGGCCACATGGTGGTGCTTAGTTATATTTGGGTGGGAATTAAATATGTTTTGAAGGTAGCTGCATTTACCTTTTATCCCACATTGGTTATGTTTGTAATATCTTGGGTGGTAAGTGCCTATTTAAGAAAGACATATGAGCATTTGTAATCAAGCTTGAAGGTGTGATCTCTTGTTAGTAAAAGCTTGGAGAAGAGGAAGAAAAGGAGCTATAATACCCCAAAATTGGCACATTGCCATGCTAAATCAATTTTGGTCTATATGATCAAACCTAAGTCCTATTTTACTAGGCAATTCTGGTTTTGATAATCACTACTTGACCAAAGTGTCAAATGCAAAAAATCCAATCTACATTAATTACACTCTTTATTTAATTCCTAAGTATTGACTCAAATTAGCTACATTAAACCTATTAATTAAGATTAATTTAATTATAAGTGTTCATACTTTAATTAAATTAAAATAACTTCTTTAGCTAATGTACAAAGGAATTAAATGTATTTAGTTTAATAAGATAATGTCCTCATTTTAATTATTGAGTTTAATTATTCAATTATTTAAGGTTTTGCATTTATGAGGTCACATTCTATTTTATTAAATTAAATATCTTCTCCAAAATCTTCTCTTCAATTTAGAACTTGAAATGGAATTAACTTAGTTAACTCTTTCTCACACTTAGAAGAGACTTAGTTAAGTCTCCATCATATTGAGATCTAAAATAGTTAACTTCATCTACACAAGGAAGTTTCCACTCTAATTGAATCTCATTTCCAATCTCAACCATCCATTCCAATTGATCTCGACCATTGATCAATTATGGGATTCTATTTAAGAGGCGTTCAATTCCTCATTCTAGAGGTTGAATTGAATTTGCATTGGACTTATGCTGAAATATTCACTTGCTCATACATTTATAGCTTATTAAATTTCTTACATTATAATATCATCTTGATGTTAAAATGCACACATATAGTATAATTTGGTTTCCTTTATTCTAAGATTAATTTCATCTCATATAGACTAATTTGCATTCTCATATATCTTTAAAATAATTCATAATAGAGGTTTGGTTGCTAGCTTCGCGTTCTAAGAGAAATAGCATAATCCATCTAGTTAGGAGACAACAAATTAGTTTTTCAAATTGTTTCAAATGAACTACTCAATATTCATTCTGGGATGGTTTCACATATAATGATCATGTTGAAGTGTGTGTGAAGATTGAGGCCCACATTTTCTGCATACATTTCTAACACCCCCATGGGGCCAAGAAATCAAGTTTCTAGCCTCATTTGTTCTGTTTTTCTCCATCTTTTAGTACTTTGTCACTGTCATTTGTACAATATTCTAGATTCTTGCACAAAAAATCTCATTTTCACGAGAAGAAACTTAGATTTTGTCCCTTTATTTTCACTTCCCCACACAAAAAAGTGTATAATTGCATGGTTTCTCATGTAGTAAACACCATTTTCTTGCATGGGCTTGTGTAGGATTTTGCACAAAATTCTACATCAACAAATACGAAATACAATTTTTTAGATTTTTTTTTTATCATCACGTTCAACTGATTGTGGCTTCTAAAGTATCTCATTTGTGATTACTGATTTTAAATAGCTTAACAATGGTCTATAAGACACTTGTCAAATACACCTTATCACAACTATCTAAAATTGTACTAGTGATTTGATTGTAGGATGTTGTCAAAGATATGCATGTCAAAGAAATCATTTGAAACCCACTTAGACATTATTTTTTCTTTTACTACTTTCTTACACATAGTCTAAATAGGGCTTGTGAACTTTATAGGGTAAAAGACAAGGGAATAAGGAAGTATGCTCTTTACTACTTGGAAGTGATGCCCAAGAGTAAATTAGAAACCTAGATGCCTTTGAAAGATGGTACCTGAGGGAGGAAAGCAAGTTAGTGGTTCTCCTGTATGAGTCTTTTCTATGAAGGGATGATGATTTCCTTTTAGGAAATCAAAATCTTGAGAAAGGACAAGTTAGGATTGATAAGCTAACTTGGTGATGAATATGTCTTGTGTGTTTGGGCAAGGTGATGAGGTAGAGAAGTATGCTCTTTCCCCTTGAGGGAAATCAAAAACTTTGACACTTAGATCTAAACCACCAGTTTGAGTCAACCTTTTAGAGTGCCTACCAGAGTGATCCAACATCTAGGAATGACCCAAGTGAGGACACTCCTTTCATTTGAGATTCCAACTCACTATAATAAAGAAGCTTTGTTGAGAAAAAGACTCCAAAGCCATGTTAATTTCCTCTTCTTCATTTTGATATCACATATCAAGAAGAGGCTCTATCTATTACTCTAGCTAATGGTGGACCCGATCTTGCTAGTCAATTGTGTTCACTTCTAGATGCTGGTGTGGGTCACTAGCCTCAACTTCACTTGCAAAGCCACCAATGGTTAATATGAATGGATTAAAATTCTTAGTTAGTTGCTACCAAATTCACCTCCGAAAGGGGGCATAATATTTGTGCAAGGAGGGGGAAGAATCTCTCCTATAGATACTCACAATAGGCATGTACCTAGATGCTAGAAGGTAGTATACATGCTTGACCCCTGCCAAAAGGGTGTTCATTTAGCATATATGTTATAGAGTTCTTGGAATATTCCAAAAGCATGGGCACCCTCTAGTGGGGTGACACAACTATGTGAGGTGAACACATGCACATAAGCTGTGAGACAAAGGTTTTGTTTCCTCTAACATTTTTGGTTTAAGGGATAAAGTGTATCTTTTCAAGTCTTTGAACTTGTCCAAATCTATCAAAAAAATTAAAGGTCAAGACTCCCCTATCCCTCTAAGTTGCTTTGCCCTTGGTTGGATTGTTTGTGACTACTACTTGCTTCTCGTGTTTGAGAACAACTACTTATTAGAAACCCAAAATATTATCCAAAACTTGAAAACTACCCTAATATCTATCTGAAACTTGTCAACACAATCAACCTTTTATTTAGAACTATCAAACACATTGAAAATCTCTTTCAATCTAGTCAAAAATCATTAGTCTATCAAGATTCTCATGCCTAGTTCTGCAAATTTTTGCATGACAAAATACCTTGTCAACAATTCCTCACATGACTCTATACAAGTTCTCATGTGACTCTCTATGAATCTCTATGCAAGATTTTGCAAATACAATATCTTTTATGCCAAAATTCTACCTTTCTATTAAACTTCCATTTCCTTGCATAGTTCAATGCAAGTCCCTACTAGAGAAAATTGGTCAAAAATTGTTGTTCTAAATCTTTGCCTAGTTCTTTGTGCTTTCTCATGTAATTCCCTAAGAATATGCATGTGGGATTTTGTTCTAAAAACTATCAAACTATCATGTCAAATTTATTTTCACTCTAAGTCTAATCTGGTCTACAACATTTGACCACTTCTTTGTCTACATATAATGTCAAAATAGTGACTTCTTGCTTAGTTGAAAACTTGCAATCAATTACAATGAACTATTCTTCTCACTCAATTATCTTGTTTTCTCCTTTTGTGTTCATCATACTTGATTTCATGATAGTCATAAACCTTGGTTATTCTAGACATTACTTAGATAACTCATAGGCAAGTATACAACATTGTTATCTCACTTTGAGGCTGCATTCTAGTGTGGTCCTTGTCTAGGATTTTTCTTTTTTTCATTATCTATAACTATAGCAACAAGAAGCAAAAATGTATTTTGTCCCCTTAGACTCAAACGAGGTAGTGCTAGGGGGTAGAGGCCACTTCTTGTCTTATACATAGTCTGTATATAGTGCATTTGGTGAGGAATCTTCATGATATCCTTCACCTATCAGATCACCTCATGTTTAGAGAATATTATCTATAAACTTACAACAAACTAGGAATCCCTTATATCAAGAAGATCTTGAAATGAGAAAAGGTCATACATCTCTAAACAACACAACTAAATTCTTATTCAAATAACCTTTTCAACCAACATACACTAAAACTTATCACACTCCTAAAATGGTTGATCAAGACCAAGAATATGGGGAACATAGTAGAGAACAAGATCACCAAAGGAATGAAAGACATCAAGACCCTTTTACTAATGAGAATGAGGAAAATGAAGTAATCCTCCCTAAAGATGTTGAAAGATATCATAAGGATAAACATTTCAATAAAGTCATGAAAATTGTGCTTAACAAAGAGAAAGAGAAATAATTTTTTAAACTTGTCAAGAGGGAGCCAAGCTACCTCATCACTTTAATGTTGAGACAATCATTACACCTAAAAAGGAAACTAAAATGTCTTAGTTGCAAAAAAAATTGAAAATCATGCAAGGATAGTTATCCCAAATGATGTGTGATAAAGATAAACCAACAAAAACATACACCTTAGACACTTTTTGTCCATTTCCTTTTGATAAGAGTATAGAAATGCCTCCTTTTTGAAGAGGATTTGTGTTATCTAGGTACAATAAGTACTTCAAAACTTTCCTTTCAATCCCCAAGATCATTTGAGGGAATTTGGTGCCCTATTTATGGAATTTAAGCATGATTAGACATATCTAATTTGTCTATTTCCATGAAGTTTAGGTGGTCAAGCCATGGAATGGTTTTCACACTTGCCTACTAGTATCAAAATATTTGATGAGATTGCTGACCCATTTTTCCAAAAATACTCACACAAAATACAATACCCAGTTAACATATAAGACTTGTGTGACCTTAAATAGAATGTTTGGGAACCTTTCCTCACATTCCTTCAGAGATGGATACAACTTTACACCAAATATTTGCAAAAGATTCCTGAAATAGAAAAACTTGATATCTTTACATATAATCTTCTACCTAATTTTGAGTATAGAGTTCAACTTCAAGGTCCACACACCTTTGAAGACATGGTCACACAAGCTATTTGAATTGAGGAATTCATGGCCAAAAAGGGCAAATTCACCCTTCAAAAGGATAGCAAACAAGGATCAACCTCTAATAAGGATAAATCTAAATATGTGAACAAGAACCTAGAGGTTATACATGATGGAGTTGTTGACACCATTACTCCTAAACCTACTAAAGTAGCATTCGATCTTACAAACAATCTCAAAGCATCCAAGAACATTGAGAAACCTCCTTCTAACAATGAGATTTTTGGAAACAGACCAAAGAGCTCATATAGGGTTACATGCAAAAAATGAGAATATACACCTCTTGGTAAACCCTTAGATGTGGTCTATAAGACCTTGCTACTAAACAAGCTCTTTTCTCCATTCGATAACTCTCATCCTTATTATCCACAACCATGACCCCAATGGTGGAACAAAACCACATTTTGTGAGTACCATCAAAACAAAGGTCACAAAACTAGCAATTGCATTAACCTCCATCACAAAGTTCAAGACTTAATTGATGATGGTGATATTTTTTTGGATGGACATATCAAGAACTTAGATCATAAGGCTTTCAAAGAGCCATTCCCATCTTATTAAAAAGGAGAAAACTTGAAATAAAAACCTAATAACAAGGTCAACTATATGTACTCTAATGATGATGATGTGATCAACACAGTTGAACCTATGGATTTTGAGTATTGTGACATTATCACCATTAAGGGAAAATAAGAAAACCCTAAACCTAAGACACCATTTGTCTTAAGGGGCCCTACTTCGAATAAATTGACAACAAACCATCACAATCTTGTGCCAAAATTGTTACATGTTCCCATGCCAAGTTGGTACTCAAAGGTTGTGTGCCTTCTACTCTTGATCCAGAATAACACACAGAAAAACCTCTTGCTAGTCCATTTGGCAAAGGCACAAAACTTGCAACATCCTCTACATTGACTAGCTATAGAATCCTTGATCAATTACAATAGAAAAGTGCTTGGATAATGCTCTTTGAATTGCTTAGAATCTTGCCTTCTTATAAGAAGATTCTTGACAAAGCCCTCACTAAGGAAAATGTACCTTAGGATCTTGATCTTGATAGGTTCCAATCTATAGTAGGTCATCTAACCTCACCTCACTATAGGAGGAAGATAATTTACTGAGTCATCCACACAATCAACCATTACACATTGAAGTCGTGATACACCAAAGGCATGTTCATTGTGTGCTCAATGAAAATGGGGCTAGTTTGAACATTGTCTTTGTTGCTTTACTTAGGAAATTAGGCTATTCTAAAGATTCCATTGATCCTTGTCATAGGATAACTATCAAGGCATATGACAAAGTCAAGTGTAAATCCTTAGGTCTCATTATGTTGCCTCTTTGAGTTCATCTTGTAGAAAGGGACATCACTTGCTAGGTTCTTGATATCCCATTGCAATACAACATCTTGCTGGGAAGACCATGGATACACAAAATGTAAGTTATACCCTCAACTTACCATTAATGTGTAAAGTTCCCATTTCATGACTCTAAAGTCAAGATACCTACAAATACTAGCTATACTTGTAACATGCCAAAATCTATTGAAAGCTTTGTACATGATGATAAGTTGAAAAGAATTGAGTAGTCACTCATGCTAAAAGAAACTAGAATGGGTTAATTCCACATAGAATTGGTTATGTCTTTGACATCTCTTCTTGATTCTCCCTATCATTATGGGAGACCATCTGAAATGAAGATACCTTCTATGTTGTCACCCCAAACTAAATATGATGGTACCTTTGTCAAAGCTATTGTACCTCATAAGGAGGAAGATGAAAAAAAAGTCATTATTGCTTGGATATACAAAGATGAAACTCTAGTTGACCTCATAGAATAGTCTTGTGGGAGTACTCCTAAAAAGTATGGTCCAGGTCTAAAACTCATGAAATGCTTTGACTACAAGGGGAATGGCCCTATTGAATGTAACAAAAATGGTCTATTGATCTTATCAAAGTAATAGCTAGAAGGAATTGAGATACATCTAGTCTAGGCTTCAATAAGATACCCTTCCATGTAGGGATTAACAAATTTATACCAAAACCTAAGAGTTCATCTAAACATGATGGGACACAACCCAACCACAGAATGGACACAAAAAGAAAGGGAAAATTTTATTCACTTTGTAAATAAGCTAATACATTCAGTACAGATAAAATAGACTTCAAAACATGCCATATGGGCTTACAATAGCATAAATCTGGAGATAAATTCTTCTCCCAGTACCTTCTCTCAAACTCCACTCTAAACTGCCTTTTACAATGCTAGAAATGCTCTTAAATAGACCCTAGAGAGTTAAGGATTAGGAATACATTCTAGAAAGTTCTAGTTGGCATCCACTAACCAAATAGAAGGCTCTATAAGTCGCATTAGAATTCAACACAAAATTAGAAGAATCCAGAAATGGTAACCGAACTTCTAGGAGGCATAACTTTTGAACCGTAGCTCCAATTAATGAACTGCTTACATTTTTGAAAAGCTCTCGAAGTGCTCTATAGCCCTATGGATGAGATTTTCTTGTCCCCCATTTTTTGGCCCTATTCAAGGTCATTTAATGCCCCTAACTTGACTTTGAAGCACTCTTAAGAGGTCTCCAAAAATTGAAAAATTGCAGTAACTTTCAAATCGTGGGGCCTTTTGACCTGATTCTTTTTCTAGAATGCTCTAAATTATAATTAAAATCATCCAATCAATTAACATCTTCTAGTTCACCAAAATTATGGCTCAATTACACACTCTTATTTTTTTTGCATTTACACATATCCCAAGGTGCTCAAATACTCTATCTTAGATCACTGGTAGTGGAACTGTGAGAGTTGGAACCTTTATTTGACCCAAATGGGTATCCAAAAATGAAAACACATGAAATAGAAACTAAGTTTAAGTACATTTTTTGAGTGACACAGGATTGCCCTTATACCTCTAGATGCTCCTGCATCAGACACCCAGGGTAGATTGAAAAGTGACCCTGTCACTTTATGAATGGTAGAGGAAATCCTAAATGGGAAACCTTAGCTGCTGATATCCAATTTGAATACTCTATCAGACGCCATTTCCACTTGACTAGATACTCTTCATACTACCTATTTCTAGTACTCCTACCCACATGACTATCTAGAATCTCCTCTATCTCCTCCTTCTTAGAAGTAGGAATTGGACATGGCTCTAACATTAGCTCCTCATCTGCACCATCATCATGATACTCTGTTAAGTCTGCAATGTTAAAAATAGGAGAAATGCGAATTCCATCTAGAAACTCTACTTCATATGCATTTCCTAAGTACTGGCTAGAAATATTTCTTTTCTTAAGTATACCATGACTAGATCCCCTACTTGGAATTTTTTATGTCTTCTCCTTTGATCAGCCTTAGCTTTATACTATTGGTTCATCTTGGTAATGTGTGCCTGGACCTCCTCATGTAAATGCTTGATATGTTCAGCAAATACTTCAGCTTCAGCACTTGTCCTCTCCCCTTGCTCTATTTTCCTCAATTCTAGTGCAACCCTTAGGCTACTTCCATATACAATTTGGAATGGTGATCTACCAGTACTCCTGTTTATAGAGTTATTGTAAGCAAACTCTGCTTGTGGTAGAATCAAATCCCACCCCTTGGGCTTATCCCCAACTAAACATCTCACCAAATTGCCCAAACTTCTGTTTGGCTGTCAGTCTACGAGTGATGTGTGGAACTAAATTTCAAGTGTGTTCTCAACTTCTTCCACAATGTTCTCTAGAAATACCCCAAAAATTTAGTATCTCTGTCAGAAACTATACTCCTTGGGAGACCATGTAGTCTTACCACCTCTCTGAAAAACAAGTCTACAATATGGATAGCAACATGAGTTTTGTGGCATGGAATGAAATGTGTCATTTTGGAGAACCTATCAACCAACACAAATACTGAATCATTAACCCTTTGTGTCCTTGGCAATCCAAGAAAAAAATCCATACTTATGTCCTCCCATGGTTTTGATGGAATAGGCAATGGCTAATAAAGTCTAGTATTCTGACTAAATCCCTTGGCAACTTGAAAAATCTGACAACTCTATACATACTTCTTCACATCCTGTGAAATTTGAGGCCAAAAATAATGTTCTCCAAGAATGGCAATGGTCTTATCTCGACCAAAATGTCCTACCATCCCTCCACTATGTTTCTCCTTAATCATATTTTCCCTCATGGAACTCCTTGGAATGCATAATTGACTACTCTTGAATAACATACCATCCTAAATCAGACAGTCTAACCACTTAGTTCTCTCTATAGCAAAAGGCTCTTTACAAGCTTTCCATGCTTTAGCAAAATTGGGATCCTCAAGGTATAGATCCTTGAGTTCATCAAACCCAACTACTTCAACTTGCATTACTATAAGCAAAAACTATCTCCTACTTAGTGCATCTACAACCCTATTAGATTTTCCACTTGTATGCTTCAACACAAATGTATAGCTCTACAAGAACTCTACCCACTTCATATGCCTTTGATTTAATTTACCTTGGCTATTTAGGTATTGTAATGCCTAGTGATCAGTATATAAAACAAATTCCTTTGGCAATAAATAATGCCTCCATTTCTTTAAGGCCTAAACTATTGCATAGAACTCTTGATCATAAACATAATACTTCCTTTTGACATCATTCAATTTTTCACTAAAATATGAAATAGGCTTACCTTCTTGGCTTAATATAGCCCCAATAGTGCTAGCACTAGCATCACAATCCACTTGGAACACCTTTCTAGAATCTGGAAGTGCCAACACAGGTTGTTCTATCACCTTCTTCTTTAGCAATTCAAAACTTCTCACAGCTGCCGCAGTCCATTTGAACTCTTTTCTATCCCCTCTTATTTTGTCAGTTAGGGGTGCACATATGCCACTAAAATTCTTAATGAACTTCCTGTTAAAACTAACTAGACCATGAAATGATCTTACCTCAGTAGCAGACCTTGGAGTAGGCCATTCCAAAATGGATTTTACCTTCTCTAGATCCATTTAAAGACCCTCAGGTGATATAACAAACCCCAAGTAGACTAACTCCCTTTTTGCAAAGATACACTTCTTCAGATTAATTAACAATTTATCTTCCCTTAACCTTTCAAGGACACTACGAATATGCAATAAATGTTCTTCCAAAGTCTTTCTGAAAATTAAAATATCATCCAAATAGACAATAATTTTCCCAAGAACTTCTTAAGTACCTCATTCATAAGCCGCATGAAGGTTCTTGGGGTGTTCATCAATCCAAAGGGCATGACTAACCACTCATAAAGACCCTTCTTGGTCTTGAAGGCAGTTTTCCACTCATCTCCTTCTCATATCTGTATCTGATGATAGCCACTCTTGAGATCTATCTCTATGAAATACTGAGCTCCACTCAATCAGTCCATAAGATCATCCATTCTTGGAAAAGGAAATTGATACTTGATGATTATCCTATTTATAGCTTGAGAGTTTGTACACATCCTGCACTCTCCATTCTTCTTTGGTGCCAGTACTGTAGGTATTGCACATGGACTCAGGCTCTCCTGAATCAAGCCCTTCCTTAATAGCTCTTGAACCTGTCTATTTAGCTCCTCAATTTCAGTAGGAGTCATCCGATGAGCAGCCTTATTAGGCAAACTAGCTCCTGGAATTAAATCTATCTGATGACTAATTTTCCTTACTAGTGGCAATCCTTCTAGAACATTATCAAATATGATATCTCCAAACTCACCTAGTAAATCTAAAACTTCAAGTGGTATTTCACTACTACCTTCTTTATCTTTCCTAGGAATCAAAGCATAGCACATACGCTGATGTTTCATGCCATCTAAAAACTTCCTTCCATCAACAAGAAAAATCCTAGCACTGCTACATACCTTTTCACTTTCCTTTTTCATGGACTTTAGTTTTTGGTGAACTCTATCCTTTTTTAGAGAGTATGTGTTTGCATGACCATCATGTACTGCATGCCTATCAAACTACCACAATCTACCCAACAATAGATGGAAAACATCCACTAGAATAACATAACAGAGAACTTCATCATGGTAACTCTTAATTTTGAATTTCACTAAACATTGTTCACTTACCAAGACCTTATGATCCTCTTTCACCCAAACAATCCAATAGGGTTGGGGGTATTTCTCCCTCTTGAGCTTCAGCTTAGAGACCATCTCCTCTAATACCAAGTTATTAGTGCTACCACTATCAATGATGACATCATAATATTTATCCTCACACTTGCACTTGGTATGGAATAAACTCCTGCTTTGTCCTGGTTCAATATCACCACATAGTAGGACCCTTTCATTTACTAAAGTCTCTCCTCTTTTTGCATCCTTTGAATGTGATGATTGTGCATCCTCATCCACATGAGTAACCCTCGCTTGACCCTTAGCTCTCCTATCTATCCTTCCTTGTCATTGAGGGCATTCAAAGGCACGATGACCTTCTTTATTGCAATGGAAATAGGTACCACAGAAGCCTCCTTTTCCTTGTCCATGTCCTCTACCTCTTCTTCTCTGATTTCCAAAATTTTGATCACATGAGCAGTTGAAACCCTCGTTCCTCTAGTTCCTACTAGTACCCACATCTTCATTTTTCTTTTGGGTTTCATTTTGGCCTCCAAATGACCTACCACTACCCCCTCTTGCTTGACCATGACCTCTTTGTCTCCCTTCAAACCTCTTATTTAGCTTCTCTTCAACTCGTAGGGCAAACTGGTAGCCTCTTCAATGTTGGTCATTCTTACCAGACTTAATTCCTCCTAGATGCTAGGTCATAACCCACTGATATAAAAAGAAACCTTCTCCTTATTTTCTTCTACATTCCCTACTCTAATCAAAATTTGGTAAAACTCCTCTATATATTCTTGGACTGATTTTCCTACTTGCTTTAACCCATGTATCTTCTCAAACAAATCAAGCTTGTAGTCAACAAGAATGAACTGCTTCTTTAGCTTGTCCACCATGCAATCCCACCTTGTGATCTTATCCTTTCCTCTTCTGTTTCTTTCCAATTGAACCTCTTGCAACCAGATTTTGGCATTTCCTTTCAGTTTGGCCTTTACAAACTTAACCCAATTTGGGTCCCTGATATCCTCATACTCAAAGTATTCTTCCAGTTCATTGATCTAATCGATCAACTCATCTAGTTTCAAATTTCCTAAAAATACACCCACATCAATTATAGGTCTTTTCCCAAACTTAGTAATGGCCCTAAAAAGCCTTTCCTCTACCTGATTCAAAACTTCCCCATCAACTTCCCCTTCTGGTCCAATTTTTTCTTCTTCATTGTCATCCTCACTTTTGTCACCTGCGGTAACATTTGTTCCTCTACGGAGCTCCTCCTGCAATTCTTGTACCTGCCTTTGGAGGGCTCTAACCTCCTCAAGATTAATAGCTCTAGCCCTTCCACCACACTCTCTTTATGGAGGCATCTTCTTAACTCAAACCCACAACCACACAGTCTTGGTAAAAACTACCTCATAGTCGGCACTTTGTCTACACACTCAGGAAAACCTACTCTGATACCACTTGATGGGGACACAACCCAAGCATAGAATGGACACAACAAGAGAGAGAAAATTTTATTCACTTTGTAAATAAGCTAATACATTTAGTACAGAGAAAATAGACTTCAAAACATGCCCTATGGGCTTACAATAGCATAAATATGGAGATAAATTCTTTTCCCAGTACCTTCTCTCAAACTCCACTCCGAACTGCCTTTTACAATCCCAAAAATGCTCTTAAATAGACCTTGGAGGGTTAAGGATTAGGAATACATTCTAGAAAGTGCTAGTTGGCATTCACTGACCAAATAGAAGGCTCTAAAAGTTGCATTAGAAGTCAGCACAAAATTAGAAGAATCCAGAAATGGTAACTGAACTTTCGAGAGGCATAACTTTTGAACGGTAGCTCCGATTGACGAACCGTTTACATTTTCAGAAAGCTCTTGAAGCACTCTATAGCCCTATAAATAACTTCACTAGTCCCCTATTTTTGGCCCTATTTGAGGTCATTAATGCCCCTAACTTTACTTTGAAGCACTCTTAGGAGGTCTCCAAAAATTGAAAAAACTACAATAACTTTCAAACCGTGGGGCCTTTTGACCTGATTCTTGTTTTGGAATGCTCTAAATTATAATTACAATCATCTGACCAATTTAAGCCTTCTAGTTCACAAAAAAGATGGCTCAATTACATACTCCTATTTTTTTGACATTTACACATATCCCAAGGTGCTCAAATACTCTATCTTAGAACACTAATAGTGGAACTATGTGTTGGAACCGTTATTTGACCCAAATGGGTATCCAGAAATGAAAACACATGAAACAAGAACTAAGTTTAAGTACATTTTTTTGGGTGACACAAGATTTCCCTTATACCTCTGGATGCTCTTGCATCAAAACATGAGCCACAAGTTGAGTCAGATGAACATGAAGACAATGTTGATGATGAGGATCCTTATCCTTATCCAATTCTTAATGATCTTGCTAATTTTTTTGTAGAACTAAATGACTTTATACCACATGTCACTACTATGGATGGTGATAGTGATTCTTCTGAGGACACTATTGATTCTCCCCATATCCAACAAGAACAAGGAGAGTCCAATCATGCTTTAGTCATTAAGTACCATTGTAAAAATCTAGATGATGAAGGAGAATTTTTCCCTATCATTGTTGGGGAACTCTACAGTCTATCTCCATATAGTATAGATTCTTGAGAATATGAATTTGACTCTCTCTCAAATGCAACTACAGAAAAAGACATAGATCAAGTTCATGCTTATGAAAATCAACTCAATATAGGTGAATCATCTAGGGTCAGGTCAGATGAGTCCTATCCAACTACTGCCATCAAGTCTTAGATTAATGATGTTAGTGCTCAAAGTTGTTCAAATGCCCTTATGGATGAAGCCATTCTAGGTCTCGAATCACTTATCCAAGCATTTGATGATTATACTATGAATGCAACTAAACCCTCTACATCTCTTTCACTCACCTATCCTAAGCTCATAGACTAGAATTTCAATGCATCTAGTGAAGTCCCTACATTCCAAAATGACTATTATCTTGCCTGCTACTTAAACATTGTCAAACCTATAACATCTTCCACCTGTGAACAAAGTGTCAACATGACTAGAGTTGACATCATATATTTTAGTCACACAATCAAAAAGAAAAGAAATAAAAAATTTCATGGTGAAAAACACATTGTGGTAGTGTTAGAATGTAAAATAGGAAAAATAAAAGGCATATCCAAAGGTGAAAACCTTTCTGAGGTGCCTATGGATGAGATATTTGATGCACTTCCTATTGATTTTTAGGAAAGATCATCAATGTTGATAGAGCCAACATAGCCAATCAACTTGGGAATAGACAAACATCCTCACATGATACATCTTTCACAGTCACTATCTCCAAAAGAAAAAGATGAATTCATTGCCTTCTTCCAAGAGAAAAAGATAAATGTTGTGTAGACATTCTCAAATATGCTAGGCTTGGATCTTGATCTCATAATGCACCATCCATCTATTACACTAGTAGTTAAGCCAATCAAATAGAAACTTAGAAAAATGCATCTTCATGTTGTATTACTAGTCAAAGCTAAATTAGAAAAGCTTCTAGAAGTTGGTTCCATCTGTAATATTGATTACGATGAATGGATATCTAACATTGTTCTAGTCTCCAAGCACAACAAATCTATCAAAGTCTATATAGATTTCTGAGATCTAAACTTAGCATCTTTGAAGGATGATTTTCCACTCCCTAACATTGATATGATATTGAACATGATAGTATGATATGATATGTACTCACTCATGGATGGATTTTCTAGTAATAATCAGATCAAAATTACACTAGAATATCAGGAAAAGACTACTTCCACTTCTGCATAGGGAACCTTCTATTGGAACATGATACCATTTGGTCTTACAAATCCTAGTGTCATATATAAAAGGGTAGTTACTACAAATTTTCATTACATTATGCATAAAAAAATGGAAGACTATGTTGATGATACTCTAGTTAAGAGCACAAAATGAAACACCCACCTTCACGATTTGGGACCTATTCTAGATTGCATGGAGAAATTTAGTCTAAGACTTAACTCCAAGAAATGTGCATTTGGTGTAACATCTAGGAAATTTCTTGGTTACATTATGTCTACAAAAGGAATTGAGGTTGATCCAAAGAAAGTTCAAGCAATCATGGACATGCCTTCACCCTATAATATTAGTTAGATGAGGGGCTTACAAGGAAGACTTCAATCCATTTGTAGATTCATCTCATAGTTGGCAGATAGATCACAACCTTTTACCAAGACTCTACATAAAGGCATGAAATATACTTGGAGCCAAGATTTCAATCAAATTCTAACAAATATAAACCAATACCTTGCTAATCCACCAATCTTGATGCTACCTATCTATGGGAAGCCTCTGATTTTGTACATCTTAGCAATAGAGTCATCTCTTGGTATCTTGCTAGATCAAAAATACAATGATAACAAGGAAAGAGCTATTTACTATCTGAGTCACATGTTAATTTCTTATGAAATGAATTATAATATCATTGAGAAAGATTTCTTGGTAGTTTTCTTTGCTTCTTAAAAGTTGAGATGCTACATGCCCACTCATACTACATGACTAGTTGCTAAAATTGATCCACTAAAATACTTACTCAATAAGACAACCATAACAAGAAGGTTAGATAAGTGGGTTATGATACTAAGTGAGTTTGACATTCAATATGTTAAATGAAAGGCTATCAAAGGACAAGTGATTGTTGATCAATTAGCAAAAGCACTAATGCAGAGTCTTCTTCTGCTACATTGACTTTCTTGATGAATCAATTCTAATGCTTACACACCAAACTTGGGTGACATTATTTGATGGTTCCTTCACACAATAGGCATCTGGTGTTGGGCTACTATTTATAACACTACAAAAGTATTTATTTCCTGAGGCATACAAGATTTTATTTCCTTGTACAAACAACATTGTAGAATATGAAGCTCTGATTAATGGCATGAAGATTGTTGTTGAATGAAAAGTGGATGAATTGAAAATATTTGGTGATTCATAGCTCATAATCAACTAGGTCAATGATGTCTATCAGATGAAGGATGAGAAATTGATCCCTTATAAATTCATGGTGGATGACCTAAAGAAATACTTTGCTCATATCACTTTCCAACAAGTTCCTCGAGCAAACAACAAAGTAGTTGATGTTGTGGCTATTCTTGCTTCCTTGTTATAGATATCAGAGAATGATCTTTAACACAAGTTCCTGGCGGAAAATTTACTCTACCTTTCCTATAACTCCTCTAAATTTCAAATGATCTATTCTATTGTAGGACATGACTCATCCAACTACAACCATATATAGTCTTACTTGTGTGACCAAACAATTTTGGATGGTCTAATCTAGAATGAAAAATGCCACCTTATCCATAATGCTTCATGATATGTTATTGTTGATGACTTATTTTAAAAGAGGTCTTGATGAAACACTCCTTAGGTGTCTAGAACCCAATGATTCCAAACATGCATTAATTAATGTACATGAGGGAATTTTTGGATCTCACTCTAATAGCTTGACACTAGCTCATAAACTTATTAGAGTTGGTTACTATTGGCCAAATATGGAGCAAGAGGAAAACAAATATACCAAGTCCTACAAACAATGTCATCTCCATGGGAATTTGATTCATGCTCCAATCGAGTAGCTAATTCCATCTATTACGCTATTTCCATTCCAACAATGGGCCTTTGATCTTGTGGATTAGATTGACCCATCCTCTTCAAATGTACACAAGTTCATCATTATAGCTATAGATTACTTCCCTAAATGGGTAGAGGAAGTCTCTCTCTCTATAGAAAATGGAAAACTTGTAGCTTTTTTTGTTATGAATTACAAAATATGTAGGTTTGGTGTACCTTCCTTCAATATTAATAACAATGGAGAATAGTTGAAAAAATGATATCAAGGAGTTGTTCAAAAAGTTTAGAATCAAACAACATTGGTCTTCTATTTACTACCCTTGGGGTAATGGCCAAGCAAAGGAATCCAACAAGGCGATCCTTAAGATCTCGCATCACACAATTAGAAAATCTAGAAGGGACTAACACCTTTAGATTAATCCTACTTTATGGGCTTACATAACAAGTATCAGATCTCCAATTAGTAAAATCCCCTTTACTTTGGTATATGGAGTGGATATTGTGCTTCCAATTGAGGTTGAGATTCCTACTTTTTGAATCTCCATGAAGGGCCTCATTACTGATGATGACTATAGAATATCTTGGATTTAAGAGCTAGAATTGTTAGATGAACATTGAAAAGTGGTGTGTGATCATCTACTAGCCTATCATTAACATATGTATAAAAGCTACAATAAGAAAGCTAAGCCACATGACTTCATACTAGGTGATCTTGTCCTAAGAGAAAACCATAAGAATTAGCAACAACAAGTACAAAAGGGGAAGTTTGAACCCAATTGGCTTGGTTTGTATGAAATTACTATAGTGTTTGGATCTAGTGCTTGCCAATTTTCTATAGCCAAGGGATAAGTGCTCAAGGAGCCCATCAACACTCTCCATTTGAAGTGGTTTTATAGCTGATATGGTTTTAGAAGCTCTTTGTATATACTTAAATATCCTAAAAAAAAATTAAAAATTGTAAAAGGTCCTAAAAAAATATTATCTTGGTGAAAAACTAGCAATAGGCACCTTGGTAATACCAAAAAAAGGAAAAATACAAAAACTACGAATATTCAAAAAGAAAAATAGTGTCATTGATGAAAACCTAGAAAATAAGCATCATGGTGGCAAGAAAAAAAAATCTCTACCAAAAAAGTGAAATCTTGGTAAATAGGTGCCTCTTGTTCCAAATGTTATATCTTGTAACACATCTTTTGTCTCTTGTATAGTTGCTTTCCAACTTTATTTTGTTGCTTTCTTTCATGTATCCATGGATTGAATCTTGTCATAACTTAGAGGCAACACCCTACAATGTCATATAAATCTCATGTGCATCAGTTACTAGTTGTTCTAACTATGTTTGCCTACTATTTCTTGTGTTCATTTTGAGATTCCTCTCATGAAAGATCTCTCATGTCAGTTACAAGTTGTTGTAACTACATCTACCTATTTTCACTAGTGTCACTTTTGAGATTCCTCCCATGGAAGATCTCTCTCATTAGTCACTAGTTGTTCTAGCTATGTCTGCCTATTGTCACTCAATTTTCTACTAAGGTTCTTCATACTAAAGATTTCTCTTTGACTTTAGTCACTAGTTGTCCTAACTATGTCTGTCTATTGTTGTCACCCTACTAAAGATATTTCTTTCATAAAATATTTTGAACATTGACACTTGACATCAATCATATAACACAAAAAATAAACTGAAAACAATGAATTTATTTGTGATTTATTGAGCTTTTCTTTTCTTGTTTAGTTTTTGCTTTATCATATCTCTTTGAAAAACTTGATGATGTCACTTTTGACTAGAGAAGTGAGGACTAGACGAATGATCTTTTCTTTTCTTTATGTTTGATGGTTTAGTTCCAATGATTTCAAACATCCATATAATAGGAACATCCACTATAAGAGCCTCCATCTCATATTGGATGGTCATGTGTAACTCAACTCCTTTTATATGAATACTTTAGTAAGCTTGGTTCTTTTCCTTGCTTGTTTAAGTGAATTCTTTATGCTACAGTAAATACTAATACTTGTCCTACTAAGTGAACGTATAAGTCACTACGAGTATACTTAGCACAATTTTGTCTCAGGTTATGAATGCAAGGGTCATTGCAGACAAAATACTTATTGATTACTTAGAATAACAAGGATCTCTCATGTGTCTAGTGTGTTTTCACACAAGAAACATTCTGGTCATCCTAGCATTTATGCTATGATGCTTATGTTCACTTGCTACATCAAAAGGGACAAATGTTCTAGTCATTCTAGCTTCTTGTGCCTTGAATGCTTACAATTAATCTTGACAAAAGAAGAATAGATGTCCTATTCATATTCCTATAATTGTACAATTTTAGTGGGAATTGTATGGCATATGGCATTTCACTACATTCTCAGTGATGATAATTTTTGAAGCTTGGTAACCAAAAATAGGGTTGCATCTAGCATAAGGTTTTATTGCATAAGCACATTGTTCCATTGCTGACTTACTTGCATCCTTTGTAATGAGTGATTGTTTTCTTCTTCAAAGTATCATGCTTCTTCATGGATACACAAGTATTCAATTCTATGGTAACAATCTTCATGGGATACTTGCCACTATCAATAAATTGGAACATTGCATGAGATGTTAGTTCATTCACATTTTCCATTTCATACATAATTTCATGATTCATCTCATCTACATTACATTCATACATCTTATCAAATGTGCATGCATAATCATAATATTAACATCTCATGTATGAAAAACTATAATTAGAAAGAAAGATGACACTTGCAAATGGTACTTGACATATATATATATATATATATATATATATATATATATATATATACAGAGAGAGAGAGAGAGAGTCAAGTGTACATCGATGCAAAGCTAGATGCTACTCAAGTGCTATCAATCTCAAAAATGATACAAAATGGTTATAGCACACCAATCGATACATAGCCAAAAAAAAGTTAGAACAAAATGAGCTAACTCTCTCCTTCCCCGTCACCCCCCACTAGTGTCAAAGGAGGAGAGGAAGGAGGCATATAATGCCTCACTAGGGGTTGTGCACTCCCTGACTCTTGTGCATATTGGGAAAATTGAGGCATCTGCTCAGCCTTATCTAGCACTACTCTTGCATACGCTACAAAATAATAAGTTGTTCTTGCTAACTGTAGCCAGGTCTCATCATGTTGTTATTCTAATCTCTGAGCCTCTTGCTCCAGCTGCTCTCATAAGCTATAGATCTTATAATCCTTCTCTACAATCCATATGTCTCTCATAGAAATTTGTACAGTCATCTCCCCTAGTTGCTGCTATGTTGTCTACACCCTGTCTCTTGATCTCCTAAGGGCCTCCTTTGTCTATGTCAAGATCTCTACCCTATGGTCTAGTAGACTAATCCTTCATCTTATCATCACTTGTACCATGCTCTGCCTACTCAATTGGGTGCTCCACCTCCTTCTATGGCCTCTAGGTGTCTCCTCCAATGGCTCCTAAAGAACCCATATCCCCTTTAGGACATCTTTGTCCTATCCCACTACGACTAACATATCAATCCAATCTCATCTACTGAGGATGAATAGGTACTTGATGTTTCCTCTACCTAACTCTCTCTTGTTGTGGCTTCTATATTGGTGGCTATGGTGCCTATACTTGCTAAATAGGTATGACCATCCCCACTGTATCTATGAATCAAGGGAAGGGATGACTTACAAATTATGTCTTGTAAGCTGGAGTCATCCCCTTGTCTGCTACCACTGGTAAATAATCCCACTAGATTGCCAATATGGTACACATGTCAATCAATGACCATCCTGGGTCTAATCTTGCTGACCACCCCCAATCTACTTCTGTCACTAGCTGTGCATATGAGCAATACTCCTGAGATATGTCCTAGAACTAACCATATTGTTTCTAGACTTATGTCAATAGGAAACTCCCTAAAGTGACCTATTAGTGGTTGAGATGTGAACATGTATCCTAGCTCTTAAGGTGCATCATCCCAAGCCTCTATATACCTTCATGGTCTCCACACCAGTGCTACTAGGTCATCCAATCAAGCTCTCCACTACTTAGTCTTCCCCAATGTTTCTTAGGTCAACTAGCCTCTATACCTACTTATATAGGGCTCCATGGGCTACCTCTCATCTGTAAAAATGGGTCTGGTGATGGGAAAATCCTTCCATGCCCATACCTAAAGAACATAGACCTTGGTGGTCATGCTCTTCCTCTCATAGTAGACAATCTTATGCATCTCACAAAATATGTGGGTGAGCATGCATTGACCCCATCTATAAGGCTCAGGTGTCGCTAGCATAATCTGTAGCATCCATCTCTAGCAATACTCTAACCCATGTTGACCTCTATTTGGCATCAGGAAGAAAATGATAAATATGCCCAATACTACTAGTAACCTATGAGTTGGTCTATATGTATGTACTAACTCATCCCATGAGGTGGTTCTACCCATGATCAAATCCTCCTAAAATATGGCCCTCAATGCCTTCGTACCTATCTATGATACTATGGCATACACAACCCATGGCCCATTGAATGGGATCTATAGAATCCTATAGATGTCCTCAGGGGTGATGGTCAACTCTCCCTAGGGCAGATGGAAGGTGTTCATCTCTAAATAGAAATTCTCAACCAATATAGTCAAAAGGTCATGATTCACCAACAATGCTGGAATTTGGAAAAGATATGATAGTCCTAGAGCATCAATATGTGCCATGTTAGAATCATCTAGTTGTCATAAAAAAGATCCATAATGCATATAGTAGGATCTAAATCTAACATTAGGAAAGGTAACTTGCATGAACGAAAATAATAGGAAAATGATCAGTCTCAAATATGCAAAATGACAAAAGAAACTGCAAAATAATCAAATTTCAAACACTAAACTTGCAATTTACACCATATTTTCATGTGAGAATTCATATTCTTGTGTGAGTTTGCACATCATCATGTGAGGAAACACTTTCTCACATAAAAATGATCAAACAATAAGCAAAAAAATCACTAAATTTAGGGCTTCTCGTGTAAAATATGGGCATCTTCTATGTGTAGAAACTCACAGAGCTCGGTGAAGAAGTACTAGCCTCATACTTCTTCACATGAAGAGAGATTGGCTTTACACAAGGAGAAACATCCTCATGCAAAAAATGAAACAACAAATTCAAAATGCCCTAAAATATGCTAAAAATAACTCAAAATGTGTGAAAATTTAAATGTGAAGCAAGATTATTGATTACTCACTAGATGTCTATACTCTGTTGGCTAGCTATGTCATCTAGATAGATCGAATTGATGCCTATGCATAGGGACCACCATCTTTCTCCTCAAAGCTCTTCTCTTCACAAAAGAAAAAAGCACAAATGAATTCAAAATGACCCTTTGGGCCCATATATAGGTTTTGACCTAATTTTTCAAAGTGCTCTAATTGGTGTAAAAATCACCCCCTGGATTATTTGGCTGCTCTAAACTCATTTTTGGGATTGAATTTGAAATTTGACATACTTAAACAACTCAAAATCACATTTTAACATTTTGGGATTGATGCAATCAAATTATGCAATCCATTTTTCTAATACTTTTTGCATCTTAGAATCTTTTCAAATCACAATTTTTTCAATTTTTTCAAAATTTCTAAAAGAATCAACTCTTGTCAACTTTGTTCAAACTTGGTCTTTTGGACCTTAAAATTGCTCTAAATTAACTCCAAGTTTTCTTTAGACTCTTCTAATCTCTTCTACATTCCTCTAAATCTCTTATTTCTTTAGTATCTCTCAATCTACTACTTTGCATCATTGTTTTGGTCTGTCATCTTTCAATTTTGCTCCAATAGTGGCAAGATGATTGCATCATTGAATCTTTCAAAACTAGTTTCAACTCAATCTAAATCTTATGTCATCACCACTCAAGAAATCTTGTTCCCCTCTATCTAGCATCTATGTCATCTATCTTATCTTTTCATCATCTGATCAATCTTATAAAAGTACTTGTCAAATTTCAATGGATAGGTTTTAGGATAGTCTAACCTTGACTCCTGAGGATCAAGCCTCATTCTAGGAACGATTCTACGATTCATGATAGGTCTTTTTATCTCTGTCATTGACTAGTATTTAGGTGTTCTATTTGGACTCTAGGGATTCAAGCTCCATTCTGAAGATAATTCCAAATTCTTGCTAAGGGTTAAGCTTTGTCATGGAGATAATCCTAACTCTTCTTGAAAATTAGACCTCATTTTGGGGACAATTCTTAGCTCCTTTTTTTGATCACTATTCAATTGATAGGTATCAAGAGAATCTAACCTTAACTCATGAGGATTAAGCCTCATTCTAGAGATAATTCTATGAATCATGATTAATCTTGTCATCGTCTAATGGGCAAGTATGAAGATAGTCTAACCCCTAATCTTGAAAGTTGAATCTCATTTTGGGAACAATTTTATGAACTTTGACAATCTTTTTCTTATCAATCTCGATATGTAGGTGTTTATCTAGATTCCCTAAGGTTAAGATTCATTCTAGAGATAACCTTAAAAAGCTTATCAATCTTAGTATCTAGGCATTCTGTCTAGAATCCGTAAGGTTAAGCTTTGTTTGTGAGATAACCTTAAAAAATCCTATCAATTTTAGTATCTAGGCGTTCTATCAGGATTTCCTAAAGTTAAACTTCATTTTGGAGATAACTTTAAAAATCTTATCAATTGGTCTCTATATCATCAATTTTCAAACGAATCTCATTTCTTGATCTATGCTTCATACTCCTGATTTCTTTGAATCAAACATGCTACTCACACATTCATTCAAAGAGGGGCAAATGTAATACCCTAAAATTGGTGCATTGCCATGCTAAATAAATTATGGTCTATTTAATCAAACCTAAGTCCAATTTTACTAGGCAATTTTGATCTTGATAATCAATACTTGACCTAAGTGTCAAATGCAAAAAATCCCTAATCTGCATTAATTACACTCTTTATTTAATTCCTAGGTATTCACTTAAATTATCTACATTAAACATATTAATTAAGTTTAATTTATTTATAAGTATTCATACCTTAATTAAATTAAAATTAATTCTTTAGCTAATGTACAAAGGAATTAAATGAATATAATTTAATAAGATAATATCCTCATTTTAATTATTGAGTATAATTATTCAATTAATTAAGATTATGCATTTGAGGTCATATTCTATTTTATTAAATTAAATATCTTCTCCAAAATCTTCTCTTCAGTTCAGAAATGGAAATTCTGAGTGAACTAGAACTTGAAATGGAATTAACTTAGTTAACTCTTTCTCACACTTAGAAGAGACTCAGTTAACTCTCCATCACACTCGGATCTAAAATAGTTAACTTCATTTGCACAAGGGAGTTTCTACTCTAACTAAATCTCATTTCTAATCTTGATCATCGATCAATGATGGGATTCTATTTAAGAGGCCTTTGATTCCTCATTCTAGATGTTGAATTTAATTTACATTGGACTTATGCTGGAATATTCACTTACTCATACATTCATAAGCTTATTAAAGTTCTTGCATTATAATATCATCTTAGTGTTAAAATGCATACATATAGTATAATTTTTTTCCTTTATTCTTAGATTAGTTGCATCTCATATAAATTAATTTTCATTCTCAGATATCTTAAAAATCCTTCATACTAGAGGTCTAGTTGCTAGCTTTTTGTTATGAGAGCAATAACATAATCTATCTAGTTAGGAGGCAATAGATCAGTTTGCCAAATTATTTTAGATGAATGACTCAATGTTTATTCTAGGATGGTTTCACATATAATGATCATGATGAAGTGTGTGTGAAGATTTAGGACCACATTTACCACATATAGGAGTGATTTTTCCTAAGTCTGTGGATAGAGCACTGAATGTGAGGTAGTTTACAACAAGATTGTGGTGGAGTTGTGAGTTTATGAGAAAAGCTAGTGGTTGCAGTTTAGAAACAAGGAGATTTCTTGGTGGATTGCAAACACAAGTTTAGATCTTGCAGGTTTCTACCAGAGTGTGGATCTAGACTACCTATTGTTTGGGTTGGATCTTGAGGGATCTTATAGAACTATTACTATAATTTCTATCGTATTTGGTCATAACTGGAAAGGCCTTATAGTCTAGAAAATTTCTTGTGATCAATTATTTTATGAATAAATAGTTGTGATTTGGTATTAGATCTTTCATTTTTATTGTGTTTCTACTTTTTGGTTATTTTCTAGGGGCTAGCACATCTCCCTTGGGGATTCTCCTACCTTGCACTACATCAATGTAATTTCCATATTGAAGTTTCTAAAGACCTCTAACAAGGCCACTCCTAATAGGGTGATTAAATCCTCTAATAAGGTAACACCTAATAGTTTTTTTTGTAACCTTTAATAGTATTAGATCCTAATAGGGCTCACTTTAGAAGAGTGAAAAATAGTAACTAGTTACAATTGGTGATTTTTCCCAAATTGGATTTTCATGTTAAATCTTGGTGTCACTTATGTTCATCCTATTTCTTTTATGTGTATGGAACTAAGTTAATTAAGGTTAATCATATATAGTATCTTAATTTCTACATTTTTAGTATTTTTCAAGTAATAATTTTTATTTTAGTAGTTACTAAGTTAGAACATATTGTTAGTGTTAATTGAGTGCCTATGTGTTAACTGAGTTAGAGTAGTTTCATCAAAGTTTAGGTTTTATATTGACATCTAAGGGATATGGGATTTATTTTTGTGGTAACTGATTCACCCCTCCCCTCTTAGTTACTCCTCATATATTTCCAACAATTGGTATCAGAACTTTTGATGCTTGTAGAGAAGGTTTCAAGGACCTAAGCTAAAGATCTAGATGTCTTACAGATGGGAGATCCCCAAGATGGGCAAAGATAACTTTAATGCATGGAAGAAACTTATAAATTTACATTTGGAAACCATCAGTGATTCAAGTCTAAAATATCTTAATTCCAAGTATGTGGCACCTACTAGAACCATGATTGTTGAAGAAATTACAAAGAAAAAGAATCATAACATTATGATGATTGATACTGCTGCAACTCTCAACTATATTAAATTTGATGAAGTCAAAGACTATGGTACTTCTTATCAAATGTGGATTAAGCTTAAATCCATTTATGGAGGAGATGATAATGTAAGAAGAGCCAAAGTCGAAAGCCTCAGAGGATAATTTGATAAAATAAAAATGAGAGCATATGAGAATATTGCAAATTATAGTGATAGAATCAAAGCTAATGTTTGTGCAATCAAAGCCTTAGGAAGAAAGATTGAAGATGAAGTAGTGGTAAGTAAGTTTCTAAGAACACTTCTTCCTATATATGTAGTTAGAGTATCAAAAATTCAAGAGATGAGATGCAATCCAAAGAATGATATAACATTAGATGTAGTCGTTAGAAGATTTAGAACATTTGAGCTAGATAATTGATGAGCCTCTAAAAAGGCCATTATTTTGAGAACTTTTTATCTTGTTTTTAACATTTATCTTGCAAGAAATGGTTTAAGAAAAAGAACTTACGTTTTATGAATATGCCATATATATGTTAAGACATAAAGATTGAAGTATATATTGATCAATTATGCTCTTTTTTCTTGAATTTTTTGTTTAATGAAGGATAGTACATGATGATAAATATTTCCTCATCCATGCTATTTTGGGTAGGTTCCTTTCCTATAGCCATATGATTTGCAAGAGTGATAATTTGAACATTATACCTTTTCTAAAATTGATGATGAAATGAATGCATGAATGTAGAAGTTGTTGTGTTTAATGTTTTGCAGGTGTTGTTGCACATATTAAAGACAACATTTCAACATTGAGTCAAAGCTGACTAGATGATTGATGAATCACCACATAATTAGATCATGGTGTGGATTTTGTTATGGTGGCACATGAAGATAGCTTCCTCAACCAACTATATTCTTGGGGGAGTTAAAATGCAGATAACAAGTGTTTTTTCGTAAACTTTATGATCTGTAATTGATCTTCATTGATGAAGTGATTGTAGGAGTAGGAAGTTGTTAAAAATTTCCTTTAAATAATTTTTGTTGTAACCTTGAAAAAGGGATTTTGATCTTTTCCTACTTTGATCAGAAGGAAATAGAGTAGATTTTTCTATTCAAGAAAAGTAGAATCTTGGTTTCAAATGTAATTTTCTTATTATGAATCAATAGAATACAAGGTTCAAGTTTCCACCTTCAAACTTGATTGTTTTATATTCACTCATCCAAGGGGGCCTACTTGGTGAGCCAATTACTTTGTTAGTATAGATTTCTTTTCTTAGTTTGTTTCCTTGCAAAAGTAGACTTTTGATGTTTGTGCAACCATTGATAATAGAATCATTAAACTATTCCTATAGCATAAGTGTTTTAATGGATTTATTGTTTGCAACATTACTATAAGTGTTAAGATAAAAAAAAAATTAGTTCCTATCTTAGTTTCCTTCAACACTTCTTTCTTATTGTAGTTATAATGACTTAAATAGGAATTAGAGAATCTACTTTGTAGCCACCCTCTCAAGCTTATGCTCTTAGGTTGATAAATAAAATGAAGTTAGTATGTTATTCCTAGGAAAATACATGATTCTATCTAGTCATGGAGTCAATGTAGAAGGATGTCCAATCCTTTATTACTAAGGTATTTAGCTGACCAACCATTTTTGGCACCATAATTAGGGAAGGTGTGAATCTAATTCAACCCTAAAGTTATTAAGTTAGATTAGATTTTGCATTTTTTCAAGCACACAAGAAGAGACCCCTTTGGGATATTTCTTCCCCATTATATTCAGGAAGACATTTTTAATCCTACACCTATAGAACCTCATAGCAAGAATGAAGAAGACCCTTTTGAAAATTCATTCCTTGTTGCTCAACAATGAATACCCTCATCCTTTGATGAATCCTTGCATCTGAATGATCTCTTTTTTAAACCTAAATACCAAGATAATCCACTTACTCTTGTCATATATCAAGAACTGTTAATAGTACCTCCTCCAAGGATGGCTCATCCTTAGCCTCAAACAATGTTTCCCTTTCCTATCCCTCCTCAACAAGCTAACCAAAATTTGAAAAATATACTTGTTGCTACACTTCCCAATTTTTATGGCTTGATCACTAAAGACCCTAAAACCTTTCTCTATGAGTTTGACATACTATATAGAAGCTATGATTATACAACTAATGCCCTCAAAGAAGCTTCTTTGAGATGGTTCATGGGGTTGCATGCCAATTTTGTAGTAGATTGGCTTGCAATGAGAATTTTTTTTCTCACAAAGTATAAGGAATACTATAGGGGTTAGGATTTAAAGGGGGATGACATTTTCAAAATGTCCCAAAAAGATAATGAAACATTGGAAGACTATGTTTCCTAGTTTATGTTTAACCTATAGCATAACACACAACATTAATTGAATGAGGAGTCAAAGAAAACATCATTTTCTGAGAGATGTAAATGAAGGAAGCATTGAATCTCTAGACCTTATGGTGGGAGGGAACATTGCTCAAAATACTTGGACTAAGATACAGAGTATATGCTTGAACTATTCTAGAGCTATTGTGAAGAAAGGTAGGGAACTTAGAGACCTACAACCTAAGTCCAATGGTAGTTCAGGGGTATCCAAGATGGAGTTATCTAATTTTCTCTTAGACTTCAAGTAAGACATCATTAATAATGTATCCACTTAGCTTGACACTATGCAAGCCCGAAGGAAGAAGGATGAAGTTGATGTCATATTGATTTAATACTATGCATATTGTAGAGAAAAGAAAAAGCACTATAGATGTAAGTATATTGTAAGTATGGAGCCATAATCAATGCCAATCAAGTTCAAAGCCATTCATGAAAATGGAGAGGTACTCTATGTTGCTCAAAGAAGGCCATGGGCTTAAAGACAAGGTATGCCACAAAATCCTCTTCAAATTTATCATAATAATTATCAATAGTAAAAATTTCAAAATACTTATTTTAGTGGAAATTATAGTTGGTAACAATCCCAAAAGGGTTGGCAACAATCCTAGTAGGATTGGCAACAACCTTAGCAGGATTGGCAATAACCTCAGAATTGGAATCCCCAATCTAGTCAACTAGCTCTATTGCCACCAACTTAGTAGAAAACTCTAATGCCTCCTCCTATAGAAACTAATACCCCTTCCAAGTAGATCCAACTATCAATTCAAACTAACCCAAATCCAAAAAATGTTAAACAATAGACTCAACAACAAAGTTATGCCATCTAGTTGAATGATATTCACTTAAGATTAGGCACCACTCTTCCTATGCTAGAAGAACCTATAATAACTAAAATTGAGGATCCTTTGATTAAGCATATATATGAATCAAATCAGCATACATCTCTTGTAGCCAAAGAACCTTCATTTCCTCATCAGTTGATAAAACAAGGCCAGTCTAAGAAGACAATCATTGGTTTTCTTAATTAGCTAAAATAGATGATAGTAAAAATACCATTGCTGAATTAGTCCCTACCTATACTAAATCTATTAAGGAAGCATGCAATAAGTAGCTAGAATGGAAGAGAAAAGATTCAAAAATCATTCATGTCCTAGGATATTTGTTTGACTTAATGCTAGAGAACTTAGTTGTACCCAAATAATTTGACCTTGGGAGTCCTGTATTTATAGTTATTATTCATGGCATCCAAGTTCAAAATTCTTTGGTTGACCTAGGAGCATCTATTAATGTCATGAAAAAGGAGGTATTGTCTTAGCTACATATTGTTGGCCTCAAAAAAATACCCACCATCCTTCAACTTGTTGATAGTTCCACCATTAAACTAGATGGGATGATAGAATATGTTATAGTCGCCATAATTCCTAGGAGTATCAAGTTGATTTTGATTTTCTCTCCCCAAAAACTAATATGGGAGAATATCCTCTAATCCCAGGGAGGCCATGGTTAGCCACTGCAGATGCTTATATATCTTATCAATCTGGGAAGATGACAATATCCAATGGAGTTCATACCAAGAACCTAACTTTATATTCCCCTACTCAACCATTGTTACTAGATGACTAAGTAGTTTGGGTAGACTTGGGCAATGATGAGCTAGAAGCTAATTCCATCCATTAGTTGTTGATGATAGGAAGAGAATCCTTCATAGTTGATTGTGAAGATGATGAAATAATTTCATCCATTATTCTAAATGAATATGAAACACAATCTTCAATGTGTCCTCAAGTTGAATGCATTTTAGAAACCATTGTACCACCTTTAAATTCAGTCAATTATTTAGAAGCTTTGCAGTTCCCCCATTTTTTATTATCTCTTGAGATGGATTCTTCTCCCATTGTACAATTATTCATGACAGATAAGGTTATTAAGATGGAAATTGGTCTAGGTAAGCAACTAAATATAAATAATGCCTTATCATAATCCTAACAAGAAGCTATATTGCAGTTACTCTAGGAAAATCAGAATGCATTTTCTTGGGATTATATGGACATGAAAGGATTAGATCCTATACTCTACCCTCACAAGATTTATATCAGTCCTAACTTTGAACAAACCTGTTAGACAGTCCCAGAGGAGAGTTAATCCTATCTTAAAATATATTGTTAAGAATGAATTGTAAAAGCTCTTAAGTGCTGATTTTATATACCCCATCTTTGATAGTCATTGGGTCTCACCCTTAGTCATAGTACCCAAGAAGGGATGAAAATGAAAATTTTGTTTAGATTATAGGGGGCTTAATTCAAGCACTAAGAAGGACCATTTTCCATTATCATTTATGGACCAAGTCCTTGAAAACCTAGTTGGTAAAAGGTATTTTTCTTTTCTAGATGGTTTTAGTGGTTATAATAAAATTCAAATAGCCTTAGAAGATCAAGAAAAAACAACTTTTACCTTCCCATGGGGAATATTTTCCTACTCAATATTACATTTTGGCTTCTGCAATGTCCTAGCCACATTCCTACAAGTTTTCATCAGTATTTTTAAAGATATTTCTAGTGATAGTATGGAGATATATATGGATGATTTCACTATTTATGGTGTTACCTTTGAAGAAGCAAAAGAAAATTTAGAAATAGTACTTAAAAGATGTTGGGACTATAACCTATCTTTAAACAATGAGAAATATTTTATGATGATGGAAGAAGGGGTAGTCCTAGGCCATCTCATTCAATCAAAAGGCATCCAAGTAGATCCAACAAAAATTAAAGTTATCAGTACCTTATTGACACTATAGAGGTAGTGGTATGTATGAAGTTTTTTTGGGACATGCTGGACACTACAAAAGATTTATTAAAAGGTTCAGTCAACTTGCAACACCTCTCTACAACCTACTCAAAAAAGGACTTTAAATTTTTTTGGGATTCTAAATGTGTACCATCCTTCCTGCAACTTAAGGAAGTACTTACCATAGTGCCTATTTTGAGAGGAACCAATTGGGGCTCACCTTTTCACATTCATATGGATGCCTCAGACTATGCTATCGGTGTTGTGCTAGGATAGAAAGTAGACTCTATTGAACATGTTATTTATTTCATCAGTAAGAATTTACAAGGTGCAGGATTTAATTACATAGTCACTAAAAAGGAATTACTTGTAGTTATTTATGCTCTTAATACATTTAGGCATTACATCAATGGATACGAGATATTTATTCACACTGACCATTCTACTATAAAATACTTGGTGAAAAAACCTACCATTTCTTGAAGATTGGCTCAATGGTTATTGATCATGAAAGAATTTGACATCACCATAGTTGATAAACCTAGTAAGCCCAATGTGGTAGCCAACTTTCTCTCTTAGTTACATCTCCCTGATGATCTTGCAACTATTGATGATAGTGCTCCAGATGAGCACCTTTTTCTATTGGCTACACAAAATCCTTGGCATGCAAATATTGCTAACTACCTCACCATAGGAAAAATGTCAATATACTTCTCTGCTCAAGCTAGAAAGCTACTAGCAGAGAAGAGCTTTAATTATTCATGGGTTTTTGTGTCTATGATCTATATTAGTCTTGGTCAAGTCATGTGTAGGTTCTAAGAGAAGATGAAACATATGATGTCCTAAAGGCCTATAATGATGAACCCTATGGAGGTCACTTTGCAACCAAAAGAACAACCTTTAAAATATTAACAATCGAGTATAATTGGCCAAGCATGTATAAGGATGCAACTAGATATACAAAGAAATATAAAAAGTGTCAATGAATGGGAAGATTCACTAAGTCAGATGAAATGCCCATGCAACCTCAAGTAGTTGTCACACCCTTTGACAAATGGGGGATTGACTTTGTAGGACCCATTGAGCCTACTTTACAAGGCAAATCCTACATTCTAGTGTGCATTGATTATGTTACAAAATGGGTGGAAGCTAAACAAATGAGACACCAAGGGATATCAATATGGAATTTTTTTTTATATGAATCCATTTTAAAATGGTTTGGTGTTCCTTGGCAATTGACACCTGATCAAGGGACTCAGTTTACATGAAATTTGATAACTGCTCTTATGAAGGAGTATACTATTAGGCATGGAAAATCATCACCTTATTATCCTTAGGATAATGGTCAATTTGAAGTTACCAATAGGGAGCTAGAATCTATTCTCACCAAGATTGTACCACTTCATAGGGAGGACTAGGCAACATGCCTTCTTGAACCTCTCTGGGCTTATAGAACTACCTAGAAATCCACAACTAGTTTTACTCTATTTGAGCTTGTTTATGGTAATTCAACTATAATACCTATTGAGTTCAAATATAAAACATTGAAGACTAGCTTGGAGCTCAGGATAGAACTCAATATTTCCCAACAGGAAATAATCCTGAGTTTAAACAATCTTGATGAATGAAGGAAAATTGCATTAAACAATACTGATTTCATTCAACACCGAAGGAAACAGTAGCATGATAAATTTATCAAAAAAAAAATATATTTTTTGTAGGTGATTAGGCACTACTTTCTGACTCAAGATACCAACAAAATCTAGGAAAGTTCCAAATACACTAGTTAGGGCCCTATGGAATTGCTGCCATATTTCCAAATAGTGCAGCTCAGTTTTCTACCATTGATCCCATTCATTTCAAACTACTTGTCAATTGGCATCACCTCAAGCTTTACCATAAACCAGCTAGCCATGAAGAGTTCCTACAAAAATTCTACCACAATGAAGATATTATTGTTCCTATAGCCACTAAGTTTGGGTCTTCTACCCTAACTCCTACTAGTTCTTGACTCTAATCAAGACATTCATAATAAACACTTATGTTTGAAGTACTTTCTTTACATCCATTCCACTACCACTTTTCTCTCTTCCATCTTACCATTCCATCCCATCACTCTATCAATTTTGATGATCATTTTAGAACATCTTTCTTATAATAGTTGCCAAGTACCTTCTACATAATTCTACATGCCTTTTATTTTATTCACACTTTGTTATGATTTGTTATTATTTATATTTATTCACTCTTTCTTATCTTGGCCTGGTGGGACCAATGCCTTCATTTAGTTGGGGGGAGGGAAATAATTAAATTGTTGTTTGGTTTTTTTTAAAGCATTATTCAAATCACATTTACCATCAAAGTGCATATTCAATATCACATGTTGGTTACTTGTCCTTTGTCCTTCTAAAATTGTGTCATTATGTAATTAAGGACATTAAAAGTGGTTATTTAAATTTTAATGATGATTTGTAGTGTGTTTAGGTGATGAAACTAAACATGTGCAAAATCATGAAATATAATGCAAAAGGATATTATGAGATATCATGCATTTAACTTCTCAAGTACATGTCATTTTTCTAAAAAAGCCAGAGCAACATTGAAACCATGATTTGCTAAGTTTTGATCATTAGAGTTTTTCTAGAATTCAGCTATAATTGACCATTGGCAAGAGTATATAGAGGAATTAGCCAATTGATCATTGAGTTCTTTTGGGAGATGGAGCTAGCTATGAAATGTTTAGGAGAAGGGAATGGATGGATTATACCTTAGTTTGAGTGGATTTAATGAAGAAGTAGCCCTTCAATTTATGACCACCTTAAGAGATGGAGTTGCAGTGTTTAAAGGTCTAAGAATTGAGTTCTTAAAGGAAGTAATAGCCAAAGTCACTAGGTCACCTCAGGAGGGAAAAAACTGGGAGAAAGAGTTTGACTTGAAGATGGCTAGGGAAAAATTCAACATACACCAAGACCACCATTAGATATTGATAAGAAATAAGGAACTTTGAGGCTATCCTTGCCAATGGATTTTATTCAATCTACTATGTTTATCATTCAATATTTCATGTGTGAGGGACTATACAAATATCTGCATGCTCTGCATTTCAAGTTGTTGGCTCACCTATGGAATAATTATAGACAGGAAAACCTTCCCAACTTCTTTTTCAATATTATTAAGAAAAAATTCTCTTTGGTACAATTAGGTAGTGATCAGTCAGTCTCTTATCATGGTTTGATAAAGCTAATTATAGAAAAAGAGTTAAATAAATAAGCAATTGGGTCATGGGAGGAACTCTTGCAATTAAAAGAAGTAGAGCCTAAGATGGTTAGCCCTAGAGGCCAGGGTGTAGGACAAAGGAAAAGAACATCCATAGGATTTTGTAAAGTTGTCCCTAGAGCTGAAAATACTCCTCAGTATTCTCCTTCTAATCTTAAGCCAACTAAGAAATGGATTTATAAGGCTAAACCCTCCATTGTTAGCAAGAACAACAACACAAAGGTAGAAATTACTAGTTCTCCTAAAGCCTCATAATATATTAAAAATAGGTCCTCCACTAAGAAGGAAAAAGCTAAAATCTTAGAACCTAAAGAAAAAAGGCTAGGAAAATTAGATGAGGAGAATAGTCATAATGAACCCTTGCACTCTCAAGAGAAGGAAGACCTAAATAAACCTCCTAAAGCACCCATGGTAGAAACACCTATAAGTTGGTAGAAACAAAGGAGTTTTCCATACTTGTCAACACCACCCATGAGGTGAAGTGCAAGGTTCTTTGACAGTAGGGTTCTAAAGGCCTCTATTCCCATAATTACTCCTAAAGTGTCTAAATTTGAAAAGGAACCTTTGCTAGGGGAAAAATTGCCATAAACTAAAGTTAGTGAAAATGAGGGAAAAACTCATAATCTGCCACCTAAAGCAGAGTGTAGTATTAATTATGTCCTTATTGATAGTGATAAGGAATCTATGGAGACTAAAATTTTTAAGGACTTTGAAGAAAACCCTGCTATGCAAGACATTAGTGAAAATTTTGTAGAACTCCCTTCAGAGAATCATCCAAAATTTAGACCTCAAATTTTTCAAGAGGTATTGATTAAACTAGATCAAGAAGGGTTGGATACATTAGTTGCAATAGCCATAGAATCTAGTAAGGAGGAAAAAGAGGAAATAATTGTTGTCACAAGAAAAAGTGGGTGATCCACACCATAGAATGTCAACAAAACTCATTAATTGGCACTTGAATGGATAAACCTCTTTCATCATGAGCCATTGCCACCATCAGATTTATCCACACCTTTATCTGCAAGAATTCATTTGTTTCAACAATTATTATGGGAAAGAGCTCAATGGAATTTGAAAAAAAGTAATTAAAGTGTGTTTTTAATGAGTAGAGTTGTCAGTTGAAATAAAGTTTAGATCATAATGAAGTTCTTAGGAGAAGAATTGAGTAGATTATAGGATTGATTCCTAAGTTAATGGAATCACCAATATATGCCCTATTTCTTAAAGAACAATTTGCAAATTATAAGTTAACTAGAATTTTAGAAGGTCTTTACCCCTCTATCTCTACCCCAAATGAGTTTTATGATGCATTTTGATATGTTCCTATGGCCTTAAAAAATTTACTGTGCAAAATGTATCTTCACAATTTGGTAGTGCCTAATGACACTGAATGGGACCCAATCCTATATGTAGGGGATGTGTAGTTAAGGGAAAAAATGTCATAGATGCAAAATGAAATAAGTAGAGAATGTCAAGCCACACCCTACAGGGAAAGTGAGATGACAACACCTTTGTTCATGAGGCTAGAATTCCAATATTCTAGATGAACATATCTAGATTGGGTTTGTTTTTTGGGAAACCTTTCAAGACTTGGTAAGGTGAGTACAGTCATAGAGTGGGCTTTTACTAACTAGGAACAACATTTATCTTAGAATGTTGAAACAAAAACTATTGCCTCAAGGCAGTGATGGGTTAGAATGCCATATGATGTAAAAATAAGAGAACCACACTCTCCACAAAATTTGACTCTTGCTACAATAAGGATTCCTTAGTATATTGACTTGGGGAGAAATCAATGAAAACATTGATTACCATTAAGGTATCAGCCTCCAATCCTCTTGTAGCTGCTACTAGCAATAAATGGCAATGAGAAAGATCATGACATGACTACTAAAGTTTGGTGCTAGAAGAGGCTCAAGTCAAATTATGGTTAGTTTGATTACATGAGGAATGAGCCAATTGAAAGGATACCTAGTGACTGGAGAGTGTGGGCTAGGATTTTGAACTTCATGATTGTTGGAGACCAGAAATAGTTTAGTTGGGGGGAATGATGAGCCTATAAAAAGGCCATTATTTTGAGAACTTTTTATCTTGTTTTTAACAGATATCTTGCAAGAAACAATTTATGAATCTATGGTTTAAGTAAAAGAACTTATGTTTTATGAATATGCTATCTATATGTTAAGACATAAAGATTGAAGATAGATTGATCAATTACACTATGTTTGCTTGAATTTATGGCTCAATGAAGGATATTACATGTTAATAAATATTTCCTCATCCATGCTATGTTTTTGTAGGTTGCTTTCTTGTAGCCATAGGATTTGCATGAGTGATAATTTGAACATAATAGATTTTCTAACATTGACGATGAAATGAATGCATGTATGCATAAGTTATTGCATTTAATTTTGTGTAGGTTTTTCCACGCATATTGAAGACAACATTTAAGTACTAAGTCAAAGCTGAATAGATAATTGATGAATCACTGCATAAGAAAATCATAATGCAGATTTTGTTATGGCAACACATGAAGATAGCTTCCTCAAACCACTATATTCCTAGGGGAGTTAAAAAACATAGATACGTGTTTTTGTTGTAAAATTTATGTTCTATAATTGATCTTCATTGATGAAGTGATCATATCTGTAGGAATTTTTTAAAACTTTCCTTTAAATAATTTCTACTGTAACCTTGAAAAAGGGATTTTGATATTTTCCTAGTTTGACTGGAAGGAAATAGAGTAACTTGTTCTATTCAAGCAAAGTAGAATCTTGTTTTCAAATGTAATTTTCTTATTATGAATGAACAGAATATAGAGCTCAATTTTCCACTTCACACTTGATTTTTTTCCATTCACTCATCCAAGAGGGCCCGCTTGATGAGTGAACTACTTTATTATAATAGATTTCCTTTCTTTGTTTGTTTCCTTGCAAAAGTAGACTTCTATTGTTCTTGCAGCCATTGATAACATAATCATCGAATTGTTCCTACAACATAGGTGTTCAAATGGATTTACTATTTTTAGTATTACTCTAAGCTTTAAGGAAAACCTTGTTTCAATTCCTAGCTTAGTTTCCTTCAACACTTTTTTTGTTGTTGTAGTTATAATGACTCAAAGAGGAATCAAAGCATATACTTTGTAGCCACCCTCTCAAGTATATACTCATGAGTTGGCAAATAAAATGAAGTTAGTATGTTTTTTATAAGAAAAATAGGTTTTACCATAATAATCATCCCACTGATTATTGAAATTACCATAATCTGGCATCCTCCTTTTGTGTTCTAGCTAGCATATTTTTTCTCTAAACTCCTCCAACTCATAGTAAAGCCATTTGAAATACCTAAAATTATCAATCATGTTGTTCCTAGCATTATTAAGAAAATTTGTACTAGTCTCCCTTGCATTATCCATTATGGCCACCATTGCTAGATCAATGAGATCCTCTAACTGGAGATGACCCTATTTTTCTTCTAAAATTTGTGGGTTCATTGCCTCTCTTACTATACTCATTTTAGAAGTTTTTACATTAAAGTTTCTTCAGGCCATGCACCTATCCTTAATAATGACCTCTCCTCCCTCACCATTTTTATTCTCCTTGTTCTATTCTTGAGGATGAATAGGGGAAAGAGGAATGGTAGAAAACTCTAGCCTAGAATCCACAATCCCCTCTACATCCTTCTCTTTTGACCTACTTTGTATTTTAGTCACTAGCTCTGTTGACTTAGTTTCTACCTCCTCTTCAACCTATTTATCAATTTTCATATCATCCTCTTCCTCATTATACTCTTCATCTGCCTAGCCTGATGATTTAGACCCATGTCCTTTGGGGCTCTTCCTACTCAGGATTTTTATTGACGAAGGTGACTTCTTGTTTGAATCCTTGGCCTTAATAGATGTAATATTCTCTTCAACCTATGAACTAATACTTTGGATATCCTCCAATTTAGACAAGAAAATAGAGATCCTTGTATCCATGGAAGCATCCACACCCTACAGGGGGGTTTTACTTATGGTCTAAGCCTTGAAATGCTCATAAATTAGAGCAATAACCCCTTGTGTAGGGTTGGATTCATTAAGGGTTTCTACTTATGCCCAAAAATATTCTTACACATTGAAGTATATAAATATAAAGGGAAAAAAATCTTGACACCATAGCGAAAGTGATTGAGTAAAACAAAAGTGATGTGTTCTTACTCTATCAAATCTAGTGTCCAAAGAAATATACTCTATAATGGCTTGTAAAATATACCTCCATAGCTTCTTGATAGAATCCATTTTATAGTAAGTTTCACACTTTACTAGTTCATTTCTCTCCTCTATATTCTTTGTAAATTCCTTCACAGCATTCATTGACATCTTCTTATCCCTATAAAACTTCATCCCCTTTGCTAAAATTTCAATTACCAAAGAAATGATTTCCTCAATGACCTAAAATGAAACCCCATCCACTTTAACCCTTCCATTCTTCCATGAATCCATGATACTATTAGTGATCACAGGGTCAAAGCCATGAAGTTTAGTAATGTCATTGGCTATACCACCCTTCTCTAACTTTTCCTAGACTTTCATCCTTTGCTTCCATTTTTCTACCTCACCAATAGGTTCCTTCCTAATTCTTTCCCCCGCCATTTTTGAATTTTCAATGCTCACTATTCTCATAAACCCCAACTTCTAATAACCCTTCTCAAACCTCTAAAAACCCTGATGGTCACCTCTCTAATAATTGCCAATCTGTCTTTCTTTACCCCCAAAATGGTAAAGAAAGAGAAAGAATTCAACTCACCAAACGTGTCAATGTGACACTAATAACCTCATGTGATTGTGTTTTCTATAAAAACCATTATTATAATTACTTAAACCCCTACTCTCATTAAATACCATTATAATAGTTAGATATGAACAATACATCCCTAGATTTTGTCCAACTCAATTAGGCTTTTCACCTCTTTAGGGATATTTCTGCTAGAATTCCAAATCATCTCCTTTTATTGCCTAAATGCTTCATTGGAAAACTAGTCCACCACAAAAGTTGCCTCCTTGTATTCATGGGTGACATAGACACTTTCAAAATTATCAAGAAGGGAGTATATATTTTCAATAATATTAGCTATTGACCATGATGGTTGAGTGACCCCTTTAATACACCTTATGATGCTATATGAATCCCCCTCCAACAATATTTTTTCAACTCCCATGTCCAAAGCTAATTTCACCATATGGCATGTAGCATTGACTTTTGCATAATGGTTTCTCTGATATCCTAAAGGATGAAAAAAAATTCCTCCCCTCCACCATAGCTATTTCTAATGATACCTCCATAACTTGAAGGTCTAGGGTTTTGTTTGGCTGCACCATCAAAATTTTCTTTATGCCATCCCTCTTGAGGGAGTAGCCATTTCACCTCTTGTCTTTTGGTCCTCCTGTCCTTATCTTTCTCCTTCTTCTTACCACCACTTTCAAAATCTACCCTCTTTCTTATTTGATAATTTTCCTTCATGCCTCTATCTTATCCGTCAGAATGAAAGCAGGTTCCTCTCTTTCTCTAAAGATTTGGTTGTTTCTTTCCTTTTAGACTCCCCAAAAAAAATGAGGCAAAGACTAAGTAATTAAATCTTACAAATCTATTCCTTTAAACATACTATTCCATTGACAAAAGAAATCCAGTACATTGCCTAGCTTGCACCAACTTACCCCAAGATTCTTAGTTAAGCTATCCCAAGCCTCACTAGAATAAGGACGATGGATAAAAAAATGATTTGTTGTCTCCATTTAATTTTTACATAGTATACATCTATTAGGAATATAATGTCCTCTTTTAATTAAATTATCTTGGGTAAGAATTTTTTCTTTTAAAGCTAGCCAAAAAAAAATGATCTTTGGGGTAAGACATCTAGGCTTTAGCTCAGGGGGGCTTCTCATTCAAGCTCTAAAGAGAGTTATATCCTAATGCAACTGAGTAACAACCATATGGGTTGTCTCCCCAAATTACCTTATTCCTTATGTTTTTAAGAATCAAAGAGTTCAACATTATCATAACTAGCTTGAGGTCATCTAAAATGAGAGATAGGTCTCTCCAACCCTGGTTAGTTCTATAATCACAAACTTTCAAACCAAATTGCCTAATATAAATATTTGACCAATTTTCAAAGATATAATTATTTATAAAGAGTCCTTGAATCAACCAATTATCATGCCATAATAGAATGTCCTCACCATTTCCCACTTTCCACTTAATCTTAGCTTTGGCCAAATCCCTTGCCTTGAGGATTCCATTCCAAATGACAGATCCATTTAGGATGTCTTCATTATTGAGTAGGAACTAGATAGTAGGTATTTTGATATACATATTAACAAAAATATCTCTCTATTCCCTTGTGCTACTAAAAATGTGCCAATTTAGCTAGAAGAGCCTTATTAAGATGCTTTAATTTCCTAATTCACAAGCCCCCATAGCACTTTGGAAGATAGACATTATCCCAAGCCACAAGGGGATATATATTTCATCCCTCAAGGCTAGACCAAAGAAAATCTCTCTAGATCTTTTCCATTTTTTTAGCAAAATTTACTAGTGTTCCAAAAAGGCTTAGGGTATACACCAGGAGATTCTAAAGAGTGAATTTTACCAAAAGACATTTTCCTACTTGAGTAAGAGAAGCCCCTTTCCACCCCACTAGCTTCTTCCTAAACCTACCAAGAATCCCATTCTAGAAAGAATTAGAAGGCTTTGAACCCATAGGGCGACCAAGATAAGTAGAAGGGAGCTTTCCCACTCCACACCCAAGAATCCTCCCTATTTTCCTTTGTCTGTCCTCTAGAGTATTAATGAAGAAGATGGAGCTTTTCTCCCAATTAATAAGCTATCTTGGTCCTCTAATATACAAATCTAGAATATCCTTTATCATTTTAGCCTCCTTAATAGATGCCTCCTCTCCCATAATAGTATCATCCATAAATTGCTAATGAGAAAAGAAGCTCTCCTCAAAGATGGTTTGATCCCTTTAAGTCTTCCTTCTTCTTTTTTCCTCTCAATCAACCTTCCAATATATTCAGCCATGATAATGAACAAAATAGGAGAAATAGGATCCCCTTGCCTTAACCCTCTTGCAGATTTAAAAAATGGGCTATACCTCTCAAGTAGAAAATCGCCGAGTAGACCAAGAGTGGGGAATGAGAATGCTCATCAAGATACCCAAGTCTCCAACCAAGACTCATCTAAGAACAATCTCCTCTCAAGTCCATATCAGGTGACTGCCCCTCGGACTTCCTGTTGAAACCATCAACCGTCCAACAAATACTTCTCTAATCCAAGAGAAATCAACGTCACCACCGTCTCTAAGTATCCATGAGCACCTATAACCAATCAATCCATGCCAACTCCAAATGCAACATAGCAATATCATGAAGTATCCAGCTTATGATTAGTGTACTCAATACCAAGAAACTAAACCAAGATCAATGTCCAAGTTCCAACCATGGCCTTAGGAACATAAACATGACAACATGATCTTACCATCTCAACCAAAGAGATAACATGCTCCATATGAACACACCATAACATGTCACAACTCTAAACGCGTATCAAGAGTATACCATGACATAATAATGAAACCATCCTCACACCAAGGATAACATGCCAAATAAAAGCATAAACCACACCTTTACCAAGAACCCTGTAAGTCCTAAAGATGCAACCATCTCCACACACCATGAAGAAAACCATCTCCACATACCAGGAAGAACCATCTCCACACACCATGAAGATAACCAAGAACTCCATGAGTCCTCAAGATCTAACCATCTTCAAACACCATGAAGATAACAAGTGCACCATGCAAATGTCAAAGACGCTTCTGCAGCAATAGGATCTAAGACAAACCTCTAACATCTACAAACACTCAATAAATATATCAATGCCAACAACTCCCACTCAACCGTGGTACCAAGTCACCTATGGCATCATAGAATCCATCCTCTATATGAAGATCCAAATCAAACCAGGAACTAATCCTGCACTATCACCCCATCACTATCACAAGCTCCCACTAAACCACGTATCGAAGCTATCCATGACATAATGATGAAAAATAACCATCCTCTAACCATGAGAATCAACCAAAGCATCAAACCATCAAAGAACTCAAAGTGCACATCATGAGCTCCTCAAAAGAAACCAAATAACCATGATCCTCAACCAAGAAGATATACCACCATAACCAAATCAGAAAATCCAAGCTAATGAACATGAAGGATGTACCTATATAACCAATCATGTCATGCCAAAATCCATGGCACCATGATCACATCCATGAACTGAGCATCTGGCTCTCAATATGTCCAACCTGTCAGCATAGTCAACCACAATCCTCCACCATGACTATCCCTGGTAACAACATCTCATCCCTTCTACATGAAGATAAAATCATGTGACTTAGGGCATAAACAACCCAAATCAAAGCCACCAATCTGAATATGCACTAATAATGAAAGATCAATGGGCAAAGACAACCCATAACCAAGCTATAAATGCAACCTCTAGGTATGGACCGCTTACAACACTGCACAACTTGTAGACCCAACAAGTCATCATACATATCCAAATCCAAACACTGATAACCATATCATCATGAGACCCAATCTGAAATATAAACTGAGTATACAATGACATCAAAACTTAAATCTCCAATGTCATAAACTCACAATGTTACCATAGACAAAATATGTCTATAAACTGTTCAGATCAATATATCAACAAACAAATCATGCCAAACCTACACCAAATCTGAACCAATGTGTAGAGCTCTCCAAGAGCTTTTCATTGACTACTCGAAGTCCAAAATCCGACTCCGTATGCCCAAGTTATGCCCCAATTCTTGCTCAAAATAAATAACATCTGACTTTAGGGCTCTCAAAACCTGACATAATATCAAAATCATAGAACCAAACCTACACCATGTTGTAGTGCTCTAAATTATCTTTCCAAGGCCTATAAGAACTCTAAAATCCGATATTTTGAGAGAAAGTTATGGCCATTTTACTAAGACAGTCTTTTTACCATTTTCAGTACGATTTTTCATTTTTAATTTTTTCAGTGACGAAAATTCCGACAAGATTAAATTTGACAGCCATCATGGGCTGAAACCAAAAAACTCTTTCATTTCCTCTAAACATGGCCAAACTAGGGCATATTATATATCAAAATTTATGGAAATGTCGACCCGGATCCAGTGGTGAGGTCTATTTTTACCCAGGAGGTCATTTTTGCAAGCTACCCCCCAAAACCCTCATTTAAATGAAACATCCGAAAAAAATCTTTTTGTCCAACAATTTCACATGCCCAAATCTTTTAACATCCCATCATAACAGCAAACCCAAAAAAACCCTCAGATCTGCAGTAAATCATTCATATATCTTGCTCTTTTCTTTTATCCTCTCATGCATTCCCATGGATTCAATCTAGGGTTACAATAATAAAACCATAGCTCTGATACCACTTGTAAGGAAACTTGGCAATAAAAAATATAACCATTTCCACATAACCCATAATAGATTTAAAAATAAACACGGAATTAAAATCCACATGCAAGAGAATAGACAACATACCCACAAAATTGTGACACAAGATATACCTTGGGAAACCCTTATTGAGGGAAAAACCCAACCTCCAAAAGCATCCATCACCATGTATTATTTAGCAAAATAACCATTGCCATACAACCATGGAAGCCTTCATGGCCATAGCCACAACCGAGCAAACTATGTGAACAAGCATGAATCCACACATCCCATGCCATGCTTTCAACCTTCACAAATGCTCCCTTGGCTAACCTGTCAAGCCTTGTCCCACTCGACTCTTGACTTTTGTCTTCTCCTTGTCACTCTTACTCTCTTTCTACAACAACTACCCTTGTGGCTGCTTATATAGTAGCAAGTCCCACAAAACCACTAAGTGGTATTACATAAACCATGTGCTAAAACCATGTGCTACCTAACCCACTGACCCCACATTTAATATTGGGCATTTAATTATTTTCCCCAATATTAAATAATTACATAAAATATTTTCACAATGTTACAATACAACTCATCAAGAATATTCCATGGGAATCTTTACATGTTGCACGTCCATCTAGGTACAACATTACATAATAAAATAAAATAATAAAATAAAATAATAAAATAACAATATTATGCAATGTGTGCAACACCCATTATCTCAACAATCTCCCACTTGTTGTATACATTGCATAGGGTCAATCTGTAGCCACATAAATGAACAAGGGAACAATCCCTCCCAGCACATCCACCATCATGGATCGAAATACACCAAGTGCTCCATCCTGGTACCCACAACAAAATCAAAGTATTCAGCATCTCAAACATGAATGATCTCACCTCCTGTTATGCCACTCCTACTGGACATACATAGAAGCCATCCAAAGAGAAAGCCACCCAACCTGTCGCATTAGAAGATCATAAAATCCTGTACCAACTGAAATTCCAAGGACAAATAACTTGATCCAAAGGTAATCACATGTATCTATAGTTGTTAAAAAATATCCATAGCTGAAATAGCACCCACAGCAAAGTGCCAAACCCATCCAACTATCCATACCTCAAAGGTATAACAAGTGAATCTTATATCATTGACATATCCAATCTATAAATTGCAATCACAAGCCTCAAGAGCAATACCTGCCACATATATACCAAGAAGCTCCCACTGCAAAAGATAATGTCAAATCTATGACCAATCCATTCACAACATCTCAAAGAAGTGAATCCATGTAGTATCAAGGACATCCATAATACATAATCCAATATCTTGCAAGAATAACTCTCATAACAAGTCTCCAATAGTTTCTCAAATTATCCACAACCAACAAAGGAAAGAGATAAAGAAATAACCATGTTAGCTCTCACATGACATACATGAGCACAAACCAGTGATCACAATCTCCAACCAATCTAAAATCCAACGTAAGAAAAAACTGAACATCTAGGAAGATAACCTGGACTAGAGAAACCATGCAAATCATAACCTGTATCATGTCCTTCTACACACACTTTTAGATGTAAACTGTGTAAGTATGATCTCCTCCATAAAACCCCAACAAGAAGCCTCAACAACACCCAAACCATACCATATAACTAATCATGGATGTAAGCCTCTCACAAGAAGATCAAACTCATAAAACCATTCCTAAACCAAGGAATAACCATTCCTAATCCAAGGAAAATGCCCAATATAAAATCATCTCCCAAACTCAACCAACATAACAACATATGCACATGGAGATAACCAATGCTAAACCATCTCTCAAATGAACCCTCCAGAACTAACTCATGTACCATAGCTCAAGATCCATATCCATGAAAGACAAGCATAAATATAATGTAACTGAGAGAAACAATGGGCTATACCTCTCAAGTAGCAAACCGCCGAGTAGACCAAGAGTGGGGAATGCGAATGCTCATCAAGATACCCAAGTTTCCAACCAAGACTCATCTAAGAACAATCTCCTCTCAAGTCCATATCAGGTGACTGCCCCTCGGACTTCTTGTTGAAACCATCAACCGTCCAACAAATACTTCTCTAATCCAAGAGAAATCAACGTCACCACCGTCTCTAAGTATCCATGAGCACCTATAACCAATCAATCCATGCCAAATCCAAATACAACATAGCAATATCATGAAGTATCCAGCTTATGATTAGTGTACTCAATACCAAGAAACTAAACCAAGATAAATGTCCAAGTTCCAACCATGGCCTTAGGAACATAAACATGACAACATGATCTTACCATCTCAACCAAAGAGATAACATGCTCCATATGAACACACCATAACATGTCACAACTCTAAACGCGTATCAAGAGTATACCATGACATAATAATGAAACCATCCTCACACCAAGGATAACATGCCAAATAAAAGCATAAACCACACCTTTACCAAGAACCCTGTAAGTCCTAAAGATGCAACCATCTCCACACACCATGAAGAAAACCATCTCCACATACCAGGAAGAACCATCTCCACACACCATGAAGATAACCAAGAAATCCATGAGTCCTCAAGATCTAACCATCTTCAAACACCATGAAGATAACAAGTGCACCATGCAAATGTCAAAGACGCTTCTGCAGCAACAGGATCTAAGACAAACCTCTAACATCTACAAACACTCAATAAATATATCAATGCCAACAACTCCCACTCAACCGTGGTACCAAGTCACCTATGGCATCATAGAATCTATCCTCTATATGAAGATCCAAATCAAACCAGGAACTAATCCTGCACTATCACCCCATCACTATCACAAGCTCCCACTAAACCACGTATCGAAGCTATCCATGACATAATGATGAAAAATAACCATCCTCTAACCATGAGAATCAACTAAAGCATCAAACCATCAAAGAACTCAAAGTGCACATCATGAGCTCCTCAAAAGAAACCAAATAACCATGATCCTCAACCAAGAAGATATACCACCATAACCAAATCAGAAAATCCAAGCTAATGAACATGAAGGATGTACCTATATAACCAATCATGTCATGCCAAAATCCATGGCACCATGATCACATCCATGAACTGAGCATCTGGCTCTCAATATGTCCAACCTGTTAGCATAGTCAACCACTATCCTCCACCATGACTGTCCCTGGTAACAACATCTCATCCCTTCTACATGAAGATAAAATCATGTGACTTAGGGCATAAACAACCCAAATTCAAGCCACCAATCTGAATATGCACCAATAATGAAAGATCAATGGGAAAAGAAAACTCATAACCAAGCTATAAATGCAACCTGTAGGTACGGACCGCTTACAACACTGCACAACTTGTAGACCCAACAAGTCATCATACATATCCAAATCCAAACACTGATAACCATATCATCATGAGACCCAATCTGAAATATAAACTGAGTATACAATGACATCAAAACTTAAATCTCCAATGTCATAAACTCACAATGTTACCATAGACAAAATATGTCTATAAACTGTTCAGATCAATATATCAACAAACAAATCATGCCAAACCTGCACCAAATCTGAACCAATGTGTAGAGCTCTCCAAGAGCTTTTCATTGACTACTCGAAGTCCAAAATCCGACTCCGTATGCCCAAGTTATGCCCCAATTCTTGCTCAAAATAAATAACATCTGACTTTAGGGCTCTCAAAACCTAACATAATTTCAAAATCATAGAACCAATCCTACACCATGTTGTAGTGCTCTAAATTATCTTTCCAACGCCTATAAGAACTCTGAAATCCGATATTCTGAGAGAAAGTTATGGCCATTTTACTAAGACAGTCTTTTTACCATTTTCAGTACGATTTTTCATTTTTAATTTTTTCAGTGACGAAAATTCTGACGAGATTAAATTTGACGGCCATCATGGGCTGAAACCAAAAAACTCTTTCATTTCCTCTGAACATGGCCAAACTAGGGCATATTATATATCAAAATTTATGGAAATGTCGACCCGAATCCAGTGGTGAGGTCTATTTTTACCCAGGAGGTCATTTTTGCAAGCTACCCCCCAAAACCCTCATTTAAATGAAACATCCGAAAAAAATCTTTTTGTCCAACAATTTCACATGCCCAAATCTTTTAACATCCCATCATAATAGCAAACCCAAAAAAACCCTCAGATCTGCAGTAAATCATTCATATATCTTGCTCTTTTCTTTTATCCTCTCATGCATTCCCATGGATTCAATCTAGGGTTACAATAATAAAACCATAGCTCTGATACCACTTGCAAGGAAATTTGGCAATAAAGAATATAACTGTTTCCACATAACCCATAATAGATTTGAAAATAAACACGGAATTAAAATCCACATGCAAGAGAATAGACAACATACCCACAAAATTGTGACACAAGATATACCTTAGGAAACCCTTATTGAGGGAAAAACCCAGCCTCCAAAAGCATCCATCACCATGTATTATTTAGCAAAATAACCATTGCCATACAACCATGGAAGCCTTCATGGCCATAGCCACAACCGAGCAAACTATGTGAACAAGCATGAATCCACACATCCCATGCCATGCTTTCAACCTTCACAAATGCTCCCTTGGCTAACCTGTCAAGCCTTGTCCTGCTCGACTCTTGACTTTTGTCTTCTCCTTGTCACTCTTACTCTCTTTCTACAACAACTACCCTTGTGGCTGCTTATATAGTAGCAAGTCCCACAAAACCACTAAGTGGTATTACATAAACCATGTGCTAAAACCATGTGCTACCTAACCCACTGACCCCACATTTAATATTGGGCATTTAATTATTTTCCCCAATATTAAATAATTACATAAAATATTTTCACAATGTTACAATACAACTCATCAAGAATATTCCATGGGAATCTTTACATGTTGCACGTCCATCTAGGTACAACATTACATAATAAAATAAAATAATAAAATAACAATATTATGCAATGTGTGCAACACCCATTATCTCAACAAATTTTGTTCTAATCCACCTTTGATAGCAAAGGATCCCAGGATAGAAGAGAGGAGAAATAAGAAACAATCTCAACAAAAATATCATTCTCTCTTGTCAAAAGATCCTGCCCCTTTTTTAAACCTGATATTATATTTGCTCTATGCTTTAGAGTAGAGATATGAAAAAACTTGGTATTTTGATCACCCTCTTTAAGTCAATTAATTCTTGATCTTTGCTTCTAGAACTTCTCCCCTTTGCTAATAATATTATACAAGTTAGTCAAGATGGACATCTCAAAATTCCTATTCAAATCATTATACATGTCTTGTTGAATAGTGTCCTAGATAGAAGTGAGCTTGATAGATAGCTCCTCTTTGTCCTGAAAGATATGGCCAAAGTCAGTCTTATTCTAGAATTTGATCATTCATTTCACATTGCTCAACTTAGCAACTCTAAACATAGTTGTTCCTTACACTTCTATACCCCACCAATAGTATATCCTATTCAATAAATCTGGATAGGAAGTCCACATCTTTTCAAATTGAAAAGGGAAGTTCTTCCTAGGTTCAAGAGAGACAACCAAGAGGGATATAGGGGGGTGATCCGAACCAACTCTTGGGAGTAAGGAAAACCTACAAGAGAAAGAATTTAGCTAATTTGGAGAAATAAGATCTCTATTTGATTGAACCTAGATACAATCACTTCCAATTCTTTTGTTGGACCAAGTGTAAGTTCCACTCAATAGATCCACATCCAACAAAACCAAGCTATTAATAAAATTGGAGAGATTCATCTTGCTTTCCTAATCTGGAGCCAAACCTCCCAATTTCTCCTCATCCATTAGAGGTGTATTGAAGTCCCCCATAGTATTGTCTTTCCTCAAATTGCTAGTCTAGACCATATCATGAATCTTAGCCCAATAATTCTTCCTTTCCCTTTTAGAATTAGGAGCATAGACATTCAAAAGGAACCAATATTAATTTTAGTACACATGAAAGACTTTACTAAAGAGAATATTACAATCATTTAATAGTGAAGTAAATCTAAACTATTTATTATTAAAAAGAGTAAGAAAACCTCCTAATGCACCTTCAGAGTCCGTTGCATCACCTACCATAATACTACTAAAGGACATCTTACCCAAAATCTCTTTCTTCATTTTTGTATCTTGAATCATCAAAATATCAAGTCTCTAATCTCTAATCATATACCTAAGAATTTCCTACTTATGGACCCCATTGAGGTCCCTTATATTCCAAGAAATTATCTTCATTTCAAATTAGAATTACATTCCAAAATAGTTCTTTGGCTCCTATATGCCAAACTCCTTCTAGCCTCATCTTAAATGACTTGACTAAAATTCCTCCTTCCTACTGACCTTGACCTCCCTCCCAAATCTAGTCTACCATGACTCTTGGTCTATGCTAGAGAAGCTAGGGAGGGCTCTTGGCTATTTTTCTTTTTGGGCTTTCCTTTGTTTTCCTTCAAATGGCCATTAGCTCTTCCCATCTTAACTAGAGATAAGGAATTATCCTTCTCAAATCTCTCTTATAGATTACAAGAAATAAAGTAGTCCTTCCTAGAAGAAGGAGAACCTCCCTCTAATACCTCTTGGTTCTCCCTCTCTAATCCACCTTCATTGCTCAACACTTTTGTTGGTGCTCAAAATTGCCTTCCCGATTTTGAGCACCATTGAAATAATCAAGCCCTTAAATGCTTTTAAAATGCATATGTGCTAGGTTGTACCCGGCTGTCCTTTCGAGACCCCTAAGGTGTTTAATGCTTCTAGCACCTTTCATTCAGCATGCCTAAGCATTTCGTGAAGTTAAATTGAGTTTCTGAGTCATTTGGCAAAGTTCTATTTTTAGCTAATATCAATTTTGCATTTTTCACCTAAGTGTCAAACAGCGACAGGTGACTTTGTTTGTAAATGAATAGCTCGCACCCAGAAATGTTTCATGACCTGCCACTTTGGGGATGTTTAGTATCCATAATGGAGAACATATTTTTCAATTTTCAAGTCACGAAAAATTCGTTTGACTAGGTTTCACACCCCGCAAAGTTGGTCATTTCCTATTTTGTGCATTTGACTAGTTGTTCACAATTCTGGGAAGCCCTGTTCGACCAATCATATATTTGACCCAATTGACCCAAATGAAAATTTTCTTTTTACATCGTGTTCCTGGCGTCAGAGACTTTCTAGGCTTCAACTTTTAAGTCTTGACGAATCCGTTTGATCAGTTTTCAAGCGTGATTCCAAATGGAATTTCTGACTTTTTTGCTGCTGTTAGTATTTGCAAATTGATTAGTAGCCTTGTTCGTGGCGTCATAACTCCTAACCCGTGATTGGTCAAGTAAAATGGTTTGTTCCCCTATATTGTCCACTGAAAATACAAGTGTGCCAGTTTTTAGAACTTGACGAATCCATATGCACACTTTTCCAGATCAATTCCATTCACAAAAAAATGTTTTCTGTCAGCATGTCCAGTTGCAAAATTTAGAATAGCCCACTTTGACTGATTGCCATTTGTGCCCTGTTATTCGTCATGAGCCAAAATTGCATAGTCATACTCAACTCATGATAGAGAATGAGTGTCCCAATTTTCATCTCCCCATGTGCTCATTTTCCTAGCTTTTCGAGCCAAATCCAAACCCAATTTGTTGTTTTCTGACGTGTTTGTTTGCAAGTAAACTTGAGAAGGCGACTTTGATGGTCAATATCTTTTGACCCCAAATTTTTCATGAGATGAGATTCGACGGTGTAAAAGTATGTGGAACAAAGATTCGATGTGCCAAATTTCAGAGCCTTGTCAAAAGTTCGAGTCAGTTTTTAAGGCCAGTCAAAGGAGCTCCTGGCACAAATTTGACAGTTAGCAAAAAGTGATAAATTGAGTTTTTTAACAATTAGTTATTGCTCAAATTTGTGTCTAAGTTAGTTTGAGATGGTCAATGGATCAAGTTGACAGTTTAGTTGTCCGAAAATGAAATTCTTTTAGTCGGACCCATTTTGGGGTCCGACTGATTCCATCAATCTTTTTGTGGACATACTGCTAGTGTATTGCAAGCTTCATTCCTAGCTCGTGGGACATAGTTTATTTCTTTTGGTGTTGATGACTTGTTGAAATTGTGGACAGTTAAGTCAAATGAATGTATTGCAACTTTTGACCAGCGCGAAGATAAGATCTGGGCCTTGACTATCGGCAAGAAGACATAAATGTTTGCCAGTGTTGTTGTAAATAGTTTTGTTGAAGCCTCAGAAATAAAAACATGTTCCATTCGTGCTGAAGTGAATGTACATGTTTATGGTATTACAACAGCGAATGATAGAATTGATTCACTTGATGAGTCATCCATGCAAGGTATAAATCCGGCCATTCATTTTCCCTTTGATAATTTGCATTATGTTGAAAACATAATAAATCAAGAAGAGGAAAGGTATTCATCTCAGTATGAGGAGGAAGAAACCAGAAGTGATCTATCAAGTGATAAAGGTGAAATTGCTGATCCGACATGTCATGGCAAGATGACACAATATAAAGAATGTAAATCATATGTATCTCAGTCACAGTCAAAAGAACTAAGCTCATATGTTGATAATATTTCAGTGGTAGAGATGCATTCTCTTGACCAACAAGATATGCAAGAAATGAATTATCTCATTGAGAGATTGCATCATGTTGAGAACGTTATTGAATCTGAAGTTGAAAGACAATCATATCAATGTGAGTATGATAAAGCTGAGAGTCATTTTCCAAGTGATAATTATGTTGCTGATCCAATATATTATCAAGAGGTGTCATATGAAGCTGATGATGAGAGTTATTACTCAAGTCAAGAAGAGGATAGTGCTAGTATGTGTCCGTCTTCATATGAATCAGATGTTGATTGGGAAGAAGAGAGCAATGATGGAAGTGAGTGTTCTCTTGCTAATAAAGGTATGAATGTTGTTTCTAAATCTAAAAGTGAGTTTCCATATCAGAATTGTGTAAACTAGTTTGAGATTGAAAGTTATGAAGAAAATGTGTCTACACAATATGAAGACAAAGAGGTTATCCATAAAGATGTATTACCTAATTGTGTAGAAGAGTGTCTTGAGGATGAGTGTAATGATGATTAGTACGTGATTGACTCTGAGATTAATGCATCAGCACCTATTGGTAAGATAAATGATGATTTGCTTGCAAGACATTTGAATCACCTATATGGAGACAATGAAAGTAACTTTGATCTATATTCTACATGCTTCGTTGACGGAGTGGATGTTGAGTCTTCATATGATTCTAATTTTTCTTCTTCATATGCTGAAAGTGTCCATGACAGTGATGTTAGAAATGATTTTAAAGTTTTCACTAATCCATTATATGATGAGGACTTTGATGTTGATCAGCACATTACTTGTCCTAATGTCTACAAAGGCGCTTTGCATGGAGTTATCAATCCTCTTTTTGAAGAACACATGGAAGTTTCAGTTTTAGCAGAGAATAAGTTTGATGATGATACTTTATCTTACTGCTATAAGAATGTTCTTCTTCTGAGTTTGACAGAGAAAATGATTATGATGTTACATCTAATGAGATAGATGACAAGATGTTTGACAAAGTTATTATTGAAAATCAACATGCATCTTGTACTAAGTTTTATGATGAATATTTTAATGCGAAGACTAATCTGTTTGCTAATTGTGAAGAACCAATGGAATATTGTGGATTAGTTTCAAATTTTGATGTTGATGACATGTGTGAGTACAAGTCAGAGTGCTCGTTTGAATATCATCTGGTTATGCATAAGGATACACATTTTCAAGGTATGTGTGATCCCTTTCCCCAAGTTGAATATGAAGCCTTCATATTCGAGAATGATAGCATGCATGAGTCATTTGTTAGAGAAGGTTTTCAGTTTCAGTCTAATATTTTTGAGCATGCTGATCAAAACTTTCATAATGAGCTAACAGTTGAAGATGAAGTAAGCTTTCATATGCATTATGAAAGTGAAGTTGTAGATTCAGTTTTGCTAAGTGATTCGTTTCAGAATGTTAATCTGATTGGTGAAGCTGATGTAAGTAATAATTTCAGTTTACCTCATGATGAAAGGAATGAAAATCAGGTTTATGATAGGGGTAAACAATTTTGTTGAAGTTCGGTGGCCCCGGGCCATCGCTTGTACATAGTAGAGGTAGTTGTTTCCTTGCTTTCAATAAGCTGTTCGAGGGAAGTTCTGAAGTTTTTGGGAATGGTCTTCTTCCTCCAGAGATCTGAATCCTTGCCATGCCTGCAAGGGGCATGCATCCCCAGACAGAGCCACTGTTGGCGCTCAAAATTGCCTTCCCGATTTTGAGCACCATTGAAAAAATAAGCCCTTAAATGCTTTTAAAATGCATATGTGCTAGGTTGTACCCGGCTGTCCTTTCGAGACCCCTAAGGTGTTTAATGCTTCTAGCACCTTTCATTCAGCATGCCTAAGCATTTCGTGAAGTTAAATTGAGTTTCTGAGTCATTTGGAAAAGTTTTGTTTTTAGCTAATATCAATTTTGCATTTTCCACCGAAGTGTCAAACAACGACAGGTGGCTTTTTTTGTAAATGAATATCTCGCACCCAGAAATGTTTCATGACCTTCCACTTTGGGGATGTTTAGTATCCATAATGGAGAACATATGTTTCAATTTTCAAGTCATGAAAAATTCGTTTGACTAGGTTTTGCACCCCGCAAAGTTGGTCATTTCCTGTTTTGTGCATTTGACTAGTTGTTCACAATTCTGGGAAGCCCTGTTCGACCAATCATATCTTTGATCCAGTTGACCCAAATGAAAATTTTCTTTTTACATTGTGTTCTAGGCATCAGAGAATTTCTATGCTTCAATTTTTAAGTCTTGATGAATCCATTTGATCAGTTTTCAAGCGTGATTCCAAATGGAATTTCTGACTTTTTGCTGGTGTCAGTATTTGCAGATTGATTAGTAGCCTTGTTCGTGGCGTCATAACTCCTAACCCATCACTGGTCAAGTAAAATGGTTTGTTCCCCTATATTTTCCACTAAAAATACTACAAGTGTGCCAGTTTTTAGAACTTAACGAATCCATATGCACACTTTTCCAGATCAATTCCATTCACAAAAAAATGTTTTTTGTCAGCATGTCCAGTTGCAAAATTTAGAATAGCCCACTTTGACTGATTGCCATTTGCGCCCTGTTATTCATCATGAGCCAAAATTGCATAGTCTTACTCACCTCATGACAGAGAATGAGTGTCCCAGTTTTCATCTCCCCATGTGCTCATTTGCCTAGCTTTCTGAGCCAAATCCAAACCCAATTTGTTGTTTTCTGACGTGTTTGTTTGCAGGTAAACTTGAGAAGGCGACTTTGATGGTCAATATCTTTTGACCCCAAATTTTTCATGAGATGAGATTCGATGGGGTAAAAGTATGCGGAACAAAATTCAATGTGCCAAATTTCAGAGCCTTGTCAGAAGTTCGAGTTAGTTTTTAAGGCCAGTCAAAGGAGCTCCTGGCACAAATTTGACAGTTAGCAGAAAGTGATAAATTGAGTTTTTTAACAATTAGTTATTGCTCAAATTTGTGCCTAAGTCAGTTCAAGATGGTCAATGGATCAAGTTGACAGTTTAGTTGTTCGAAAATGAAATTCTTTTAGCCGGACCCAATTTGGGGTCCGACTGATTCCATCAGTCTTTTTGTGGACACACTACTAGTGTATTGCAAGCTTCATTCCTAGCTCGTGGGACATAGTTTATTTCTTTTGGTGTTGATGACTTGTTGAAATTGTGGACAGTTAATTCAATTGAATGTATTGCAACTTTTGACCAGCGCGAAGATAAGTTCTGGGCCTTGACTATTGGCAAGAAGACATAACTGTTTGCCAGTGGTGTCAGTGATTCTCTTGTAAGTTTGTGGCATGATTGTACCATTGTAGATGAGGAGGAAGCTCTTCTCAAAGAGGAAGAAGAAACATTGAAAGACCAAGACATGGAAAATGCTCATAGCAGATCATGCATTATGTAAAAGGTAGTCCATGCCAACGCACTAGAACTGAGCCTCATCATGCGTGTTGTCACAAGTCTAGAACTCCCACATGTGAGTTGTAGTTTTATAAAGCATTTTTTTTAATAACCAGCTCAAAAGTGCGGCAGATTTAAATAATTGCTACTAGAAGAGGAACAAATTTGAAGAATTCAATCTACATTGCAAGAGAGCAAAGCACATAAAAGGGCATTGATGCATAGATTGGGTAATGAGAAGAGCAGCTCGATGCATGTATAAAGAAGAGAACACACGCATTTAGCCGGCTATTAAGAATACAGTCACGCCATTGAAAGGAGCCACCATTAAGAGTGGATGACATCCATGGCACAAGCTGCCCCTGCAAACAAAGAAGCTCCACCCTAACAAGAAAGGGAGACATTTCTTAAAGTGATCATGCCATTTCATGAGAGGTCCACCCCACACCAAGCCAACACACAAAGAAAGAAGCACGCAGGTCTAACAATGAAAGACGCCATTGTTTAGAGTAGCTCCATGGCATAAGAAAAGTTTAAGCTAGCTGATAGAAAGAATAATAGTTAACGCTAAAAGTCAGAGGAGCAGCATTTCCAGTCAGCCATTAAATAATGGTGTTTTGTGGTCATTAGCCCTTGCGTGGAATGCAACAACTAAAATGGGGAACCTCCATAAAGAACATGTATTCAGAAAGGAGGCAGAGAAGAGCCGCAAGTCAAAGCCGCAGACCCATGTTCGAACAAGGTAAGAGGCCCACGCTACTGATAAAGAGAGGTGTCAAATTATCCAGGCAACCCAATGCGTGAATAAGGGAAGTCGACTGCAAAAAGGAAGAAAACTACATCAGAAAAAGTATAAAAGTTTGAAGCTTGTGCCGTTAAAAAAGTAGAGCACACATTCACACTAAAATGATGGGTAGCGATTCTAATGGGAGTGGCATTTGATAGCGTCGCATTGTTCAAAATGGTGATTGGGCAGGATCAGATCGTATGGAGTAGCCACAGGAAGGCATTTTAAAACATGGGTGCAGGAACAGTTTAGCAATAGTTATCCCACATTGGTTACAAATGCAAACATAGAATGTTTAAATAATAAACCACTCGATAGGCATTGTGTCTTTAAGATGACGCCTTTTGAAGGCAAAGTAATGCGTGATGGGGCCCCACCCATCTGATCAGATGAAAGTGAGCATGGAGTTTGTTTTGGAGGAGCAACAACGAATCATAGAGTGACAAGTGGTAGCCAAGCAGTGACAAGGCAGTGAGGTGGCATTCTGAATCAGGTGCTGACGTGACAAAAGGTGACACATGTCACAAGGTCGCTATGTCGCCAATGACATGGCAGTTGCTGACTCCTATAGCGACATAACGAGGGATGATATGGCGATGACACGTGGCAGATGGAGCAGATCAGGCTGGCAAATCAACAAGTGACACATGGCAGTCAGTCAACTAAAGGTTGACCCCAAATTCAAAGGGTCAAGAAAATTTGCAGAGTTAAAATAATAATATTTTATTATTATTTTTGTTGAAATTGCACGTCAGTTTTTAAAATCAAGCAAGGTTTTAATTCTAATGTTAAGACATTAGATTATTATAAATTTTTTGGATTTTAAATTCAAAGATATGCAGACCTGATGTCTCTACCAGAGGACTATTTTTCAAACGAAGATTTTAGGTGTTTTTGAGAGGCTAGATATGCCTTATCATATACCGCCGGAATCGAGAGAAGATGAACTTTCCAATTCTGGAGTCAGTTTTTGCACAGGTATCAGTTAGTTTGAGCTACATGAGGTTTTCTATCAGGTACCTAAAGTGCAACCATATTCATACCAGGAAGTTCAGATTTGTTTTTTGTCAAGATAATGACCTGGATATCAGTAGAAGGCAATGGAAATGCAGTTAGGGTTGAATTTGTTCTGATTTACTCAGTAAAAACTCATTTTCACTGGCTTTTTCATAGGGCAATCAGATATTTTGGCAAGTAAAGGGTTTTCATCATTAGGCAAGGATATTTTGCAAGTTTGTTACAGATTAATGATGAAACAAAATTAGATCAGAAGGGATGAAAGAAGAAAGAGGTTTTTCAGTTACAGAGGATTGGATTTCAAGTGGACACCTCGCAATTACATATCAGATCTGGGAATTCATTTCTTGCTATATCTTTCTTTCTTTCTTCATTTGTAAGGGTTCCAGTTTTTGCACTGAGAAACCATGCTTCAGCATTTTCTCTTGTATTGAACAACATTTTAAGTTTTATGCAGATAGTTCTTTTCTGTTAGGTGATCTATGAGTTATTTTCTATACATTTCATGTATTTGATTTCAAGGAAAACAAATAAAGTGCAGCAAAAGTTTGAAGTTCAGTTTGAATCTTGTCTCCTGATTATGGCTCTGTTATTTCTTCTAATTTGTGATCAAAGAGCATGAATTAGGTTGCATTACATTTTGAAATGTATGTGGTTAAAATGTCTTGCTTATGGAACAAAGAACCATGTAATTGCTTGATATTTGTCACAGGGTTTGCAAATTTCATGATAGGATTTTCTGAGTATGAGATTCATTCTGTAGCAGATGTCTATTCATAAGGTGAAAGATAGATCAGGGATCTTAATGTAGAGATACGTTTGAGGTTTCCAGGAGATGTATGGTTATGATTCATTTAATTGCCCAATAGATAAGGCACTGGTCAGAGATAGGATCATTAAGTTTTGTTACTCATACTTGGGTCTTTCTGATATCAATCTATTAAATCATTTTCATTTTATTGTTGAAAGGTATTCAAAGTATAACCCACACTTAGCTTTCCAGTTTCATGAGTCATGTCCTTAGCTATTTCATGCTTGTGATCTCCTGGTTAAGCATAGAAGGATTAGGGGTTTCATCTGCTTTTATAGATCCTGAATATGCTTATTGCACTGGTCACATAGTCAGTTCTAAAGAGGTTCACCCGCCTAGGTTTTGCAGAGCCTGAAGTGCAGAAGGAGTACGGCCTTATAGTTGGCCTGGTGCCTGAATGGATGTGTTGATAATGAGAGTTAGCTGCCCCTAGATGCATCTTGTTCTCATCAGGGTAATTGGAAATGGGTAACATTTTCAAACTCCAAAAACTTTCTCCCCCTTTCTCTTCAATAGACTATCATTCTCTATCCTATTCTCCAATATAGCCACCTTAGTTGGAGAATCCACCTCCTTAACTCCAAGGAAACCAAGGTTCTTAACTAGATCAACCACCTTGATTGGTCTAGGAAAAACCTTATCCTCTACCTTGTCTTCTACTATGATAGGGTCTTCCCCTATTTTAACTGAGTCTTCCACCTCAATAATCTTTGGTCTTGTCATGACCTTTTCCACTATCTCATCAACCTTTGGGTCATTCTGGACTAATTTTTTTTCTCCTATGTTAGGAGCTTTTGGGACCTCCTCTAAAATATTTTGGGGCTTTTGGCCTTCCTTTATATCCTTTCTTTTCTAGATCTTTTGCTCCTTTCCAACTTTAGAAAAATTTGGAATCATCTTCTTTTCAGCTTTAGACTTAGGACACTAATTCACCTTATGCCTAGATTTCAAGTAGTGAAAATAGGCAAAAGGAACACTTTCATAATCCAATTTTTGAGTATGTGTCCCAAGTTCTGAGTGAAAGGATGCAACTTTTGTCATATGAGCCCCTTCCCTCACTCCAATACAGATCCTTGCATATGTTAGCCTCCTTCTAGAAGTCATTATTGAGTCTATACACAAAAGCTATCCAAAGGAATTCACCACCCCCATGAAAAAATCCTCATTCTAGAACTCTAGAAGCAACTCTGGAAGTCTAACCCAAATAGGTGCTTGTACAAAAAATGAGTCATTTAGATCTAGCTTCAAAGACCACTTCTAGAGCACCAAGGTCGAGGGACCTATGCTCCAAGGCCCTTCACACAGGATGTTTGACAAGTCCTCATTACAAGAGAAATCAAAAGATACGAAGCCTTTCACCATTGCCATTACAATGACCTATCCTTTAAGATTCCATTTCTTTTGAGTGAAGGTTCTTACAATATCTATGTTTGGCCTTTGCCCAATAAACTTTCCCACCAAGATTGAAGCCATTAAAGCAATGCTATGATCTATCAACTCATCTGGAATAGAAATCATACAAGAACCCTTTTCCAAGCTAGATAGAATTTTAACTAGAGGAAAAGAAGACTTACCAATAGGCTTAACTCCAAAAAGAGAAGACCATTTTGTGGGAAATACCCTAGACTGATCCACCTTGGGTGGCAAAGAAGGCTTGTCCAGATCTTTGCTCTTATCATTTGAGTCCCCATCTTCATTCTCTATCACATCTCTAATTTCTACTATCCCCTGACACTCCATAAACACCTCTTGCATTCCAAGATTTTGATTCCCTCCTCCTTGAGGAATCCTACCAAGATAGACTTCAAATTTAAAAAAGGTGCACTTCCCCATCCTCTTCCCTATATGTTTCCCACTCGCCATTGCTATAAATGAAGTTAGCGTGTTATTCTTAGGAAAATACATGATTCTATCTAGTCATGGAGTCAACATAGAAGGATGTCCAATCCTTTATTACTAAGTTATTTATCTAACCAATCAATAACTATTATAATTATGTTTCTAGTTTTAGCAATATTGAGTCTGCATTTGAAGCCAAGTTCTCACTTAAGAAGAAACCTAAAAGATCTAAAGGAAACTAATATGAAAGTGAAGAGGAGGATATTTTTGATAGTAATCTTGAAGCCATTAAAATATTACTTGCAAGAAGATATCCCAAAGGCATAGGAAAGTACAAAGGTAAAATTCCTTTAATATGTTTCTCTTGTGAAGAAGTTGGTCACATTGTTGCAAGGTATCCAAATAGAGAAGAGAAAGATGAGAAGAAGAGAAAAAAGCACAAAGACAAGAAGGATTTCAAGAGCTTCAAGGACTACAATGATAAAGGTAAGAATTCTTTTTTTATGGCTAAAGATTAAGATAGCAATGATGATGATGAAATGGTCTATATTTCTATAAAAGATGAATCTAATAATGAAGAAGATAAAATGACACTTATTTCTCATGTTAGCAAAAATGATACATGGATTATTGATAGTGGTTATTCACATCATATGACTAGTGAAAAAATAAATTTTGAACATATGGAATACTATGATGGTGGAAGTGTAAGTTTTGGAAGCAATGAACCATGTTGCTTAAATGGAAAAGGTTATATTTCACTAACCAATGAACTTAGATGTGATAATACTTATTGGGTTGAAGGACTGAAGCATAATCTATTGAGTGTGGCACAATTCAATAAAAATGGATTCAAGGTAGAATTCATGAATGGGAAAGCCAAGCTGCTAGATAGAAAAGGAAATATAGTTGGGTTTGGTAACCAAACAAAAGGTAACTTATTCTACCTAGATCTTAGTGAAAGTTCATGTTTCAAGAAGAAAGATGGTTATGGAATAAGAGGTTGTGTCTTGTAGACTTTGATAATTTGATCAAGATAAGCAAAAATAAAAGAGTGAAAGGTATTCCTAGTTTGAGAAAACCTAATATGGGCCTATGCAAAAATTGTCAAATTAGTAAGATGGGAAAGATAAGTTTCAAGAGAAAGAACTACCATTTTGAATAAGTCTTGGTGCTAGTTCATACAGAACTTTGTTTACCTATTGCAATTGAATCCTATAGTGGAGATAAGTACTTTATTATTTTTGATGAAGATTATTCTAGAATTATGATTTTAATGTATTCGTAAGATAAGTTTGAATCTTTTCAAAAGTTTAAGTGTTATCTGGCAAGAGTAGAGAAGGAAATAGGAAAGAAGCTGAGTGTTTAAGATTAGATAGAGGAGGTGAAATAATTTCTAATGAGTTTAATTAATTCTAAATTGAAAGAGGAATCAAAGGACAAGTATAAACCCTTGGTACACCACAAAAAAAATGGAATAGTAGAAAGAACAAACATATCAATCATGGATTGTGCAAGAACCTTGATGATAGAAAAGAATGTTGCCATCAAATACTAGAAGGAAGAAATTAGTATAGTAGTGGATACCTTGAATAGAGTACACATAAATAAAGACTCAAATCAAACTCCTTATGAACTATGGTATAGCTACAAACCTAATGTAAGTTACTTGAAAGTATTTGGTAGAAAATGTTATATTCTAAAAGAGACTAGGAAAGGTAAATTTGATGTCAAAGCTGATGAAGTAATATTCCTAGGATACTCTAGTAGAAGTAAAGCATACAAGTGTTTGAATCTAACTACTTATAAGATCATAGAAATTTAAAATGTGAGAATTGATGAGCTTGAAAAAAAGAGTATAGAAGAGATCAGCAAAGAACATAAAAATTACAAAAAAATTATTTACTTTGTACTTGATACTTTTCCAAATCCAATTGAATGTTAGCTAGCTTCACCTCCTAAGTCCCCAAATCTCCAAAAGCACCCAAATTGAATCTAGTGTAACTCAAGTTATAGTTTGAAGGACCCAAGTTGAAGTCAACGACTACCAAGTTGCAGCTAGAGAAAATCAAGTTTGAAGGACCCAAGTCATAGATAGTGGGACCCAAGCATGATGCAAAAGATCATGGTGAGGAAAGTGGAACAAGTTCTAAATCCAAGGTACATGTGTTAGCAATGTTAGAAGGTACCATGTACATGATCAAATCATTAGATACAAGTTAGATCGAACAATGACAAGGAACAAACTAAAAGATACATGTTTGCTTACTAAATTTTAACCTAGATTAGTTAAAGATGCTTCAAGTAATGAAAGTTGGATTGAATCAATGAGTGAAGAGATAGAATGGATAGAAAGGAATAAGACCTATACTCTTGTTCCTATACCCAAGGATAAGAGTGTGATTCACATAAAGTGTGTTTTCATCAATAAGCTAAAGGAGGATGGAGAAGTTTTAAGGAAAAAAGAAAGGTTAGTATGCAAAGGCTATTCTCAAGAAGAAGGTATTGATTATGGAGAAAAAAAATTCTTTAGTTGCAATATTAGAAGGTGTTAGGAACTTAATTTATTATGCTACACATAAAGAATTTAAATTTTATCAGATGGATGTGAAATCTACATTCTTGAATGAAATTTTTGAAGAGGAACTCTACATCAAACAACCTAAAGGTTTTGTAGATCCTAGCAAAAAGGTTATGGTCTGCAAGTTGAATAAAGCATTGTATGGTCTCAAGAAAGATCCAAGAACTTGGTATGAAAGACTTCATAACTATTTGATGAAGATTGATTTTCAAAGGATAAATGATAATAGTAGCCTATACATCAAAGAAGGACCAGACAAGAACATTGTGTTGGCAGAAATATTTGTGGATGATATGTTGTTTACTAGAAATGATGATTTGTGCAAAGCTTTTTTAAAGGAATTGAGTAAGGAATTTGAGATGTCTATTTTTGGAGAGATAAAATTCTTTGTTGGATTGCAGATTCAATAGAATAAAGATAGTATTTACATTACTCAATCTAAGTATATCAAGGAGATACTGAAGAAATTTGGAATGGAGTACTCAAGGCCAATTAGAACACCTAAGTCTATTAGACATAAACTATCCAAAAATGATGATTCGAAGGAGTTAAACTAAATAACATATAAATATCAATGATTGGAAAATTGTAATGTAGTGCATACAAGGCCTAATATTCCATTAGCAGTTCATATGGTGGTGAGATTCTCAACAAATCCTAAAGAAAATTATATGATGGAAGTCAAGAGAACCATAAGGTATGTGAAGGGTACTAAAAACTATGGTTTATGGTATTATAAAAAAGGAGGCAATTTATATTTGAAAGCCTTTACAGATGTTGATTGGGCAAGAAATGTTGATGATAGGAATATCATCAGTGGTGGAGCATTTTTTCTTGGTAAAAGACTAGTGTCTTGGAATATATGAATACTATAGAAAAATTTGTATCCCGATTCAGTAAGACATTACCTAAGGATGCACTTTTTTGTCTAAGAGGTAAGTTAGGGTCCATTCCCTTATGTGAACCTCACTAAATGAAGTTTAGTGATGCATCAACTAGAGCATGTTGAAGATCAGTTAGTTGGTGTAGTAATGAAAGGGCATATTTCATATGAATCAGCACACAAGGTACATTGATATTCATTGATTCTTTTATTTGGCATAAGATGTCAAAGAGGGAAAGTTTGTTGTATCATATCACATAAATTTTATAAAGAGAGAGAGATTAGTCATACATCAAAGAAAGAGATCTCAAAGAGAGAGAAAGGACTTGGTCTGATATCAAATTGGCAGTATTTGCTAATAGAGGGAGAAATTAAAGTTAAAGAGAGTTCACACTAATACAGGGAGTTCCCATGGATGAGAATACAATTGAAAATAAAGATATTATCCTTACTATTATTTTTATCTTAAAATTTCATTGTATTATGACATGTTGTGTTTCCATCAATGCCAAAGAGGGAGATTGTTGAAAATAATTGATCAATTATATATTGTCTTTGATGTTACACAAAATTTCATATCTTTACTATTCATTGTATACCAAGATCACTTAGATGATGAAGAAAATTTCTTGTGCTTTTTGAGCATTCCAACATTTACCAAGTTTAGAAGATAGTGTATGTCAAGTTCACTTAGGCATTGAAGAGAAGTTAGCAGAAGTTTAGTGTTAACCAAGCTCACTTGATTACCAAAGGAAGTTAGCAAAGATGTAGTATTAACCAAGTTCATTTGGTTAACATGAGAAAATCATTCTTGAGTTAGTGTCTATTCAACAGGGTCTGCTAACAATGGATTTTCTTATTTTGGCATATTGAGTTTAATGGATTTGTTTATTGGTTCTAGCCAACTGAGGAGATGAATATTAATTATTCTAAGATGTATTCAAACTAACTTGAAAATGTGTATGATATAATTATAAGGTCAGGTTGAGGATTGAATGTGTGTTTGTATGGAGGAATAGAAGATGCTTAGAGGAAGTGAATTAGAAGGATAAGAAAAATATCCTTGAGAAGCTATAAAGATACATTTGATTAGGAAAGATCAAGTATTCAAGCTAGAATTGAGTTCTAAAATAAAAAATATAGTTGCATCAGAAATCAAATCATATCATTGTTACTCTCTAACCATTGTAGTAGTGAACTAAATCTCTTAATAGAGTTGGGTTAACAACTATTTGTAAATCCCCTAACAAGGTTGCATTTCTAGATTGAAGTGTCTAAAGACCAATAAGAAGGCCACTCCTAATAAGGTGATTAAATCCTCTGACATAGTCACACCTAATAGTGTGTTTTGTAACTTTTAATAGGGTTTTCTTGTAATAGGGCTCACTTCCAAAGAGTGAAAAATAGTAACTAGTTAAAATTGTTAGTTTTTCCCAAATTTGGTTTCCACATTAAATTTTGGTGCAACTTGTGTTCATTCTATTTCAGATGCTCCTGCATCATGCATCAATTTCTTTAATATGTATGTAACTAATTTAATTAAGGTTAATCATAGATAATATCTTAAGTTTTGCATGTTTAATATTTTTCGAGTAACGATTGTTATTTCAATAGTTATCAAGTAACAACATATTGTTAGTGTTAACCGAGTTACAATAGTTTCATTAGAGTTTATATTTTATATTGACATCTAAGGGATCTTGGAATTATTTTCATGGTAAATGATTCACCCCTCCCCTCTCAATTAATCCTCATATATTTCCAATAGATATAATAGACACACCTTGACATGAGAGAGGAGGGACATACAAAGCAATGTGATCCTTTTGTGTAAGTATGTGTATACATTTTTTTGTTACAACATATGTGATTTAAACTTAATCTTTATAATAGAATAATTTTAACACATACTGACTTATACATGTATGTGATCTTCATTCATGTTTAGTTAATGACCGAGGAGAAGCTCAAACAAGTTGATGATGTCATGCTCTTAGCTATTTCATTTGGCCTTGAGACATCTATAGTACATTATATTGTGTTATCATTTTTTTTCTATTTGATATTGGAACATATATGATTTCTAATATTTCTTTACTCTTATAGGTATCACCCGTTAGTGGTGGGAAAAGTGTGAGGCATGAGGTGTTGGTTTGAATTTTTGCGTGATAGAAGTCCCTTTGTCCAGGAATAGAAAATTCAATTTTTCTCCTTTAATGGTGAGTAGGGTTCTTAGCTAAGTCATCCTTCTGTTAAGACTTTTAAAAATTATGTGAAAACCCTATGTTTCTTTCCATTCATAAACTGTCAGGTGCAAATGTTTGAATTTTCAAACTGGGCAAATATTATGTTCCCTTTATATCTTTCGCACCTCGAGCTACTATTCCTCTCAGATTCCCCAGCCATCCGATCTAAATAGATCCACCATTGTTGTTTCCTTCTATGAAAACATGGGTACTCTTTATGTATAACGAGGTAGTGAGTGACAAAAAGTTATAAGATGGGACCCCAAAATGAAGACATGGTAGTCAGAGAATTGTTTTTTGGTCAATTTCTCAGTCATGTACACCTTGCAAGTACTGTCAAAACTGGAAGAGGGACCCAGTTAGAAACAGTCAGAAGTTGGTGCCGAAATGAGTATCTTTTTGATGCTTCACTACCTCGCTATCAAAAATCTTGGTCATCTCGCCATTAGCGAAGTAGCAAGGCACCATAAAATTAAAGAGCCAGTGGCCTCAAAATTTATCGGTACCCATGAGTTGTCCAGGTGGCATGACCAATAATAACTACTATTGTCAGAAGCAGTTGGTAGGAGCAAAAATGATCTGATGGATCCTTATATTTCATAGTGCCAAGATTTATTAAATTTTCTAGAGCTTGCTACCTTGCTATCAAAAAATTCTAGCATCTCATCGTTAGCGAAGTAGCGAGGCTCAGTAAAATCAACAGTTGGTGGAACCTCTAGTAATGTGGGATGATGACTAGGACTAAAGTAAATTCTTGTCAGGTGGCAGCAGTGTAGAATTTCATACATCATCAATACTCTGGACCTATGCCCCATTGATCAAGTGTACAAGAGCTCTTGATCATCAGAACAAAGCGAAATCAATAGTCCTCGCTATCTCACTTTGGAAAGTTGCAAGTTGTTTAAGCTATGTGACATAAGGAGTATGGGGCCCACCACCTTTTAGGAAAACTCATGCAGTTTCCCCACCTTTGATTTAATCTTAGATCAATGGTTGTCATTGTTTTTCCATGAAGAGTTTCTCGAATGATACGTATAGCAAGATAGTGATCGAGGCCCCGCGGCTATCTTCTAAGCAATACAAGCAATATATCATCCACAAGATTGACAATGAATCAATGGCTATCCTTACTTTGCTATGGAAAGGTGCTTGTTCTTTATGTATGGTGAAGTAGCGAGCTATTGACATGTGTCCTCAATCACCAATGGGTCCATGCAGAAATGCCATCAAGGAAAGTGTTGTATATGTGGTCAATTTTTATTGGATTGACTGGCCAACTTGTCAAGTGGAACGCCAAGTTGTCTTTCTCTGTACCCCATGATCGTATGATTTTGAAGAATGACAGTGCAAGTTTTAAATACTGAATGGGGTGGCACTTTTCATATTAATGAGATATGAAAAGTTTTGCATGTAAAAAAAAAAAAAGGGTGTAACTTATAAGATTTTCTCAGTTGCACCTTATGCAAATAAAGATTTTGAAGTCTTTTTTGAATAGGATCTTTTACTAAGAGTATTGTGTAGATTTTGACACGAGTGCCAAATAGCATAAAAGAACTACAGATAAGAGATTTCCAAGTGCATATTTTACTTGAGTCTCTGAAGTGTTGCAGTCTTGCATGGTGTAGTAGAAATGGCTCCAAAGAATTCAGTAACTCTTAGATTGTGGATAGCAGTGGGATTAATTGACAAGAGTAATTGGATCCCTAGTGTTTCTTCCTCTCAAATTGGTTCAAGTTTTTTTGAAAGGTGGTTTGCAGAAAGGAATTTGTTTGTCTCATATGTTAGTATGTGGAATTTTGATCGAGGAAGACTAGTAATCCCAGCTGTTTCGATGGGTTGTGATCAAGCTACTAAGGTAATGAGGGGAACAAAGAATGAACTTAATAAAATAGAAACCTTGTTAGCAGTAACACCTTTCTTTAAGGAGATTTTCAAGATGGCACATTTCAATGCCATGGCAGCAGAAGTATGTAGGACCCTATGCAGAATTTTTAGAGAAGATGAAGAAGACTTTATACCCATGGGCTGCATGGGAATATTCCCTTTGATTTTTTTTTAGTGCACGTATTTTTGTGTCAGTAGGTGAAAAATTTTGGTTGAAAGCTGGTTTTGGCTGCAGACATGGTTGGCTAAATAAAAATTGCTCATTTTGTTATACTTGGCCGCCACATTGTTTCCATGCTTGAGTGTTGTTTCTTAAGGGTTAATCCCATTATCTTAAGGAGTTACATTAATTAGAAAAGAGTGGGAAGTAAGTGTGTTTCTCCCAATACCGTAATAATGGTAAAACCCATGGGTTCAAGTTAGTTTACAATCATCAGAATAGATTTTGTTAGGGACAAGCTTAATGGTTACATATATGATAGAATCACAGTTGGAGCTAAATCAACAAAAGGATGTGATAGACAAAAGCCCACAAGAGAATATATGGTTTGCATAACATCTTGTTAATCCTTTTCTTTTTAGACAGATGTGTTTGTCTTCTTCTTGTAAAGGACACCTGCCATTTTCTCTTAGCTCGAAGCTTGTTGCAGCTCACACTATATAAGTGAGATTCTAGGGCTAGAGAAAGGGTCTAAATTCTATTTTTCTAAGTGGATACTTAGTCTATTTTAGGTCCAATATTTTAAGCAAAAAATTGGTGTTGTATTTTCTCTATCAGATCTTGAGAATACATGAATATAGAGTGAGTTGTGTTTCTTTCTGAAGGTCATTCTGAGTTTACTGTAAATTGTATACAATTTTCAAGGAAAATGAATACAAATTATGAGCTATCCCCATATCAGTTCTTTTTGAATTTTGTTTCCTTTTGATTACTTGGTTATCTTGATGTTGTATAAGTAAAGGCTTGTGCAATTGAATGCAATCCAGTCAGGTCGTATATCTGTTTATCACTATTGTTAATTCAATGGATTAAGTAAAAGCTTTGATGAATGTGATAAGATTGCTGTAGTTGTAGAAAGGATTTTGAATGATGAATTTTGATAAGAATTGCTGATAAAATTTGTTGTAAGGAAAAAAATTAGATCTAGAAATTTGTAGTAGACTCTGAACCGTAATGGATTAGGCACTGATCAAATTTGATCCAGCTGAAAGAGAAATGTGTCACAAATGGTTGTCAAAATGCAGAATTAAATCAATCTTACTTTTATTTTTTGAGAATTTTCAAAGTTGGCTTGTACTTTTTTGCATGGAATGTTTTAGCTTCAGTTAGCCACTATTGCTGAGAACACCTGCAGATCTATAGAAGAATTTTTGGCCATATCTGTAGAACAAGAATTAGTATGCAAAGAACATTAACAAATAAAGTAAACATTCACAAACCAAAAACTAAATTCACATATATGCTTAGACAAAGAAAGCAAACCAGAAGTGCAAACCTCACAAGAGAAAACACTCCATGCTTTCTGAATTCTATAGATGTGTCCTTTTGTTGTGGATGTATGCTCAAGATGCTCAAAAGCTGCTTCAATGGAGATGGGTAATGGCAAATTGGTAGCTTTGTGAGCTCTCAATTTGGCATTATAAGGGTATGGTTGATGGCTTTGGTTCTCAAAATAGCATGGTAACTTTAGCTCAAAGATTGTTGATGAAATGGCTTGGGATGGGATTCAATTTATAGGCTAAGGGGTAGAGGGATGGAGGGCTTAGATATGCTCATCTGGAAATTCTGTGAGCAAAGGATATACATCTACTAGAGGTGCATCAGCTAGGTGATCTGCTATAGCTTGCCCTTTGATTGCCTTTCTGTCCACATACTGGATGTCAAACTCACTTAGTAGCATAACCCATTTGGCCAAACGGCCTATAAGTGTTGTTCTGGACAGCATATACTTGAGAGGGTCAATCTTGGAGACTAGTTGGATGGTATGACTTAGCATGTAGTGGCGAAGCTTTTGAGTTGAGAAAACAACTGCCAAACAAGCTTTTTCCATAGGAGTGTAATTGAGTTCATAACCAACTAGGGTTCTACTGATATAGTAGATGGCTCTCTCTCTGCTATAATCATCATGTTGTGCTAGAAGTGCCCCTAGAGCAGTAGGTGTTGCTGATATATACAAGATCAAGGGACGACCAGGAACTGGTGGAACCAAGATAGGGGGATTGGTGAGATACTGCTTGAGCTGATCGAAGCTATGCTGACATAAAAGATCCCACTTGAAGTTCTCATTCTTCTTTAGCAAGTGTGAAAATGGTGTACACTTATCTGCAAGTTGGGAGATGAAGTGCCGGACAAATTGAAGTTTTCCCTGAAGAGAGCGAAGCTGTCGCAGTGTCTGGGGAGGAGGCATGTTTAAGATAGCCTTGACCTTTTTGGGGTCGATCTCTATACCTCGTTTAGAAACTATGAAGCCTAGAAGCTTGCCAGATGTGACCCCAAAGACACACTTCTTGGGATTTAGCATGAGATGATATTGGGCCAACCTATCAAAGACTTTCTCCAGGTCAGCAAGATGATCCATGAAGGTGTGAGATTTGACTAGGATATCATCCACATAATCCTCCAAAATGCTATGGATAAGATCATGGAAAATGGCTGTCATAGCTCTTTGATAGGTAGCCCCAGCATTCTTTAGGCCAAAAGGCATCATGGTGTAGCAAAAGGTTCCCCAAGGGGTAGTGAATGCTATCTTATGCTGGTCCTCTTCTGCAATCTTGATCTGATTATACCCAGAAAATCCATCCATAAGGGACAGAATTTCATGTCCAGCTGTAAGATCTACAATCATATCTATGTTGGGCAAGGGAAAATCATCCTTTGGACAAGCTTTGTTAAGATCTCTAAAATCAGTGCAGATTCTGATGTCACCGGAAGGCTTAGTGACAGGGACCATGTTGGAGATCCATTCTGAGTAGTCGATAGGTCGGATAACCTTAGTAGCTAACATTCTTTCTAGTTCAGCTTTGACTAGTAATGCCACCTTGGGGTGCATTTTTCTAAGCTTTTGTCTGACGGGCTTGATCTTTGGATCGATTGTAAGATGATGAACTACAAGCTTTGGATCAAGTCCTGGCATGTCCTGATATGACCATGCAAATCGGCCAATGTTCTCTCATAAAACCTCAAAGAGGAGGTCAGCTTGGTCTTGTGATAGGGATGCAGCAATGTGAACAATTCTAGGGATCTCTGAAGAACCAATGTTGACTTCTCTAGTATCCTCTATTAGAATAGAAGACACCTCTAGTCGATTATCTTGAGGAGGAAATACTAAATCCTCATGTTCTGCTTGTGGCTCTGGATTTTCTTACTGAGGGGTTCTCTTTGTTGCCTTAGCTAGTCCCAGATTTACCTTAGTTCCAGTTTTGGGTGTATCGAAACTAGGTTGGGGATTTTATCCAAAATACCCCTTGGGATCTAGCTTGTAGATGTAGGCAGAATTTGGCTTTTTCTTCTTATGAGGAGTTTCAGCTCCCATGAATCTTAGAAGCGCTTCCTCTGATGCGAACTCATCAATATGTATGACACTTGGTTGGTCCCAATCTATGAGTTGTGGATGAGCAAGTGGTAGGTCAATGAGATGGATGGATAGTTCTCGGAGAACAGAGTCTCCTAGGAAGATTTGGTCTGGGATATCGTCATAGGCTCTCTTTTCAACTTCCTCAGGAATGTCTTCGATTTTGACAAGGTCGCGGTGGATGTTCGAAAAAGCGTGACCGTTCTCATTGGTGCCCCCAGTTGTGGGTATGCCAAAGCCAAGACCTGACTTTATTTCCCAATTATGTGCTTCGATGGGACATTGCATGCCCCTTTCTTCTGGTCCTAGTCCACCTCCTTGATAGTTCCATTTTTCAGTGATGAGCTTATGTTGTTGGGGATACTTCTGGCTGACGTGATCAAGGCGTGCTTGATTTCTTGGAGGTGCATCCTTATGTAACCAATTGTTGATATCTGGAGTGAGCTCCTCATGAAGAGGGGCTTTTGAGGACACAAAGGTGGTTGGGCCAAATTTTTTGTATCGAGGAGGTGGAATCTCGTTAGCTTTGTGATATTTTGGCCGTCCATGGGTATGTGGATCAAGTGGGATTGCTCCGACAGCAAATGCATCTGATAGACTATATTCTCCACAACCTTTGTTGTTGATCTTTACAGTAGATAGGGTGGAGGCAAGGATGGTTTCTGCATCATTACAAGTGTGGGATGAGCTGGCAATGGCTGTGCCGATGTCTATTCCAAGGAAATGGTTTGTATATGAAGCTTCAACCACATTGCAGTAAGAAAAGGGTTCTGGATTGGCATGGATGGTTACCTCAGTGCCTTGATGCAGAAATTTGATGCACTGATGGTAGGTGGATGGAACAGCCTTCATAGCATGAATCCATGGGCGACCGAGGAGGATGTTAAATGGTAGGTTTAGATCAACAACATGGCAAACTGTCTCTTGAATGACTGGCCCAACCTTGATTGGTAGCAAAATAGTCCCTTCTGTGGTCCTTTCCAAGTTGTCATAAGCTTTGATGGTGATAACCTCACTGATCATATCTACCTCAGTATACCCAGCTTGTTTTATGAATTTTAGGGTGTAAATGTTCAAGGCTGATCCATTATCTATCATTACTCTTTTCACGGCAAAATTGGATACCATGATGGCTATGCAAAGCGAAAGGGTGTGATCTAGCTCAACCGCGGGTATGTCAGTGGGTTTGAAAGATAGGGTACATGAGGATGAAAGGTGTCCAACAAGATTACAAAAATTAGTAGCATTGATATCAGAAGGGACACGAGATTCTATGAGAGCACTGTCAAGGATGTCTTTGTACACAGGACTAGTGCGGAGAAGGTCTAAAATGGATATTTGGGCTGGCATGTTCCCAAGGTGTTCCAAGATATTGTACCGACTTTTTGATGGAGCTGATGATGTTGATGAAACTGGTGAGCCTGCGATGTTAAATCGCGCTCTTCGAGTGGTGACTGCACACTCATTGTCTGGTCCTCGGATATTGATAACATTAATAGAAGGCTCTTTCTTAGATATACAACCTATAAGGCTACCATAGTCTATATAGGATGAAGTGTGGTCATTGTTCTTCCCATGCTGTTGGTTTGGCTGGCGGTTGTTGGTGTTGTTTTGGATAGGTGCTTTTCCAGGATTTTGGTTGTTGTGTGGAGGAAAAGCATTTTGATAAATCTATAAGCCTGCATTGGGAGAGGTTTGGGCACCAATAGTGATTTCCTTCTGATCAATGAGGTCTTGCACATAGTCTTTCAGTTTCATGCATCTGAGGGTGGTGTGACCGTTTACCCTATGGAACTTGCAATACTCATTGTCCTTGTACCATGCAGCTTTGGATTGGCTTGGATCAATTTTCTGGGTAGGAGGAAATTTGATGAGGTTTTCCTTAGCCAATTTCTCAAAAATAACATCCAATGGCTCACCAAGGGGTGCATAGTTTCTAGGTGCAGGTTGGAATCTAGGCTTTTACCCTGCAACTACATTGATGGCATTATCTTGATTGTTAGACCCTTGAAAGTTGGGTCTTGTATTGTGGTTTTGATAGCTTTGGTTATTTCATTGTTGGTAATTGGTAGCTTGTTGGTTGTTTGTTTGATATGGTGGGTTAGACTGGTTTTGAGAAGGACCAACGATATTCACATGTCTGGTGTCAGTAACCCCATCTGTTGCAACATGCTTGTTTTTGTTCCAATACCTAGACTTGTCATTGGAATGTGATTGATTTTGGTTGGCCTCTTTGTAAATCTTTACCACACCATCTTTGATGAGTCATTGCTCAAGGATCATTCCTTTCTCTTTGATATCCTTATAGGTCTGCAAACAGTTCATGGTCATGTGGTGAGCCAAGCTGGGATGTGCATTATCAATAAACATTTTCACCACATGGCGTTCTGGCAAGGTGCAGGATATGCGGGTGGTAAGGGTTTGCCATCTTTGCAGGTATTCGGCAAGGCTTTCTCCACCTTTTTGCTTGGTGTGGACAAGATCAACTATTGATAGCTCTGTTTCAACAAGATGGGCATATTGGGCTACAAATGCCTCAGATAATTCAGCAAAGTTTTTAATTGTGCCATAGGGGATTCTATAAAACCATTCAAGAGCTGGTCCAGCCAAGCTTTTGGGAAAAAGGCGCAAGAGGAAGACATCATTGTATGCCACGTCCTGGCAATGCATGTAAAATTCTTTGATATGTGTGATAGGGTCTCCTTTTCCTCTAAATTTGTCAAATTTAGGTACCTCAAAGTGTTTGGGAAATGGTGTCGTGGTAATGGCTCTGTCAAATGGGTAAGGACACACATTCTCAAACTTGAATGTCTTTGGATCATTCCCTTCTTGGATGGCTTTCAGAGCTATCTTCATTTGCTCCCACTCTGAATTGATAGGTGATGGTTGGGGTGCCCCCAATGTAGGAGTGCCTTAAGGTAGGTATGTGCTAATAGGGATTGTACATTGTTTGGGCAGCTGCATGGTGGATGACGGGTTGTTGAGGGGGAGGTGGCACATATTACTGCATGTGCTTCGAGGCTTGCTGTTGATATGGGATTTGAGGTTGGGATTTAGGAACATAAGCTGGCTATGGGGTAAATGGATTGCTTTGTGGAGGTAAGGTATAAGATGGTTGTGAGGCTTGGGGAAAGGATTGGAGGGCTTGTGGGGTTTGACCAATATATGTGGTTTGTGCCCCCATTTGGGATGGCATCTGCAAATAATTGGTGGTTGGCTGGGGTGGTGGATTACCTCCTAGAAGTGGCATTGAAAAGTAGTTGGTAATTGGAGGTAATGGATTAGTTGGTGGTGGAGGTGGTGGGAATTGAAAGCTTGGGAATGGAACTAATGGGGTTTGATAGCTTTGTGGCTGGATTTGGAAGCTTGGTAGAGTGGTGGTGGGAGCTGGGGTCACTTGGGAGCTTGGTAGAAGATTGGTAGTAGCTTGTGGGATTTGATAGCTTTGTGGAGTGAAGGTAGTAGCTTGTGGATTTGTGGCTGGTGGTATTGAGCTCCCAAGACTTAATGGAAATGATGGGATTGTACTTTGGGCTGTGGTGAACAAGCTAGGGGCGATGAAAGGTTGATTACTTGGCCCCATGGGTGGCATCCCTGTTGTATATTGCTGAGGTTGGCCAAAGATGCTAGCACTGATTTGGGAGATGGGTGGATTTGGAAGGCTAGGTTGGGGAGCAGCAGCAATAGTGAAGGGGGTGAACGGTGAGGCATTTTGAGTAAAGGGGGTTTGGAGCGGAGAGGTATGAACCAAGGATGGAGTGGTGGTGGCTGGGTTGGCTTGCGGCATGGAGATTTCAACTTGGGTAGATGATGGTATGTTTGGGTCTATTGGGTCATATGGATTGGCTGGAGGCTCTTCTTTTGGAATATATTGAGGATAATTTGGATCATAAGAGCCTATGGGTGGTGGCAGCTACCCAAACAACGGGTGAGATGGATCTGATAATGGAGGGGGTCTTCCAAAGTCAAAGGTTCCTACATTGTCCCTTCAAAAATTAGCCATGATTGTCTCTTTGTTTTTGTCTATAATGGCGTTTACCAATACTGCATTTCCTGGTTGGTTCATGAAAGCTTCAATGTCAGTAGGTGATGGCATAGCTTGCTCTGGGCTGAAGGATGGCTGAGTGCTCAATGGGGGTGAGGCTGTTCGATCCAAATGATAGGGCTCCATTGTTTCTTTCTTCTTGGCTAAGCGAGTGACGGGTGACATGAAAAATGCTCCTAGGGATGAGATGCAATAATGCTGATGGATGCAAAAGGGGGAAGGCTTTTCTATGCAAATGATTTCCTAGGTTGAGGTAAAGCTATATGACAAAACCTAAGGAGGATTGGGTTGGGGATTCTAACTTCAAAGATATGTTGTCAAAGCACAAAAGGTCTGCTTTCCTATGTGCAAGCTTGGTGGTGATTGTGTCAACTCAAGGATAGACTGATGATCCTTTAGGAAGAACACGAGATTGACCACTTGCGGATCCCAACCTTTAGCTCAAAGTGATGAGGGATAACAAGTGACAAAGCTAGATTACCCTAGACAAAGCTCTGTCAAAGGTGGATTTGGAAGATTTTAGGAATGGCAAACTTTTAGCAAGGTGACAACAATTTTGAAAGCTTAGATGTGCAGATTTTGGATTGCTGGCTAGATGGTTTGATTCTAAATGAGATGGATGAGCTAATAATGCTTAAGGGGATAACCTAAGATGGCTGGCTTTTCTACAAAGATGACTCTAAAGTGAAGCTTATCCAAGAAGATGTGGAGACTAATCATAGAAATCATGCCTAGTTGGTAAGGCATAAGCAGGAGTAACTCCTGGATGTTGGCTAAATTTGATGGTGCGCTCTAACCAGGCCTCTTGAAGTGCTTTGTTGATAGCTTTGTCCTCTGCTTTGTGGAGTTTGGCAATTCGTGGGCTTGGTGTTATTTCTTTTCTCTTGGTTGAAAGTTCTTGGTATGCTAGAGATGGCTTGAGTTTAACCTTATGAAACTTCTGTTTGGGTTTGGGTTGTTCTGACATAAATTCCTGAATTTGCTTGGCTTTGGGAAAAATCTTAGTTATTTTTCTTCAACTTGTTCAACTTTCTAAAATAGGCAGTGACTATGCTAAGTGTGCCCTAAGCTAGGATTGACCAAGTTTGGCAAACATTCATTCAACAAGTAAAATAAGAACAAGCAATAGATAGGAACACATGTGTATGTTCTACAAATGTTTCAATCAGTCACTCCAAACACATTAACATCCTAGATGGTTTTCTGCAAGGTTGACAATTGGTTTAGCTAGGGAGTCCTCGATATATGCAAGGTACATGAGGCCCAAATCCATAGATGAGACCAAAAGGATGTCACACAGCCAAGAGGAGCGGTAACCCACTTCTCCTCTTTCACTTCTCAAGGGTATAAAGTTCCTTGAGGCTTAGCCCAAATGACAAAATCTTGATCCCAAGAGAGGTGTCTTTCGATTCACCTCCCGATTCTTATACTCCGCCGGAGCGCTGGAGTTGAGGTCGTCCAAGGGGTGATGAAATCCCCAAGCAGGCCTCCTAAAAAGAAACAAGGTTTTGGATCCTAATCTTATGCACCCAAGATGGCCTCGAAAGACGACAAGGGGAGAGAAGACTTGGATGACCTTGGGCTAAAAAACACGCTTGTTCTTTTACCAACTGACTCTTATGTGTGCTAATCTAGACTTTGCAAGCACTCATGTTTAAGAGACAATGTTCAATTCCAACTTGAAGCGCCAACAAAAGTAAATCGATCGAAGAATGCAAACAATAAGAAGAGTTAGGGTCAACAAAAGCAAACTCGCGCACCCGGAGGCCCTCCACGTCAAGTATCGATTAATTTTCTTTAAGGCATTCAAGATTTAGTGTGAGTTTGTTTTAAGCCCAAAACAAAAGTGTGTGAGATTCGATTTCAAGTGCGCGCCCGGAGGCTCTCCATGTCAGTTGTTGTTCAATTTTAGTGCCCAAACTTGAAGTGTGATCGATTTAATCCAGAGTTTTGGCCATTTAAGAATTTTGATAAAGTTAAAGCAAACGTTCAAAGACCAAGTGAGTGAGTTAGATTGTGGAACATTTAACACCTTTTTCAAGTAGACCCATCCCCATAAATGGCGCTAAGATTGCAACCAATGGTTAATATTTGATGGGTGATTAGAAAAGAGGTGAGTCCAAGGAACTACTCAAATTGATTTTTGTAAATTTGTATTTTAACTTAACAAAGTTTCTTAAATGTCCAAAAATCAAACTTTACCTAGATTGCATGTGAAAAAGAGATTTGTTTTTTTCAATTTTAGAACCTCCAAATGAAGTGTTTGATATTGTAATGGTTAATTGATCCTTGACATTCAAGATTGGATTTTTTATTTTAAGCATGCATTCCAAGGAAAGTTGATTTTAATCCATGACATTCAAGAGTGTGTTTTGAGCAACATTCATTCAATGGAAAATGTGTTTAACCATTCAAGTTCATTTTTTTAGCAACATGCATTCAAAGACAAATGGTTAAACATCCAAGTTCATTTTTTAGCAACATGAAAACCTGCAAGAAACATGGTTAGTGGTTCCATATGTGCTCCAACCTGCAATGAGACAAAAAAAAAAAAAAGGAATTTAGTTAGTTAGCCAAAATCTTCAAAAATGAGAGCTTAACTATGAGAAAAAAAATTTTAACTTTTTTTGTTTCTTTTTCTACGCGTAAAAATGCTTAAAATGGTCTAAATCCTACGAAACCACTAAAAGTCAAATTTTGATTTATACTCTTCTTTTTTTTTTGCTACAAAGTGCATAAATAAAGATTTTCAAACAAGCACAAAAAATAGGTGACAAGCAGAGACGCCGATTTGCGCAGATGCAGATTTTCGCAGACGATGATTTTTGCAGACGCAGATTTTCGCAGATGTCGATTTGAGCAGACGTGGATTTTCGCAGATGTCGATTTGCACAGACGCGGATTTTCGCAGATGTCAATTTGCGCAAACGTGGAGTTTTGCAGACGTTGATTTTTGCAGACGCGGATTTTCGCAGACAGAATAGGTTGCAGACGCCAAAACTGCACCAAAAAAGTTGAAAAACGCGAATTTTTTTTTTTTTGATGGTATTTCTTCTTCCTAAGTGCGTTCTTTAACTTGCAAAAACAAGCAAAACACCCTCACAACACACTCAAACAACAACAAACATTAGATGGTTAGAAAAATGACATATAGATGAAAATAGATGATTAAATGACCCATAGTGGGGTCCCACCGGGCGTGCAAAAATGTAGAACAAGAATTAGTATGCAAAGAACATTAAAAAATAAAGTAAATATTCAAAAACCAAAAACTAAATTCACATATATGCTTAGACAAAGAAAGCAAACCAGAAGTGCAAACCTCACAAGAGAAAACACTCCATGCTTTCTGAATTCTGTAGATGTGTCCTTTTGCTGTGGATGTATGCTCAAGATGCTCAAAAGCTGCTTCAATGGAGATGGGTAATGGAAAATTGGTAGCTTTGTGAGCTCTCAATTTGGCATTATAAGGGTATGGTTGATGGCTTTGGTTCTCAAAATAGCATGGTAACTTTAGCTCAAAGATTGTTGATGAAATGGCTTGGGATGGGATTCAATTTATAGGCTAAGGGGTAGAGGGATGGAGGGCTTAGATGCAAGGATGGATGAAGGCTTGAGGAGGGCTAGGATGCACTCAAAGGAGAGCACATGGATTGTGCTTGTTTAGCACCAATGGGAAGGTGACACTTGTCACAAGGAGGATGAGTGTGAGAGGGTAGGGTAAAGGGTTAGTTAAAGGCATGATGAGTGGGGTTGAGTATGTAAGAGGGATGTAAGAGAAATGAGTGTGGAAGAGGGAAGAGTGTGGAAGATGGGTGTAAGAGTCATGAGTGGGCTTGTAAGAGTCTTTATGTCTTGTAAGAGCACTCATGACTTAGTGGTTGGGTTTTTTGAGGGGAGACTTTGGTTTGGATTAGGAAAGTCTTAAACTTGTTTAAGGAATGTGACAACATTAGGGGGTGGATTAGGCTTGGGTTTAGGATTAGATTAGGGATGTTAGAGATGTGCAAGTGGATGGCATTAATGAGGGTAGGTGAGTTAGTGGCTAAGCTTGGTTAGTATGGGTGGATGGGGTGGATTAGGCTAAATGGAGGATTAGAGATAGGTTAGGGGTTTTTGAATTTGAGGATTTCATTTATCAAATAGATTTATTTAATAAATGGGGATTTTTGGAATTAGATAGGAGAAAAGGATTTAATTGATAAATAATAGATTATTTGATTTATCAATTAGGACTATAGATGATTAATTAAATTAATCAACCAGGGATGGCAAAGGATTAATTAAATAAGAATTTAATTAATGATGCCTTTAGAGATGGCTAAATTAGATTACCAACTAGGGATGGCAAAAAATAAGAATTTAATTAATGATGCCTTTAGAGATGGCTAAATTAGATTACCAAAGTAGTGTAATCAAATTTAGGTGTCTACAATATCTACTATATGGGATGTGTTTATCAAGTTCTCAAGAATTGTATATGTATTTGGGGATTTGAGATGAGAATTAGAATGAAACTAAAATAATCCTCATACAGTGTTTCCCAGTCTTGAATCATCCCTGGGTATACCCACCCTACTTTGGAGAGCTTGAAGAGTAGAAAACCACCTATGGTTTTGTTGAAGTTGGGCCCAAATGGTTTTGCATATATAATTGCTAATAAGAATTGGCTAGTCTTTAGATTGTGTGAGTATTGTCATCTCGGTATTAAGCATTTTGTTGCTTAGTAGTTTTAAAATAGCAACAAAATGGTGACTTTGCTAGGGAGTCAATGAAGGAACTCAATGATAAGGATCTGGAAATCTTTGGTGTATATTGTGCACATTCAAGTTTTGTATGCAAGGTTTCATGTCCCCAGTTAAGTTTTATCCATTTGCAGTAGTAACTTTGAGGTTGCATGTAAATTATATTGCTAAAAGGTGTTCATCTTCAGTTGATTTAGTCAGTTGTTATTTCCCAAGTACTATTGTAATTTTAGAGTCAGAATTGTTTAACAATGGTTTCTCTCTTGTAAGTGTTTAAAAGTTGTGCAAAATTCTACAAAGTGAATTTCCAGTTCAGATCTATCATGTATGATTTATGTTTTAAAAGTATTTTTCATGATAATGAGTGGCAAATCTCTCTAAAAATATCTTTGAACCAGTATATATTAGTTACTTATAAATGTTTTCAAGAGTTTTCAATCAAAATAGGTAGATCTAAAAGTTGTGTGAATAAGTTTCAAAGTGTTGTTTGATCTGTTGTCATAAGACTTTGGAATGATAAAAATGAATCACATCTATGATTTCATTTAGTTCTCCTCAAGGAGATGGCGACTCTACAAAGTTTGATCAGTGTTGTAAAGGGATTTTAGTCTTGCACATGTGCTAACCAGCAAATCAATGTTTCCAGCAGCAACACTTGAGGTATTTTACAATTTCATGTGATTTTGTTTCCATGAAAGTAAGCTTTACATATGTTTTCTCCATCAAAGAAGAGGAGAATAGTTTGAAAAGTTTAATACACTTCATTGATTAAGTTTTAGCTTGTTGTTTTAAAGTTGTGAAGTGTATTTGAAGTGTTCATTTGGTAGAGGGTTGTGTAGATCTCCTGCCAGTTGTAAATCAAATTTATTAGTGAATGAGTTGTGTATCTTTCAAGAATGTCAAGATTCATTCCACCTAAGATGTAGCCATTTACTAAAGTTCCTAGATCCATCTCTACCAAGCAGTATATGCCATTGTGTTTTAATGGTATTTATGGTTTCCCGAATGTCATTCCTAGTGATGTTAGAAAAAGTTTTCCTAAGTTTAATGGGAACCATCTTGTTCTAGCCAGTCATCATATTGAGTTATTTTCTGATTTGATGGGTGACTATGAGATTTCCCATGAGGATGTGCACATGAAGTTATTTGTTCAAACCTTAGAAGGTGATGCTAGAGACTAGTTTTCTTTCCTACCAGCATGTTCTAATTCATCTTGGGGTGAATTGCATTTTGCCTTCATGGAGCAATTTGGAGAAAGGGTAAGCATATCTTATTCATATGACAAGTTCTTAAAAATTCACATCCAGAGTGATGAACTTGTCTCTCAATTTAACATTAGATTTGCAAGAGTTTTGAATAAAATTCTTGAGAATTATAGACCTGATGATCAAATGTTCTTCGTAGTGTATTTTGATGCATTGGACAAGAAAATGAACTATCTACTAAGGGATAAAGAACCATAGACATTATATTAGGCTTTTGTGACTGCTAGGGATATTGAAAATAATTTGAAGTATGGATTGACTAGAGGTCATTTTTCTATGTATGATTGCCAGTATAATGTGTTTAAAAGAAAGGATGAATGTGGTTTTGATGCTCTAGTTTCAAATAAGCATATCAATACCCCTGATGTAGGTTTTAATCAAGTGGAAAATTCAAATCAGAATATGTGTATGAGTAAGGTTAGCTTGGTTAAAAATAATGACACACATGTTAATGATGCTACAACAGTAGGATCTATCTTAGACTTTGATAGGGTTTATCAATGTGTTGATATTGTAGATAAAGAATTAGTTACATTAGCAAGTTCTTATGATGTTGATTGTATACATGATTCTATTGCTAATGAAGTTGTTGCACCTAGATCTCGATTTTGTGCAAGCAAGGAAGCTAAGAGTTTTGTCTCCATGATCATGACTTTGATATTGCTGATCCGACATGCCATGGAAAGGTGATACAACATGAAGAATATGAATCACACTTATCACAATCACAGTTATAAGAACAGAGTTCACATGTTTCTAATGTCTCAGAAGTAGATGGTATTATAGATTCACTTGATCAGTTAATAGGCAAGAAATGATTTATCTTCTTCATAGAGTGCATCATGTTGAGAAAGTTATTAAATCTAAATTTGAAAGATAGTCATATCAATGTGAATATGATGAAGCTATAAGTCTTGTTTCAACTGATGATAATAAAATTGTCGATCCAGTGTACTATGACGAGGCATCATGTGAAGACAATAACGAGAGAGGTTACTCAAGTCAAGAAGAGGAAAGTGCTAGTGTATTTTCATCTTCACATGAATCAAATGCAAATTGGGAAGAAGAAAGCAATGACAGAAGTGAGTACTCTTTTATCAGTAAAGGTATGAATTCTTCTTTTGAATCTGAAAAAAAAAGTGCATCTTAGTTTATGTGTTATAAAAATTAGTTAGCAAATGAAAAATATGAAAGTGATTTATCCACAAAGTATGAAGATAAAGATATGGTGAAGTCAGTTGATGCTAATGAGTTTGAATATGAAGATTTCAGGGAAGAATTGTTAGGTGTTTTTATATTAGACAGTAAAGATTCAACATATAGTGAGATGTTTAGGAATGAATTAGGGTCTATTCATAATAATTATCCTAAACAAGCGGATAAAGAGGATGAAATTATGGATACTATATTTTTGGTAGAAGAAATAGAAAGGGAGTCTTCATATAGTTCTGACTTTCCTTCATATGCTAAAATTTTCCATGAGAATAAAATGGGTAGTGAATTTAAAATATATGATAACATTTTATATGATGATTCTTGTGAGGATAACTCATGTTTTGTCCTAATGTTCAAAAGGGACCAACGCATGGAGTCATTAACCCATTGTTTGAAGAAAAAATGGAAAGTCCAGATTCAGCTGAGAATAAGTTTAATGATCATACATTATCTTACTGCTGTGAGAGATCAGATTGTTCTTCTTCCAGATATGATAGTGAAAGTATTGATGAGATTGCATCTTATGAAATTGATAACAAGGTGTTTGATGAAGGTTTTTATAAAAATCAGCATGCACCTTGTAATGAATTTTATGATAAATATTCTAATGAGATGACTAACCCACTTGCTGATCCTAGAGAATCATTTGAAGATCTCGGATTATTTTTAGTTTCTAACATTGATGACATGTGTGAGTACTAGTCATATTGTTCTTTAGAGTACCATCTGGATATGCACAAGGATACACAATTTGAAGGTATGAGTGATCCTCTTCCTCAAGTTGAATATGAAACTTTCATATTTGATATTGATAGCATACATAAGTCATTCAATGGAGAGGATTTTTAGTCTGATATGTTTGAAAATCCTAATCAAAACCTTTATAATGAGCAAGTGATTGAAAGTGAATTTAGTTTTTATATGCATTATGAAGGTGAAGTTATATTTTTAGTTTTACCAAGAGAATTGATTCATGATGCTATGTTGATTGGTGAAATTGATAAAAGAAATATTTTCTATTTTACCTCATGCATGTTCAGATGAGAATCAAATTTATGATAGAGGTAAAAGTTTTTGTTGAATTTCGATGGCCTGGGGCCATCATTTATACATAATCTTAGTGGTAGCTTCTTGCTTTTGGAAAATCTATCTGAGAGGAAAATTTTGGGAGTCTGTATGTGATCTGCTTCTCCCAAAAATTATGAGCCCTCACTTGAATTCAAAGAATTCAATGTGCCTAGATAGAGCCACTATTGGTTTGAATTTTGTGTGATAGAAGTTCCTTTGTCCAGGAATAGAAAATTTAGTTTTTCTCCCTTAATGGTGAGTAGGGTTCTTAGCTAAGTCATCCTTTTGTTAAGCCTTTTAAAAATTATGTGAAAACCCTATGTTTCCTTCCATTCATAAACTATCAGGTGTGAAATTTTTGAATTTTCAAACCAGGCAAATATTATGTTCCCTTTATATCTTTTGTGCCCTGAGATACTTTTTCTCTTAGATTCTTCAGTCGTCCAATCTAAATAGATCCACCGTTGTCATTTCCTCACTATGAAAACATGGGCACTCTTTATGTATAGTGAGGTAGAGAGTGCCAAAAAGTTATAAGATGAGATTGCAAAATGAAGACATGGCAGTTAGAGAATTGTTTTTTGGCCTATTTCTCAATCACATACACCTTGCAAGTACTATCAGAGCTAGAAGAGGGATCCAATTAGAAATAGTTAGAAATCAACACCAAAATGAGTATCTTTTCGATGCTTCACTACCTCGCTATCAGAAATCTTGGTCATCTCACTGTTAGTGAAGTAGCAAGGCATCGTAAAATTAAAGAGCCAGTGGCCTCAAAATTTATTGGTACCCATGAGTTGTCCAGGTGGCATGACCAATAATAACTACTGTTATCAAAAGTAGTTGGTAGGAGCAATAACGGTCTAATGGGTCCTTGTATTTCATGGCACTAAGATTTATTAAAGTTTTTGGAGCTCACTACCTTGCTATCAAAAAATTCTAGCATCTCGCCATTAGTGAAGTAGTGAGGCACCATAGAATCAACAGTCGGTGGGACCTCTAGTAATGTGGGATGATGACTAGGACCGAAGTAATGTCTTGTGGGGTGCCAACAGTGTAGAATTTCATATGTCATCAATACTCTGGACCCATGCCCCATTGATCAAGTGTACAAGAGATCCTGATCATCAGAACAAAGCATAATCAATAGTCCTCGCTATCTCAATTTGGAAAGTTGCAAATTGTTTAAGCTATGTGACATAGTGAGCATGGGGCCCACCACCTTTGAGGAAACTTTGTGCAGTTTCTCCACCTTTGATTTAATCTCAGATCAATGGCCATCATTGTTTTCCCATGAAGAGTTTCTCGAATGATACGTATAGCGAGATAGAGACCGAGGCCTCACTACTATCTTCTTAGCAGTACAAGCAATATATCATTTGCCAGATTGAGAATGAATCGATGGCTATCACTGCTTTGCTATGGCAAGGTGCTCATTCTTTATGTATGGCAAAGTAGAGAGCTATTGACATGTGTCCTCAGTCACCAATGGGTCCATGTGGAAATGCCATCAAGGAAAGTGTTGTATATGTGGTCAATTTTTATTGGATTGACTAGCTAACTTGTCAAGTGGAATGCCAAGTTGTCTTTCTCTATACCCCATGATCATATGATTTTGAAGATCAACAGTGCAAGTTTTAAATACTGAAGGGGGTGGCACTCTGCATATTAATGAGATATCAAAAGTTTTACATGTAAACAAAAAAAAAAGGGTGTAACTTATAAGATTTTCTCAGTTGCACCTTATGTGAATAAATATTTTGAAGTCTTTTTTGAATGAGATCTTTTACTAAGAGGATTGTATAGATTTTGGCATGAGTTCCAAACAGCATAAAAGAAGTACAAATAAGAGATTTCCAAGTATGTATTTTACTTGAGTCTTTAAAGTGTTGCAGTCTTGCATGGTGTAGCAGAAATGGCTCCAAAGAATTAACTAACTCTTAGATTGTGGATAGTAGTGGGATTACTTGATAAGAGTAATTGGATACCTAGTGTTTCTTCCTCTCAAATTGGTTCAAGTTTGTTTGAAAGGTGGTTTGTGAAAAGGAAGTTGTTTGTCTCATATGTTAGTATGTGGAATTTTGATCAAGGAAGACTAGTAATCCTAGGTGTTTCTATGGGTTGAGATCAAGATACTAAGGTAATGAGGGGAGCAAAGAATGAACTTAATAAAATAGAAACCTTGTCAGTAGTAACAACTTTTTTTAAGGAGATTTTCAAGATGACACATTTCAATGCCATGGAAGTAGAAGTATGAAGGACCCTGTGCAAAATTTTTAGAGAAGGTGAAGAAGACTTTATACCCATGGGCTGCATGCAAATAGTCCCTTTGAATTTTTGTTAGTGCATGCCTTTTTGTGTTAGTAGGTGACAAATTTTGGTTGAAAGCTAGTTTTGGATGCAGACGTGGTTGGTGAAAGAAAAATTTCTCATTTTGTTATATTTGACAGCCACATTGTTTCCATGCTCGAGTGTTGTTTCTTAAGGGTTAATCCCATTATCTTAAGGAGTTATGTTAATTAGCAAAGAGTGGGAAGTAAGGGTGTTTCTCCCAATACCATAATAATGGTAAAACCCACAAGTTCAAGTCAATTTGCAATCATCAAAATAGATTTTGTTAGGGACAAGCTTAACAGTTACATATACGACAGAATCACAGTTGGAGCTAAATCAATAAAAGGATGTGATAGACAAAAGCCCAAAAGAGAATATATGGTCTACATAACTTCCTATTAATCCTCTTTTTTTCGGATAGATGTGTGTGTCTTCTTCTTGTAAAGGACACCTGTCATTTTCTCTTAGCTCAAAGTTTGTTGCATCTCATACTATATAAGTGAGATCTCAAGGCTAGAGAAAGGGTCTGAATTCTATTTTTCTAAGTGGATACTTAGTCTATTTTTGGTCCAATATTTTGAGCAAAAAATTGGTGGTGTATTTTCTCTGTTAGATCTTGAGAATACATGAATATAGAGTGAGTTGTGTTTCTTTTTGAAGGTTATTCTAAGTTTTCTATAAATTGTATACAATTTTCAAGGAAAATGTATACAAATTATGAGCTGTCCCCATACCAATTCTTTCTAAATTTTGTCTCCTTTTGATTACTTGGTTATCTTGATGTTGTATAAGTAAAGGCTTGTGCAATTGAATGCAATCCAATTAGGTTGTATATCTGTTTATCACTGTTGTTAATTCAATGGATTAAGTAAAATCTTTGATGAATGTGATAAGATTGTTGTAGTAGTGGAAGGGATTTTGAATGATGAATTTTGATAAGAAAGTATGATAAAAATTGTTGTAAGGCAAAAAAATAGATCTATAAATTTGTAGTAGACTCTGAACCCTAATGGATTAGGCACTGATCAAATTTGATACAACTAAAAGAGAAATGTGGCACAAATGGTTGTCAAAATGCAGAATTAAATCAATCTTAATTTTATTTTTTGAAGATTTTCAAAGTTGGCTTGTACTTGTTTGCATGGAATGTTTTAGCTTTAGTTAGCCACTATTGCTGAGAACACCTATAGATCTATAGAAGAATTTCTAGCCATATCTGCTATATGGGATGTGTTTATCAAATTCTCAAGAATTGTATATGTAGTTGAGGATTTGAGATGAGAATTAGAATAAAACTAAAATAATCCTCATATAGTGTTTCCCAGTCTTGAATCATCCCTGGGTATACCCACCCTACTTTTGCAAAGCCTGAAGAGTACAAAACCACCTATGGTTTTGTTGAAGTTGGGCCCAAATGGTTTTGCACATACAATTGCTAATAAGAATTGGCTAGTCTTTAGATTGTGTGAGTATTGTCATCTTGGTATTAAGCATTTTGTTGCTTAGTAGTTTAAAAAACCAACATGAGGCACAACCCATTGACAAGGGAAAGGTGGTTAGGTTCTTTTAAAGTGCTTAAATATTGACACATTCTTATAAAAAATTTATATTAATGAAATTTAATTACATTATTTATTTTACATGGCTTGTATAGGTGATGAGTCTAGACAAATTCAACATCACACACCCTCTAGTATTTCCATTCATAGTGAGAGCCCCATAATTTTTCTAAGTATCATTTATTTTTTATTTTCCTTATTTTCATAACCAAATCAGAAACTTATTTCCATGATATTAGCAACTAGGATTTTGTATGTCATAGGAAACATCTAGAATGTAGGAGGCTGGACATTAGAGGTTTGTATTTTTGCTCATGTAGCCATTATATCTAGAGGAGGAGTTGACAAAGGTAAGTTTTAGTTTGAATTTTATGTAAACATACACCTTTCAATCATCTCTTTTAGGATTTCTATTGAAGATGCTTCAACAATGTGTTCTTACACATCAATTAAGAAACTTTCACCAACTTAATCATTTAGGACACAAATATAAACTCTGCAAAGAACCATTAATAAATTTCACAAATGAAAAGATAAATCTAATTCCTTTAATGAGAGATTATATATATATATATCAATTAAGTTTTTCTTTCCAAAATTATAGCTCAAAATGATAAGGAGAATAAAATTTATTACTCTTCTCCCAAAATTGGTTACGTAAAAATCAAATTCAAGCTAGTCTGCACTAAAATGGTCATAATGTCTTCAAATCTTAAGGAAATTTGACCCAACTAGAACTAAAGAAATATAATTCATATATATTTCTAAAAAAATAATTTTCCAATCTATATCTATTCATATGTTCTCATACCAACACAAACAATAGTCAGATTTATGGAAAAGTAACTTATAAATTTATCATAAAACTCATAAATACAAACTTCTCTTTATTCCACTTTTTCTTTCAGTTTCTCCAGCCCTTACATTCTAAAAATCACAACCAATATAGGAAATTGTAATGTTGTTTCAATTTATTTAACCTATTTTCTCCCTCCTATGACTCTTGACCTTCTTTACATCAAATTTACACATTGTCAACTTTTTATGACAATATTTTATTACATATTTGAAAAAAAAATTCTCATAAATGACCATGAAACTTTATAAAAACCCTAATAACATATCAAAATATACTATATATGACATTTTACCCTTCCATGCATTTATTTACATAATTTGACCATACTAGAGAACTTTGATAATCTATTACAAATGGCTTTATTTAGCCTTATACATTGATTCAAATGGACTCAAAATAAATCTAGAAGATAAAGTATTTCATTTTCATGTATCCTCTTTTTTTTCATTTTCTATAGATGTTCTTGCATCATACTCCTAGGGATAAAAAATCCAAGCTCCTTGGATTGTCCTTTCTCTTTCTTGTCTTCCAAGTATTTGTCACTTGTACTCTTGCCAAGTACCCAAATCAATTTTCATATCTTCATAAACCTATTCCATGTAAGAATTCAAGTAGAAATCCTAAAAGCCTACAATAAATGGATTAGAAAAAATAATGGGACCTCATCAATATCAATTCATGAATTTGGTTCACTATAGGATCTTTGCATCCTTTTTTTCTAATGATTTTATAGTAAAATATCTTCATTCTTGGAGACAACTTCATCACTACTTGAGCCTTCTCTATCCTCTTGGCTTCATCATGAGCTTTTTCTCTTGCTACTACTATTATCCTTTTGATAGGTCATACCACTTTCGTAGTTAACCTCAAATGCCTTCTTTTGGTTCCATCAAGAATCATCACATCCATTTCTTTTCCATATTTATGAACCTTTTCATCACAAGGCTCATAAACAATTATCACTTCCATCTCTTTCCTATCTTCAATAACCTTTTCATCATAAGGTTCATCAAAAACTAGTTTTTCTCATTTTTTAGTCAGCATCTATTTTTTCACTTTGTCCTTCCAATGGACAACTCTTCTCTTCATTGGAAAATATGTTCTCTATTCCATCTTCACATACCTTTGTATCTACAATGAATGATGCTCAAAATAACTATTTTCCTTGTCCATATGTTTCTTCAATTCCTCTTTTAGTCTCTCTATATTTTCTTCCACCTTTTTAAGTTCACTCATTAAGAATCTTATTTTTTCTTCTATCTCTTGTTTCATTCTAGCTTCCTCTTCTCTTTTGTTTGTTCTTCCTCTCTTTGCTTTGCCTCTTCCTTCTTATTTTTCTAAAAATCCCAATATGAAACCCATGCATCTAATAGTATCCTCTTATCATGAGATAAATCTCTTCTTGTGACCATTTTCTCCTATCTAGGTTCTCTCTACTCAACCTAGTCTTTTGGCCACTCTACAAATTCTCTCCTCAACCTGTCACAACAAACATAAATTCAAAACTAACCTTTTCCCTGAAATTTTACTTATTTTTGGATTTCTATTCAAGAGGCTGCAACAATGTGTTCGTACACATCAATTAAGAAACTTTTACCAGCTTAATCAAGTAGGATAGAAATATAAACTCTCCAAAGAACCATGAATAACTTTCCCAAATGAAGAGATAAAACTAATTACTTTTATTAGAAAGTATATATCAATTAAGAACATTTTTCCAAAGTTATATCTCAAAATGGTAACTAGAATAAAAGTTATTACTCTTCTCCTAAAACTGGTTACATAAAAATCAGATTCAGACTAGTCTGCACTAAAATGGTCATAATGTCTTCAAATATTAATGAAATTGAACCAAACCAAAAATAAAAGAAATATAATTCAAATATATTTCCAAAAATATAAGTTTTTGATCTTTATATATTCATATGTTCTTGTACCACCACAAACAACAATCACAATTTTGGAAAAGTAACTTAGAAATTTATCATAAAAGTCACAAATACAAACTTTTCTTTATTCCACTTCTTTTTTCAGTTTCTCCAGCCCTTAAATTTGGAAAATAATTTCTAATAAATGATATTTTAATATATTATAAATTTCTTTAACCTATTTTCTACCTCCTATGACTCTTAACCTTCTTGTTTACATCAACTTTACATATTGTCAACTTTTTACGACAATATTTTATTACACATTTGAAAAATTTTGCATTTTCTCATAAATGGCCATGAAACTTTATTAAAAAAAACCTAATAACATATCAAAGTAGACTATATATGAAATTTTACTCTACCATGGGTTTATTTACATAATTTGACCATACTAGACAACTTTGACAATCTATTACAATAGCTTTATTTAGCCTTACACATTGATTCAAATGGACTCAAAATACATTGAGAAGATAACGTATTTCATCCTCATGTGTCCTATTTTTTTTCCTTTCCTATAGATTCTCCTACATCATAATTCTTGATTATATGTTATAATTATAGTTTAAGTTGTAGATCCATATGACAGCCATACTTGAACATATACAGGTCACAATCAATGAGGTTCAAGCATTGCCAAGGACATATGATAGGATTCTTGCCCATCATAGGAGGTTGAAAAGAGAGGTATTTATGATGAAATTTTAAAATTATAAATATTCATTAAAAAAGGATCATTATTCATTTGACTAATTCAATATTAGATACATAGAATCATATAAATTTAGTAGTCTAACTTTGGGTTTTCCTTATTTTTTATATAGGAGGCATTTGATTCACCTTGTTTAGCAAAGAGGCTACATTTTGATGATCCACAAACATCGTAGGATATTATAGTTTTCATAGGATGTGTCATGAATTATTTTGAGATGACATATGCCACATTTTATATAGAAACATTGATATTATACACATTTTGATTACATGTTGAACCACATTTTTTATATGGATCTATGTATTTTGATATATATCTACATAATTTATCTACGGATACATGAACTTTGTTATATATATTTTCATAATTCGTCTATGGATACATGTATTTTGATATATTTTTTGGTCATTTATGTGCACAAGGATATACATATTAATTTAGTATAGTATTATTCATGTTTATGGAATATCATTCATTTTGATCATGTTTGTTATATTTGATTCAAATTCAATAATTTGTAAAGAACATTTTAACAACCTTGATTATGAAATTTGAATGCAATGCTTAATTTGAAATGATCTCTATAATTTCCTTAAGATGTCTACAATTAGCCAAATCCATGGCCAATTTGGTCTTAGAAGCCCATCTTTGGTCATGTAGGACATTTTAGTATGTATTGGTCACAAAAATTATAAGGGTTTTATGGTCAAAATAGGGGTGTCACTAGGTGTTACTAGCTTATTATAGACCTCGGCATGATTTTCCCATAGCATTCAAAATTTCACTAATAGTCCCACGAGCTCTAAGTTATGACCCTTAGAAGATTGACCTCCAAACACACTTAGAGAATCTTTCAGACTCTTCGATATAGGGTGACCATGGAAGGTTTAGTCTCTCTATGGGTGGTACAAGGTTGTCACTATGGTTCACCTACCCATCTAGAGCTAATAGTTCTAATGATTCAATGCCAAGATCAGTAGTTTCAAAGTTATGTAGTGATGCACCAACGAAATAAGGCACACTGCAAGTTTTGGCATCAGGCAAGATCATTGTACCTAATCCAAATGGAATGTGATATCTCTAAAATGACATAGGTTATTTTAGACCTCAACATGACCATCTTTTAGCATTTGAAATTTTACCTATAGCCCTCATGAGCTCTGAATTACAACCCTCAAAAAATTGGCCTCCAAACGTACTTAGAGCATCTTCGAGACTCTTTGGTATGGAGTGGCTGCAAACGTTGAAGGATCTCCATGGCCAAAAAAAGTCTTTTACTAGGGTTTACCCACCCATCCAAAGCTAATGGTGTTGATGATTCAATGCCAAGATCATATATTTTAAAGTTGCATAGTGATGCACCAATGAACTAAGGCACACTATAAGTTTTGGCATGAAGCAAGATCATTGTGCCAAATCCAAACAGAATGTGATCTCTCCAAAATGACATAGGTTATTATAGACCTTGACATGACCATCCTATATCATTCAACATTAAAATTATATCCCCCACAAGCTTTGACTTATGACCCTTGAAAGATATACCTCTAAACACACTTAGAGCATCTTCAAGACTCCTTGGTATTGGGTGGCCGCAAATTTTGGAGGCTCTCCATGACTAGAAAAATGGTGTTCCTAGGGTTCACCCATCCATCCAAATATAATGGCATTGATGATTTGATACAAGAGTAGTGGTTTCAAATTTACACAGTGATGCACCAATAAACCAAGGCACACTACAAGTTTTAGCATCAAGCGAGATCATTTTCCCAAATCCAAATGGAATGTGATATCTCTAAAATGAGATAGGATATTGTAGACCTTGACACAATCATCTTGCAGTATTTGACATTTCACTGATAGCCCCTATGAGCTCTGAGTTACAACCCTCAAAAGATCAACCTCCAAACCCACTTAGAGAATCTTTCGTATGGGGTGGCCATGAATGTTGTAGACTCTCCATGGAAGAAAATAGTGCCACTAGGATTCACTCACCCATTCAAAGCTAATAGTGTTGATGATTTGATACCAAGATCAATGGTTTCAAAGTTACACAATGATGCATCAATGAGCTAAGGCACACTACAAGTTTTGGCATCAAGCGAGATTATTGTAACAAATCCAAATAGAATGTGATCTCTTTGAAATGAGATAGGTTATTGTATACCTCAACATGACCTTCCTTTATCATTTGAAATCTCACCAATAGCCCCTAGGAGCTCCAAGTTATGATCCTTAGAAGATCAACCTCGAAATGTACTTAGAGCATCTTTGAGACTTTGGTATGAGGTGGTCACAAATGTTATAGACTCTTTGCAAAAATAAAAAGCATTCCAATAGGATTCACCACCCATATGGATCTAATGGCAGTGATGATTCATTACAAAGATTAGCAGTTTCAGAGTTATGTAGTGATGTACCAATGAACTAAGGCACATTACAAGTTTTGGCATCGATAGAGATTGCTCTGCCAAATCCAAATGGAATGTTATCTCTCAAAAATGATATAGATTATTGTAGACCTAACCATAACCTTCCAATAGAATTCAAAATTTCTGCATTATCCCCCATGAGTTATGAGTTACAAGCCTATAAATATCAACCTCCAAATGTACTTAGAGAATCTTCAAGACTCTTCGAACAAGGTGGCCACAAATCTTGTAGGTCCTTCTTGGATGGAATAAGGATATTACTAGGGTTAACCTACTCATCCAAAGCTAATGGTGCTAATAATTCAATGCCAAGATCAGTGGTTTCAATGTTACACAGTGATGCATTAATGAACTGAGGCACACTGCAAGTTTTTACATTGAGTAATATCATTGTGCCAAATACAAATGGAATGTGATCTTTCCAAAATGAGATAGGTTATTATAGACATTGACATGAAAATCCTTTAATATTTGACATTTCACTAATATCCCCCATGAGCTTTGAGTTATGACCCTCAAAAGATTGACCCCTAAACATACATAGAGAATCTTTGAGACTCTTCGGTATGGGGTGGCCGTGAATGTTGTAGGATCTTTGTGGTTGGAACAAGGGTATTAGTAGGGTTAACCTACCAATCTAAAGCTAATTTTACTAAAGATTAAATTCCAAGGTTAGTGGTTTCAAAGTTATGCAGTAATGCACCAATGAACCAAGGCACACTACAAGTTTTTGCATTGAGTGAGATCACTGTGCCAAATCCAAATGGAATGTTACCTCTCCAAAATGAAATATATTATTGTATACCTAGACATGGTCATCCTATATCATTTGAAACTTTATTAATATCCCCCACAAGCTCTAAGTTACGACTCTCAAAATATCAACCTCCAAACACACTTAGAGCATCTTTGGGACACTTCAATATGGGGTGGTAGAAAATGTTGGAGATTCTCTGTGGCCAAAAAAGGGTGTTTTAATGCCCCAAAATTTGCTCATTTCCATTATACCAATTTTGATCTATCTGATCAGTTCTAAAGTCCTATTTAATTAGGTAATTCTTATTCTGATTTTTGCTACTTGACTTAATTGTTAGATGCAAAAAACCCTAATATGCATTCATCATGCTTATTATTTAATTCCTATAGTATTTACTCATATTAGTCACATTGAAACCTATTTAATTTAAATTTAACTTAATCTAAAGTATTTATACTTTATTAAATTAAATTATCACCTAAGGCTAATATACTAAGGGGTTAAATTTATTTAATTTAATAAATATACTTATTCTAATCAATTGAATGAAATTATTTAATTGAATAGAAAAGGTATTTATGAGGTCATATATCATTTTATTAAATTAAATATCTTTCCTAATTCTACTCTTTAGTTCAAAATGGAAATTCCTAGTTAACTATTGCTCGAATTAGAAGTGATTCGAATCACTTTCTCTCACACTAGAGTCTGTTTGAGTTAACTATTTCTTGCACTCAAGATCTGAGGCAATTCCATCCAAATTTGGAATCCTTCACTATGACTAAAATTGTGCTTCAATCCTGACTGTCGATCCGAGTTGATCTCAACCGTTGATAGACTCCAGGAATTCTATTTAAGGGACTCATAATTTCTCATGAAGGAGGTTGAACAAAATTGATATCAATTGCTATTGAAATTCATACTTACTTAGCTCATATATTTACACACATTTACATTCCTAGCCTAATCTCATTTTTTTTAAATATGCATATCCTTAATCTAGTTTCCTTTACATGTTTTTAGATTAAGTGCATATCTCATTTTAGATTACATTGCATTCTCACATAGATTAGCTACATATCAAATCCTTCATTCTTAGAGGGTCTGGTTACCTAAGCCTCATCTCTAAGGACATTCCTTCACAAAGACCTTACATAAGGGTGTAAAAATTAATTGGAGCCAGGATTGTGAGCAAAGTTTAACATAGATCAAACAATATCTTGTCAATCCGCCAATATTGATGCCTCCTATCCATGGGAAGCCTTTGCTTTTATATATTTCAGAACCTGAAACATCTTTGGGAATCCTATTGGCTTAGGAATACAATGACAATAAAGAAAGAGCTATTTACTACTTGAGTTGGACACTGATCTCTTGTGAGAAGAACTACAACATTATTGAGAAAGCTTTCTTGGCAGTTGTCTTTGCTTCCCAGAATTTGAGACACTACATGCTTGCCCATACTACATGGCTCGTGGTTAAAATAGATCTATTAAAGAACTTACTTAGTAAGGCAGCTCTCACAAGAAGATTTCCTAAATGGGTTATGATACTTAGTGAGTTTGACATCAAATATATTGAATGCAAGGCTATCAAGGGACAGGCAATTGGAGATCAGGTAGCCGATGCACCCATGTAGAGTCTCCTACCAATGAACATTGATTTCCTTGATGAGTCAGTTTTGACACTCACACACCAAATGTGAGTCATATTCTTCGATGGGTCCTTTACACAAGAAGGATCAAGTGTTGGATTACTCTTCATTACACCATAGAGATATTCATTTCCCAAAGCATACAAGATTTTATTTCCTTGTACAAACAACATTATTGAATATGAGGCTTTGATTAATGGCATGAAAATTGTAGCCGAATGGAGAGTGGATCAGTTAAACATCTTTGGTGAATCTTAGCTTGTCGTCAATTAGGTTAATGATGTGTACCAAAAAAAGGATGAAAAACTAATTCCTTACAAGTGCATGGTTGATGACTTGAAGAATTATTTTGCGCACATTACTTTCCAGCAAGTTTCACAAGCAGATAATAAAGTGGCTGATGCCATAGCTCCTTTGGCCTCCCTACTACAGAGGCCTAAAATCAATCTCCAAAATGACTTCTTGGTGGAAGTGTTACACTACCCAACCTATGACACCCCTAATTCTAGGATGATCTATTCTATTGTAGGATAAGAATCATCCTGCTACCATCACATTTATTCCTACCTTTGCAATCAAACCATTCTAGAAGGTCTGACCTGGAATGAGAAATGTTACCTAATCTGTAATGCTTTGCATTATGTCATTGTTATTGAAGATTTGTATAGGAGAGGTCTCAACAGAACACTTCTTAGGTGTTTAGAACCAGAAGAGTGCAAATGTGCACTAATTGATGTTTACGAGGGCATCAGATCTCACTCAAATGGCCTAACACTAGCTCGCAAACTCCTTAGAGTTGGTTACTATTGGCCTAAAATGGAGCAAGAAGCTATCAAGTATGCTAGATCCTACAAGTAGTGTCAACTACATGGGAATCTAATCCACGTTCTAGTTAGAGAGTTGATTCACTCTACTACAACTTGGCCATTTCAACAATGGTCTTTCAACTTGGTGGGTCAAATCCACCCAACCTCTTCTAATGGACATAAGTTCATTATCATAGCTATAGATTACTTCACAAAGTGGGTAGAGGCAATACCTCTCGTAGTTGCTGATGGAAAAACTATAGCTCTTTCTATCACAAACTACATCATCTAAAGATATGGTGTAGCATCCTCAATCATTACTGAAAATGGAGGACAATTCAAGAACAAGGACCTCAAGGAACTATGAAAGAAATTCAAAATCACACAACATTGGTCTTCCATTTATTACCCCCAAGGTAATGGTCAAACTGAGGCATCCAATAAGGTGATCTTCAAAATTCTTCATCACACAATCAACAAATTAGGGAGAGACTGGCATCTCCAGATTAATCCAACCTTATGGGTGTATAGGACAAGCATCAGAATTCCAACAGGCATGACTCCCTTTGCTTTGGTGTATGGGGCAAATTTTTTGCTTCCAATAGAGGTTGAGATCCTACCTTGAGGATCTCTATGAAGGGTCTTATTACTGATGATGACTACAAGATAGCTCAGCTTCAAGAACTAGTGTTATTGGATGAATGTCGACGAGTGGCATGTGATCATTTGCAAGCATATCAACAATGAATGTCAAGAAGCTACAATCAGAGGGTCAAGCCACATGACTTCCAGCTAGGTGATCTTGTCTCGAGAGAGAACCCTAAGAATCAATAGCAATAAGTCCAAAAAGGGAAGCTTGAACCAAATTGGCTTGATCCTTACATCATTACTATAGTATATGGATCTGGTGCCTACCAGCTTTCCACAACTGAAGGAGAAGTGCTCAAGGAACCTGTCAACACTCTCCACTTGAAGCAGTTTTATAATTGATCTGATATCAATATCTCTTTGTACATATCTATATGTCTTGAAAAAAATCATATAAATTTGAAAATTTCCTAAAAAAATTGTTAGCCTGGTGAAAACCTAGCAATAAGTGCCTTGGTAACACTAAACAAATGGAAAAATCAAAAATACAAAAAAAGAGAAAAAAAGAGAAAAATATAAAAAAAAATATGGAAAAATTAGAAAAGTGCCAATGGTGTAAACCTAGAAATAGGCATCATGGTAGCAAAAAGGAGAAATTTCTGCCAAGAAGGTGAAAATTTGGTAAATAGGTGCCTCTTGTTCCTAATGCACCATCTTGCAATGCATCTTTTGGCTCTCTATATAGTTGCTTTATTGCTTTTCCTACTTTTTACTCATGTATCCATGGATTGAGTCTTGTCACAGCTTAGGGGCATTGCCCTTTAAGTGTCACTCCTTTTGAGATTCTCCTCATAGAATCTCTTTTGTGATAGTCATTGGTCATTCTGGTTGTGTCTGTCTACTATCAGTAGTGTCACTCCTTTCAAGATTCTCCTCATAGAATCTCTTTTGTGATAGTCACCAGTTGTTTTGGCTGTGTCTACCTACTATCGCTAGTGTCACTCCTTTTGAGATTCTCCTCATAGAATCTCTTTTGTGATAGTCACTGATCATTTTGGCTATGTCTACCTACTATTGCTAGTGTCACTCTTTCAAGATTCTCCTCATAGAATTTCTTTCGCAATAGTCACCAATTGTTTTAGTTGTGTCTGCTTATTGTTGCTTAGGTCACATCTCCAAATTCCTTTATAGAACATCTCTTTTGTATCAGTCATTATTCATCCTAGTTGTGTCTATCTACTCTCACTCAGTCCTCCTAGGTTTTTCACCTCGACGATTCCTCTTTGACCTCAATCACTAGTCATTCTGACTACATCTGCCTACTGTTGTCCCCTACTGAAGAGATTTCTTTCAAACATGTTATGGACACTAATACTTGACATCAATCCTGTAACATAGAAATGAACTCAAAATGACATACTTGTTTGGATATGTTGAGCTTTTTTCTTTGTTTTCTTTGTTTTTGCTTTATCATGTCTCCTTGAGCAACTCAATGATGCCATTTTTGACTAGAGAAGTAATGACTAGGGGCATGATCTTTTCTTTGCTTTCTATCTGCAGTTTAATTCCAATTAGTTGACATATTCCTATCAGAGGGGTCTCCACTATAAGAGCCTCCATCTCATATTGGATGACCAGGTGTACCTCAACTCCTTTTGATAGATATGTTAATAATTTTGGTTCTTCTCCTTGTTTGTTAGAGTGAACTCTTCATGCTATAGTACATACTAATACTTGTCCTGCTAAGTGAATGTATAGGTCACTGTGAGTATACCTAGCACATTTTTGTCTCAGGTTATGAATGCAAGGGTCATTATGGAAAAAATACTTACTAAACACTTAGCATAAGATGGATCTCTTGTGTGTTTGGTGTGTCTGCCATGCAAGCAATATTTTGGTCATCCTAGCACTTATGCTTTGATACTTATGTTAACTTACTACATTAAAAGGGACAAATTTTCTAGTCATTCTAGCTTCTTGTGCCTCGAATGCTTACATTTAATCCCAAAAAACCTATGACATATGTCCTATTCATATTTCCATTATTTCAAAGTTAGTGGTAATTGCAGGATGTTTAAGCTTCATTTATGTCCAATGATGATAAATTGTCAAGGCTCAGTGACTAGACCTAGGGTTGCATTTAATATAGTCTTGCATCACATAATTCACTTGCATAAGCACGTGATTCAGTGGTGATTCTATCTCTATTCTTCGTGATGAGAGATTGGGTGTCTCTTCAAATGTATCCAAACTTTCTATGGCTGCACAAGCATTTGGTTCATTGGTTTGCACTCCTCGATGGAATACCTATGACTATCAAGAAAAAAGACACAACACTGCATGAGATGTCAATTCATTTCCATATGCATTGCATCCATATACTCACATCATCTACTCTACATAATCATAATCACATCACATCAAAGTGAGCATGCATCTATCACATAACATATTCATCTCATCGATATCTCATGTACATCAAAGTTAAAAAGACATAGACAATGACATGTACATAGGGATACTTGGCTCAAAATCTCATATATATATATATATATATATATAATGTGTCAATAAAAAAAATGGGTGCTACTCAAGTGCTATTGATCAAAATTGTACAAAATGGTGCTAGCACGCCAATGGATACATAGCTAGAATCAAAATCGAGGATCAAAGTAATCAAGAGGTAATTGTGGCTTGTGCCATCACCCCCTGTAACTAGAGGAGGGGGAGGAGGTAGCATATCTGGTCTCGCTAGAGGACGAGCACCCCCAAAATTTTGGGCATATTGGGAAAATTAAGGATTCTATTGAGCCCCATCAGGCACAACTATAGATGATGCTGAGAAATAATAAGCCACTCAGGCCATCTACAATCTGACCTCATCCTGTAGTATCTCTACCCTCTGCTTGGTTGTCTATTCCTATTCCCATAGTCTAAAGATCTCTTGATGTCACTCAACCAGTCATGCATCCCTCACTGCCACTGTAATCTGTAACTCTTTGATCTATCAAGAAGCCTACCAGATCTTCTCCCTTTATCATTGAAACACCTTTGGGGATCTTGTGGTGGGTTGCTCCTGCATCTCCTCATCAAGCATCTCAGATGCCTACTCAGTGGGTGCCTGCTCCTCCACCCTCGAAACCTCTGTTGTCATCTCTGACCTCCATCGCTACTCCCAACCCCTAGATCTGATCCCATCTATCATGCAGAGATCTCTACCTACCTAACCCTCTGCCTCACCTTTGGTAGTGGGCCCTATGGTGCTTGCTACTAGGGAGCCTACTATGTGAGAGCCTGCTGCTATTTTTTTGTACCTGTTATGGGCCTGGCACTGCTTCCCCCAAGGGATCTATAAATCATGGGATGGGGTGATTGATAAGATATGTCTAATATGCTACCATCACCCTTGCATTGGCTACCTTTGGATGGTAGTCCCACTGTGTCACAACTAGGTTGCACACATTGATCTTCGATCACCTTGCATCTAGCCTCATCGACCATCCCTGTGTCAAATCCTTTGTGATTTGCACATAAGTACAAAACTCTTGGGAGATGTCTTGCTACCTCCCATACTGCCTCCATACTCGGTTGATGGCGAACCACTCAATGATTTTTATAGTCCTGCCTACTAGCAGATGTGAGCTAAACATCCAACTAAGCTCCCTAGGAGTGCCATCCCACTCCTCAATCTCTCACCAAGGTTTCCATACAACAGAGACTAGGTCATTGAGACAAACCCTCCACTGCTCCATCTTACCCAGGCCTACCTAGGTAATATGTCCTCTATATCTAAAAATGTATGGCTCTATAGGCTCCCAGACATCCTCAAAAATTGGTCGTGTGACTAGTAGATGCTCCCATGCCCAAACCTATAACACGTACACACTAATGGCCATACTCTTCTGCTTGTGGTACATTATCTCGTGCATCTAGTAGGACATATGGGAAAGCATGCACTGGCCCCATGTGAATCTCTTTGGTGCATCCAACATGATCCCTGATCCACACTCCAGTCCATGATGCCCTCTATTAGGTACTAAGAAGCAGCTAATGAATATGGCCAAAACTATGGCCAATCTATGTGTCTGCCCATATGTTTGGACAAGCTCATCCCAAGTGATGGCCTATCCAATCGCTATCTCCCAAAAATGGTACACAATGCCTCTGTACCTACCTAGAGCACTATGTCATATGATACTCTCGGCCCATGAAATGGTATGCAATGGATCCTTTATATGTCCTTGGGAGTCACACTCATCTCTCCCTGAGGAAGGTAGAAGGTGTTCATTTCAAAATGGAAATTCTCTACCACTGCATTCAATAGGTCGTGACTCACCAGTAATGCTAGGATCCAACATAGATAAGTGATTCTCAATCTATCTATATGAGCCATGTCCTCTGCATCTAGGCTCTGCAACAAAGCCCCATACGACGGATAGTGGGATCTAAACAAAACATCACCATAGACCTCCTACACACACAAACAAACAAAAATGACAAGAAAATGGTCAGTACTCGATCAACACATCAAAATAATGAAGAAATAAATGCGAAGATCATACTAAAAATGTAAAAAAATGTAATTTTTAAACATACTATTATCATAGGTTTTCATGCGAAGATGTATTTCCTCACACAAAAATTCATTTCTTCAAACAAGAATGTATATCTTTGCATAAGAAAACATGTTCTCACGTGAGAAATTCATGTTCACGCACGTGCTCAAATCCCCGTGTGAAGAGAGTCTCTCTCGTGCAAAGAAACAAGATTTCATGCGAAGAGAGACAATCTTGTGTGAAAGATGACAGCTATCTACATGAAATTCTAACTTTATTTGAGTGAGAAGTGGTTATCTCCTAATTGAGAATCCCCATTGACATATGTGAAGATACATTGGGTTGGTGAATCTTCACACAAGAAGAGAGAACCTTCGTGCGAGAAAGGATAGTCTCGCATGAAGACCAATGTTGACCACCTAAAAATGTGCTAAAAGTGTAAAAAATGATCTTGAAATGCATGAAACTAAAAGTACAAAGGATGGTTATCAATCACTCATCGGTGGTCCATAGTCCATTGGCCTATGTCATCGAGAGCACTTGAAATGGTGATACCTCATGTTCACTACCATACCCCTCTTAGAGCTCAATTCACTAAAAGACAAAATGCACAAATGAATTGAAAATCACCCCTTGGGCCCTTATATAGGGGTTGACCTAATTTTGGAAAGTGCTCCAATTTGCGCAAAAATAACCCCTGGCTAATTTGACCATTCTAAATCCATTTTTCAAGATCAAATTTGAAATTTGACACACCTAAGTGCCTAAAAAATGCATTTTAAAATTTTGGGGACCGACGCGATCGAATGCTTATGCACTCTGAACTTTTCTGATATTTTGGGATTCTTGGAATTCTTTCAACTCAAAATTCTTCATATTTTCAAAATCATTTTTGGAAATAATCAACTCAAGTCAACTGTGGTCAAATCTAGTCAACTTTTGGTCAAACTTGGTCTTCTAGACCTTCAAATCATTGCAAATCGACACTAAATTTTATTTTGATTGTTCTGATCTCTTCTATATTCTACTAAACCTTGGATTTCTTCTATATCTTTCATTATACTCCTTATATCATATTTTTGGTGTGTCATCTTTCAATTTCACTACCGAGGAGACAAGATGATTACATCATTGAACTTGAAATGAAAATCGATCTGAATCTTCATTGCTTAGGGCATCTTGTCCCTATCTTATGTCCTCATCACTTGGGGCATTTCATTACTTGGGGCATCTCATTCTCCTCCATCTAGCATCTTTGTCATATATCTCATCATTCTATTAGCTTATTGTATCACTCTCAAGTATCTAGACATTCTGTTTGGATCCTTAAAGGTTAAAAGATTCTGGAGATAATCTTTTAAATGCTTATCTCTCTCAAGTATCTAGACATTCTATTTGGATCCTTAAAGGTTAAGCTCTATTATAGAGATAATCTTTTAAATTCTTATCAAATCTCAGGTATCTAGGTGTTCTATCTAGATCCTTAAAGATTAAGCTCCATTCTAGAGATAGTCTTTTAAATGCTTATCAAATCTCAGGTATCTAGGTGTTCTATCTAGATACTTAAAGATTAAGCTCCATTCTGGGGATAATCTTTTAAATGCTTATCAATTTAGGTATCTAGGTGTTTTATCTGGATCCTTAAAGGTTAAACTTTATTCTGAGGAAACCTTTAAAATTCTTATCAATTAAGGTATCTAGGTGTTCTACTTGGATTCCTTAGGATCAAGCTCTGTTCTAGAGATGGTTCTTAAAAGCTTATTAATTGGTCTCTGTATCATCAACTTCAAAACCAATCTCATCTTCATGTCATGCTTTCTAATTTTCTTTGAATTGAATGTGTTTCTCGCACATTCATTCAAAGAGGGACAAAATGTAACACCCCAAAATTGGCTCATTGCCATTATACCAATTATGGTTTATCTGATCAGTTCTAAAGTCCTATTTAGTTAGGCAATTCTTATTTTGATTGTCGCTACTTGACTTCATTGTCAAATGCAAAAAACCCTAATCTGCATTCATCATGCTTATTATTTAATTCCTATAGTATTTACTCATATTAGTCACATTGAACCCTATTTGATTTAAATTTAATTTAATCTAAAGTATTTTTACTTTATTAAATTAAATTATCACCTAAGACTAATATAGTAAGGGGTTAAATTTATTTTATTTAATAAATATATGTATTCTAATCAATTGAATGAAATTATTTAATTGAATAGAAAATTTATTTATGAGGTCATATCTCATTTTATTAAATTAAATATCTTTCCTAATTCTACTCTTCAGTTCAAAATGGAAATTCCTAGTTAACTATTGCTTGCACTCAAGATATGAGACAATTCCATCTAAATTTGGAATCCTCCACTATGACTGAAATTGTGCTTCAATCTCAACCATCAATCCTAGTTGATCTCACCTGTTGATGGATTCTAGGAATTCTATTTAAGGGACTCATAATTCCTCATTAAGGAAGTTGGAAATTATTTGCTATCGAATCACTGCTGAAATACACACTCATCCAAGCTCATTATATCTTCATAGAATTTTATTTTCTAGATTAATATCATATAGTGTTAATATGCATACATTTATTATAGTTTGTTTTACAAGTACTTATAATAATTTCATAATCATTCTAGGTTATTTTGCACACTCATATAGATTAGTTTTCTTATATCCTTCATTCTTAGAGGGTCTGGTTGCCTACACCTCAAATCTAAGGATATTAAACAGGTAAAATCCTTATAGATAGAAGGCAAAAAGTTGCCTTGCTAGATCTATTTTGAGTGAACAATCTCATGTTCATCTCGGGATGAATCTGCATACAAGACCATGTTGAAGTATGTGTGTGTGTGTGAACTCTAAGGCCACATTCCACATATACAAGTGTCAATAGGGTTCACCCACCCATCCAAAGCTATCACTGCTGAAATACACACTCATCCAAGCTCATTATATCTTCATAGAATTTTATTTTCTAGCTTAATATCATATAGTGTTAATATGCATACATTTATTATAGTTTGTTTTACAAGTACTTATAATAATTGCATAATCATTCTAGGTTATTTTGCACACTCATATAGATTAGTTTTCTTATATCCTTCATTCTTAGAGGGTCTGGTTGCCGACACCTCAAATCTGAGGATATTAAATAGGTAAAATCCTTATAGATAGAAGGCAAAAAGTTGCCTTGCTAGATCTATTTTGAGTGAACAATCTCATGTTCATCTCGGGATGAATCTGCATACAAGACCATTTTGAAGTGTGTGTGTGTGTGTGTGAACTCTAAGGCCACATTCCACATATACAAGTGTCAATAGGGTTCACCCACCCATCCAAAGCTAATGGCACTAGCAATTTGATGCCAAGATCAATGGTTTCAAAGCTACATAGTGATACACCAATGAACTGAGGCATACTACAAGTTTTAGCATCGAGTGAGATCATTGTACAAAATCCAAAAGGAATGTGATCTCTCTGAAATGAGATAATTTATTGTAAAAATTGACATTTTCATCCTATAAGATTCAAAATTTTACTAATAGCCCACATGAGCTTCAAGTTATGATGCTCATAATATCAACCTCCAAATGCACTTAAAGAAACTTTGAGACTCTTCAATATAGTTTGGTCATGAATGTCAGTGACTCTCAGCAAGCCAAAAAAAGGGTGTCACTAGGGTTCACCTATCCATCTAGAGGTAATGGTGTTGGCAATTTGATGCCAGGATCAATCATTTCAAAGTTACACAGTGATGCACTAATGAATTGAGGCACACTGTAAGTTTTGGCATCAAGCAAGATCACTATGCCAAATCCAAATGGAATGCAATCCCTCTACAATGAGATAGGTTAGTGTATACCTCAACATGGCCAACATATATCATTTTATGTTTCACCAATAGCCCCCATGAGCTCCAAGTTATGACCCTTAGAAGATCAACCTCCAAACATACTTAGAGCATCTTTGAGACTCTTCGGTATGGGGTGGCTACAAATGTTGGAGGATATTTGTGGCTAGAACAAGGGTGTTGCTAGGGTTCATGTCTCATTGATAGCCTTAAATTTTTGATATTGAGCATACTGCAATTTTGGTTTTAGTATTAAGTAAAAACATCTTTTTTAAGCTCCCTTCACATTAATTATATTAAATAAAAAAATCCATGTTTCTTACATTAAATCAACAAGTTTAAGTTACATTATCTCAAGTGTTTCATAATTATTACATCAATACACAACTACCAAAAATTAGTGACAAAAATTAAAGTATAAAAAGTAGAATAAAATTTTCTTCATTTTTCTCATTTAGTTTTTATCTTCATGCATGGCTACTCTTCATGATGTACCTACATTCAAATTAAAAAAAAAATATAAACTTAAATAATTTTATTAAATAAAGTAATCATCAGTCCACTAAATCATTATAAAAAAAAGAACATAAGAAGCAGATATACCTAGTTGAGTGTTCCTATAGGATCCTTTCTCTAGTTAGGGTCTCCAATAGGGCTTCATGATCAACATTAGTAATTGTAAAAAGTCTTTTCCTTTTGGTATTCCTTGATACTTCAAAAACTTTACATTTGTTTCTATAATAAGATGTGAATATATGAGAATTTTATTGTGCTTTTGATAGTCTTCAAATGTGAGAATTTCATTCCTTCTAAGTATGTATGTCTACAGCAATGTTCCAGCAACAACAACTAAACTAGTAGGATATGTGAATCTATCATCATTTGTAATTGGTTGTGCAAGCTTTTGTTTACCTCTTACACAACCTACTAACAATTAATATGATTTCTCATCATTCTCCTATAGTGTAACCAATGCAAAGACATGTCCTTGCTGACAAAGATCCAATAGATGGTTATGCTCAATTGAACTTTCTTTGTCATCATTTCTGATAGAGGGTATGATAGACAATTGAGTAAGATAATGTAGAGCCCATGTGTTCACCCACTCACTTGACTCATAGTTATCCCAATCACATTTTTAAAAAGTAGGACACAAGAAAGCTAGATGTCATGTGCAAATGGTCCATTTATTAGAATCAGAGCTTCATAATGAATATATTTTTGATGAATCTCTAATAGTAGCACAATCTGATCTATTACCTATGGAGCCTTCCTCAACCAACCAAAAGAACCTACATACTACTGAATGAAGAGTCCCCCTTGTGATAATACTTAACTACACCAATCAACAATGCTATGAGTATCAATATCAAGCTCTACTCCTAAAATCTTCAATTGCTCCTTAACTAGAACTCTCTTCACACATGCCCCTACTCCATCATGTTCCACTTTCTAATGGCTAGACTCAAAGAAACTCCAAATATGAGACAACCCCCTCTCTACATGCATCCTACATAACCAATAAAATATGTGAGAATTCTTGAATTGACATGTGCAATTATCTGACCAAATAATATGTCTATCCATACCAATATCATACTCCTATAAGAAATCAAAACAATTCTTTAAACAATGTTGCACAAACTCATGAGAGTGAGATCTATCATCACTCATATAAAAATGGTGCTCTCTAATAATCTTCCAATTATTTTTTACACTATTAGGGGCATGTCTATATGTTATGTGGAAAAAAATAGCAATCTGAATGGAGTTGTAATACTGAGATTATTCTCATTTTGGGGCTACAATGTGTATTTGTCTACAAAATCAATAGCTAATATAATAGTTCCAATGGGAAAAGTCTCCTTACACATTTTAAATTACTGATCCAACCACTGAGACTTGTGACTATGCCTTGCATTCTTTTAGGAAAAAATTGTCTTGCAATCTAAAATAAAACTAGCCACATTGATTTCTTTTCCAATAAATTCACATCTAGAGCCCTCACATCCACTCTTCAATGTGTATTTCACCATTTCATATACCATTTTTTTTACTCTTGTCCTCCCAAGATCTTTTTTGCACCCCTCATGGAAGCATGTGCCAAACTTGGATAAGCCATCACATTCTGAACAATTCTCATTTAAGAAAGTAGTTCTATAAAAGAAAAAACCATCAATTCTAGGACATGAAAATTGATCTAGCAAGTCTATTAATGATTTTGGAAGCCCACTAGCACCACAATTCTCCAACATTTAATTAAGAATGAATGGAGTGTAATAGTTCATGGTGCATAGAAAACTCCACATGATATTTACAACAATGTGTATTTTGAATCTTAAGTGGCACACAATAAAATGACTTCAAGGATTCAAAAGCCCTTTGTGATATATGCAATCTTGGATAACTCTATCTAAATTCTTTGAACAACATAGTTTGACTTACCTCCATATAATGCTTAGGATGTGGCGTGTGGTCTCTAATTCCAATTCTCAACTTCAACACTTCTTTAGCATTGGGTGAGACCCTTGAGATAGAGTTCTAAAACTGTATAATTTCTTTCTTCACATCATCGGTTATCTTCTTATCAAAACATGGAAGTCTCTCATGAAAATTGCATGTATCATTTTGAAGAGGATCGTCAATCTCATCTAGTCTAGTAAGTGCTCCTCTTAAAGTAGTAGATTTAGGTTCAAGTTAATACAATTTTGTCTCATATGTATACCCTTTATCAAATGATGATTTACTAAAGAGGTTTTAATAACCCTTTGAGAAGCTCCCTTATGTTAGAAATAAGGATTACTAATAGGAGGGTGAATCAATAATCTACAAACTTTAGTCACCAACTGGATATTATTTCTTACTTTAGACCATGCATACCAAAGCAATAAAGTAATGCTAAATAGTAATAATAAAAATTCATAGAGATAACTCATAATGCCATATTTTGTTAATTAGGAAAACCTTGGCCAAGGGAAAACCTAGTGGGGATGATAGCTACGAGATAATATACTGATATATAAGTTCCTTGTTAGAGGATGGACCTTGTTAGGAGTCAGTGAGAAAATTCATTATAAGGAGTCCCTATTAGGAGACTTTGAATCCCTATTAGGAGATTCCAACCTTATTAAGAGTTTTAATACAATAGTTGTAAGATGAGCCCACTGCCCAAACATGCACTTCTAATTACAAGAAGAGCTCACTAGTCAAACAAATAATTAGACCAAATATAAGTATTGTATTTTCTTCCTTGACTGATCCCTTATCTTTAGGTCAATCTCAAATCACCAAATGGATCATATAAAACTTCGCATATATTGCTTTCAATATTTCACATATAATCACAATTACAAGATAACACTTGCAATCATAATCACAATCTTACAATTCACACTTTCACAATCTTACCACAAAATTTCCTTTGCATAAATACTATGCCTTTCTACAAATTATTTTTGGGTCAGCTAAGACCATAATCTACTTTTACAACTTATTGTAAACATCTAGGATGTCAGCCCTAATTGGACAAGTAATTATCTTGTAAACAAAATAATCCTTTCCTTCAATTCTGCTATCCTGTTTTGCTTCAAACATGATTATCTCTATTTTGTACAGTCTATACTATCTTCCAAGGTTATATACATCATTGCCAACATGTATACTATCTCCATCTAACTTTTCTAGTAATAATATGATGTCAGCAACAAGTTTCAAACAAAACAATATACTATTGTAAATCAATCTCTATACTTAATCAATTTTTTGATTACCAGACAATTTTTTGATTACCAAATACTAAGTATCTTTATTTTCAAAGTTTCCTATAATCTGTACATCACATGTTTCCATAAATGACAACAATTACATATCACTATTATCCAATTGTCAACAATCTTCCTCTTGGGCATTTGATGGAAACAAAATAGGGAAAATTGCCTAAGTGACAAAACAAACTACATCTATTATATTATTTGTGTTAAGTTTTTACATATGCCCCCCCTTACAATATACTTTACAATATTCTCCTATTTTTGGCAATTACCAATTTTCTACAAATTCCCCCCCTTTGACATCATTGACAAAGGTCAAAATGTTAGAAATTCTTACACAAAACTATCCAAAATGTTGTATTTTCTTATGCTAATATGATCTTCATGTAATCATCAAAGTTTTCCTTCAGACTATCCATACCCTTAGTCCATGTCTCCTTGGTGGACTCATCTAAGGTAATAATTGTACATAAAGCATATGATGCGATCTCAACTACATTAAGATCTGAATACAAGAAGTTAGAATATGTGTCCTTGGCCTTGACACATTACTCTAATTTCTTCTCAACAAAAGATAATTTTAGAGTAATAGATTCTCTAAAATCAGACATCCTATTCAAAAAAAATTCCTTCTAAAGTTCTAGTTTCCTGAAGTCACTATGAATACTGGTCACTTGTCCTTCAAAATCATCTAGTTTTCAAAATGGATGTTGGATCTAGTTGGATAAAGCCTCTAGCTCCTCTTTACTTCTATCTGTCTGCCAATGTCTTTAATTAGTTTGTATGATAAGCTACACTTAATATACAGAGTTTTCCTATCTTGTTGGCATTTTTGAAGTTCCTTTATACAAGTATCAAGATTAATCAAATCATTCTTGATGTTTTGACAAATGGTGCTAAACAAGTTAGCATCATGGGAAATATATGCCTTTGCTTCAACAACATTCCATAAATTGGTAAACACTTCATCAAATGATTTTAGCACTACTTGTGCCCTCTATTTAGGATTTGATTTAGTGTGTTGTACTACCAATGTTCTATGTAGTCTATCAGTAACTTCCATTAAGGTTCTCTATAAGCTTTTCACTTTCCTATTTTTTTCAATAAGCTTTGTCAAGAATGAGATCAGATATATTTGATCATCATCATTAGCAACTAAACTGGCAAGAGAGAGTGGAGTAGATGAACTAGATGGTTTAGCATCATCCTCCCTTTGTTTCTTAGCTACCTCTTTTGTTCTTCTCTCTTCGTCTTCTTTTTTTTGTCTTTCCTCTATTTAATTTTCTCTCTTCTCTTCCAATCTCTTCTTCTTATCTTCCTATGTTGCCTTCCTGATCTCTTCTTCTACAATTCTTCTCTTTTCTTCGTCTTCCTTTCTTTTTATTCTCTTCCTCAAGCAATTTTTTCTTTGCCTCCTCCATTTTCTTATTTTCTTTGTCAAGTAGCCTTTTCTCTTTTTTAATATGCCTCAACTTATCCTCAATATCCTTAATGTCTAGTTCATTAGGTTTACAACCACCAAATGGATTGGTATCATCAATGTTAATGGTAACATTAGTTTGATCAATTTTCATAGTGTCACTACTCATTAACACTTCTGAGGTTCTAGGTGTTGGAGGAGATGTTGTCCTTGACTCTGTCAACATCTAAATGATAGCCACTACAATCTCACTTCTTAGTTTATCCTTTTTACCAACCATGAATATAAATAGTCTCAATGTATTCCTTAAATATGGTGTGAGGTTATTCAACAATATTTTAATTTCTTCTTCATCATGATTAGTCTTGCAAATAGTGCTAAGCATAGACTCTCAAAATTCTAGATCTTCATCCCTTGCAGGAGCCTTCTTCTGAATGAGTCTGTTATAGGCTTTCTAGTTAATTATGTTCTCAAGATCCTTCAATTTTAGATTTTTTTTTATGATATATATCACACCTAATATATTAATCTGATCCTTTTCAAAAAAATTATGCAAATCATAAAACTTGTTAATCTAAACAAAGTTATCTTCATTAGCAATAGTGGTGTTGATCTTCTCTATCTTTGGCTTCCAAGGTTGCTCAACTTTGCCTACTAATTGCTTTGCTAGAGTCACTTTCTTTTCTTTCTTGGTCTCTTGTTCCTCTACTTCTTCATCACTAGAATAAATTTTCAAAAAAAATTTCTATCTTTTTCTTGGTCTAGTGGCTTGTTGTTTTACCGTCTTGGTTTTAGTAGTCATTGCCCCCACCGATCTTTTAGATTTTCTTTTCAGATCACTAGGCTGAACATCTAATATTGCTACATATAGAATGCTCTATTTCAAAGATGTCTCTACAATAGTATTGACAAAGGTTAAATATTCAATATTCCTTGCTTCATTATTTTTCTTATAGCCATAGATTCACTCTTTGTCATTCTAGCCTTTGAAAGTGGCTTCTTCATTATAGACTCTACTTTCTTAAGCTAACTATGTGATCTCATCATATGTACTGGATCATCATATGAACCAAATCTATATTCTTCTTTGTTTGTATCTGAATTTAACAACAAATCAATATAACTAATTGCTATATCATCATTAAATCATAACTCAAGGGATCAAGAAATGTTTCCCAAGGTTCCACTACTTGAATATAGGTATAATCTGTATCAACTAAAATACAAATGTTTTCCTTAAATCTATCCACAATTTTAGGTATAATTCTAAACCTCTATTTCATTTCATTGTGAAATGTTCTCATTATTAGGTTGCCACTATCTAATATCTTATCTACAAGATGCCTTTTGCATACTTTTGTAATCTTCTCCATTGTGCATCTATAACTACTCATTATGTCCATGATTGATAAGTAAGGAAATCTTTTAAGTACATGAAATAATATGTGATTGATCAATGATTGGAATCTAAACACACCATTCCTTGCTCTGTTGATCTTTTCTAGGTTTTCTAAGAGTTGAATTCTTTGTATTTTTATAAGATTCACTTGCTCTTTCTCTACATATATCTTATATGCTACATAGATGAATCCTATTGAAATTTCATCAATCTTTGAACTTGCACAAATAAAATAGGCATTAATTCTACTCAAAAATCTCATATCATCTTTCTTGATGGTGCTAATCACCATAACCTTCCATTGTACACTACTTTAGTATAACTTTCAAATTTCTTCTTGACCAATTATAGGTACACTACCTTGTTTACTAAGACTAGTTACCTCATGAATAAGGTCGTAAAAAATATCAACTACATTGTCTTGTATCCATAATTTTCCATCATGTATCTTACTCAATATGATATGTGTCCACTCATCTCTATCTAATTCCCTTAGATGTTCAAATCTGGGCTTCACAGTCATGTTGTGATTGAAAACCAATTCCATGTCTTTGTTCATGTATTCACTACCAATTGATTCAAACTTACTATTCAAATAACTTCCTACATCTTCAAGATATACTACATTGTTTAGAGTGATAAAAAACATTGAGTTAGGGTTTTCCTTTAGTAGGTTCTATAGAAACAACTTTTAAATTAGGTCTATCCTCATTCTCAACACTATGAACTGCTAACATGTTCATGATTCTATCAAACAAGAACTTATACCGAATAAATTTTTGGAAAAAGATAAAATACGTTTTTCCAAAAATAAGGTTTTCTTTGAAATCACCCTAACAAGTCACTTCTAAGTTCCCTTCACTTTGGATGTATTTGCAATGAAGTGAAAATCAATTCTATACTATATTTATTCCATCAACTTGAACTTGCATTAATTGTGTACTTTGCAAACATGAAAAAGCTGTCAATTATGCTATGGAATCAGATGACTACTCAAGATCATCTATCCGATCTCCAAATGTCACTCAAGTTTTTCTATAGCTAGTTCGCATCATGAAAAACCTCTACAAGACTTGGCATCATGAAATTCGATGAAAAACATACTTATCATCTTTTCTTATAGCATTAGCCTTTTCCTATAATACTAGTAACTCTGAATTCCTTCATAACTTGTTCAGATGTGCTCCAAATTACAAGCAAGCTTAGGTAACATCTAAATATAACTAGATACACCTTTTCCAAACTTAACTACCTCTAAATTAGTTTCTGAATGAAGTTTCCAAACTTTGATGTTGTGAACAAGCTTAATTCAACCTAGTTGAATCAAATTCAACAACTAAATTTGAAATCTTCCTGTCTCATCATCATCTAAATTTTCCTTTGAGACATCTACTCCTTTTACAAGTGCCTCATTAATTTCTTCTCAAAGTTCACTAACAATGTTTCTATGTTCCTCATTGTCTCTGTTGGTTCTAGAGTTCCTTTCATGGTTCCTTTTGTCATTTTTGATGTTCTTTCCATCATTCCTTCTATTCCCAAAGTTTCTTCCATTGTTCCTTCTATCTCTTAAGTTTTTTTCCATTCTATAGAACATTGCTGTGTGTCTAAAGTTGTTGCATAACTAACATATAGGTACTCTGCTTCTATGATTCTATTGATGATCAGGTGCATGATAATTCAAATCAATGTGTCCTAAGTTGTTACACTTATTACACATGATCTATCGTATGTCTTCATAAGATCTTCCTTCCATCGATGTCATTTCATTAGATCTTCTTTTATATATAGGGTTAATATTTTTAGACATTCTACTATTTCTTCTATCATTATCATACTTAGGTTTCCTACAATCAATTACATTATGTCCCATACCATGACAATTATGAAAATAAAATTCTTTAACATGATTAAATGACTTGTTAGTACAATCTTTTTTTATATGACCTATTTCATTACATAAAAAGCACTTACCTCTAAATTCATACCTAGTTTCCTTAGGAGATTCCATATGTTTTGGTTCATCCTTGTTTTGCTCAATTTCTTTGGATTTTTTAGAAGATTGACTAGATTCAATCTTATCATTAAAAAAAAAATTCCTTTTAGATCTGATCTAATCTCATGATTCTTTGTAGACATGTTAATTAGATAGCCAAGACAAGTCTTATCATAAGTAGGTCTTTTTAATGACATTGAATCACTAAGATTTTCTCTACTAGAATAGAGCTTCTCAAGATGTTTCTTGCATTGATTTAATTCACCTTTCACAATGGTATTGTATTTATGAAGTTCTTCATGATCACCTTTCAATGTTTCAAACTCAAATTTTTTCTTTGCCAGACTTGCTCTCAAATCTACATTTTCAGTCTTCAAATCTGCAGATTCAACTTTGCTAGGATCATTTCTAAAAGTCAATTTTAGATTTTTAATCTTAAATTCATGCATCAAGATCTTGTACTTCATCTTCAATTTTGAATAATCATCATCACTAGTTCTAAATTTAGTAGATTTGGGCTTGGATTTGAGATGTTCAATCTTTTCCTTCAATTAATCAATGTATGCTTTGGAGTCTTCATATTTGTCCTTCAGCTTATCTCTTTCTTCAGTAAGGAGATAAATATGTTTAAGAGCTTCTGTAAGGTTCTTCATCAACTATTCCATATCTATAGGGATCTTACTCAAGTTGTTAAGCCTCTTCAAAGCAACTGTGCTCTGATACCAATTGTTAGAAATAAGGATTACTGTAAGGAGGGGTGAATATATAATCTACAAACTTTAGTTTCCAATTGTCCCCCATATTATTTCTTACTTTATACCATGCATAAAAAATCAATAAATTAATGCTAAACAATAATAGTAACAATGCATAGAGATTACTGATAACACCATATTTTGTTAACTAGGAAAACCTTGGCCAAGGGAAAACCCTGGTGAGGATGATACCCACTAGATAATATACTAATATATAAGTTCCTTTCTAGATGATGGACCCTATTAAGAGTCAATGATAAAATTTAGTATAAGGAGTCCCTATTAGGAGATTCCAGGCTTGTTAGGAGTTGTAGTATAGTAGTTTCAAGATGAGCCCATTGCCCAAACATGCACTTCTAATTACAAGAAGAGCTCACTACTCAAATAAATAATTAGAATGAATATAAGTACTATATCTTCTTCCTTGACTATTCTCTAATCTTGAGCTTGATCTTGGATCACAACATGGCTCATATAAAACTTCACATATATCACTTTCAATAGTTCACATATAATCACAATTACAAGATAGCACTTGCAATCATAATCACAATCTTGCAATTCACACTTTTACAATCTTATCACAAATGTCCTTTGCATAAATACCATGCCTTTTCACAAATTATTGTTTGGTTAGATAAGACCGTAATATACTTTTCCAACTTAAAGTAAACATCTAGGATGTTAGCCCTAATCGAACAAGTAATTATCTTCTAAACAAAATAATCATTTCCTTTAATTTTGTTGTCTTATTTTGCTTCAAACATGATTATCTCTATTCTATATTGTTTGTACTAACTTCTAATGTTATACACATGATTACCAACATGTATACTATCCCTATCTAACTTTTCTAGTCATAATATGATGTTAGCAACAAGTTATAGAAAAAAAATATACTGTTGTAAACCAAATTCTATACTTAGACAATTTTTTGATTACCAAACACTAAGTATCTTTATTTCCAAGGTTTCCTATAATCATGTACATCACATGTTACCATAAATGATAACAATTACATATTGCTATTAACTAATTGTCAACACCTTATCCTTCTCCCTTATATTTTTCCATGTGCTATTGAGCACTGAAAAGATTCTTCAAATTAATGACATTTCTTTCCATTTTCTTATTGACACTAATATTCAATTTGGAAAGAATAGGTCTCATCTTTTGCATCTTTAATAAGTGCATAAAAAGTTGACATTGCTCCACCACTTTCATGTTACCAAAAAACATCTTATATAGTCTCAAAGACCATAACTGAATGCTTCTTTGTGATTTTTTCCCTTTCAAATTAATAATAATCATCTCATCAATTTCAATTATCCATTTTGGTGTTTTAGGAGTTCATTTCGATTATAATTAGGAGATATGTAACATTTCTATGTATTTTAATTTTTGACATGGTCAATCATGGAATTTACATTATGAACTAGTAAATTTTCATCCTCCAAATTTTCAATCTCGATGTTGTCATTATAAATTGGTACATTTTCATTCCCCAACTAAACATATTAATTTTCTGACTCTATGATTTCACCTTTGATCAATACATCATCAACTTGATTCACATTTAAAATAGCTTGTCTCTTCCCCTATATGTTGCAATGTCTTCATTCAATACCTTCCTTTTGCATTTAGTCTTTCAATGACTAATTTTCCCCATTCAAACAACAATACTAGACACCTAATCAAGTCTTGTAGAAACCTTTTCAAACAATAGGCCCCAAAAAAGTATTTTTTTGCAAACCCATCAAAAGAAAAAAAAAACATGATTGTCAGGTCTATAGTGACAGAATATTTTGGTAAAAGTCTAGTAGTAAATAGATTCAAGTACCCGATCCCATATTAGGTACCTAAAATTAGTGTACAAAATTTGGAGGAAAATCAATTGGGAAAGAGTGGAAAATTAATTAGTATTTTAAATTATTATATAATATAGTAATATAAATTATGATTATTATATAATATCATAATATATTATTATTATGTATTATAGTAATTTATTATTATTAATATATAATCATATATATTATTAATTATATTCTTATTTGGTAATCAATCATATGGGTCAGATGGGGTCATAGGATAGTGTACAACCCATTTCATTGTGACATGTGTCCCTAGGGCTCCTAGGACTCCTAGAGACATATGTAATCAATCATATTGGTTGAATGGGGTTGTAAGTTAGCCTACGACCCCATTCAACCCATTGCATCACAACATGTGTCCCTAGGGTCCTATAACCCCTAGGGTCAAATGGTAATTGATCATAAGGGTCGAATGGGGTCATAGGCTAACCTATGGCCCCCTTTGACCCATTGTATGTAATGTCCCCATTCTGACATGTAATATAAATAATAAATAAACCATTATATATAAAGTGTTATTAATAAAAATATTAAAGTAATAATATTTTATGTGTAAAATTATATATAATATCCTCGCATTATAATAGCAATGTGGAATTATGAAATTAATTAAACAATAATCTAATATAATTATAAATAAATAATAATATGATTAAGATATGATACTATTAATATAAAGTATTATAATATAGTAATATAATTTATAGTTGATATTTTATTAGAATAATATATATTATTAATATAATATATCAAGCTTATTAATATAAGTATATAATTAATATAATTATATTATTATTACTAATATAATTAATAAAAAGACATGACTCCTAGGAATGAAAACTATATACACAGAGAAATTTTAACATTGAGGGATATATCATAAGGAAGGAAAAATATAAAGAGAAAAAAAGAGGAATGATCTGCAATCGGAGAGCAAAAGGGAGAAAATATATTTATAGTAAGGTTATAAACCCTAACTTCCCAAAAGGGGTATTACAAATGGTATCAAAACTGAGATCCTGCCACCCTATGATATAGCTATTAAAACTACAAAAATTTGTGACAAAATGAAGTGATTTAGATAAATCGAGAATAAACTTACAAATTCTTTCAAACCCAGAATTCTAGCCGAAGGGATTGTGATTGAAGATATTTTCAAGCTAGACCGTATCCTCATTGGAGACATTCATTACTCTGGCGATTAGCCAGGCAATAATATTTTGTATTAGACACAACATTTTTCATTTGGAACACAATGGGAGATATTTTACAACTATTTCTTTAAACCGGGATGAGGCAAATGCAAGATTGTTTTTCAATTTACTTTTCAATACAGCTCAAACTCCAACTAGATCTAACTGATTCCAAGAGAGTGGAGGAAAATTTCTTTAAAATGCAGATCAAAAACTACAATTTACTCTATCATACTTAAGCTAGAATTCAAGCATTCAATTTGAAGAGGTGATTCATGGTAAAGCTCTTTATTTTTAGTCACTCTTTCTTTCGATGAAGTGCAATGCATGCTGGCAAGAGATTGAGGGATGAGCGATAGCAACTACTTTTGGCCATATCTTGTGTATAGAAGATGCAAGAAAAATCCTAAGCATTGACTCATGTCCAATTTGTGACCAAATTTTGTCCAAAAACATTATGAAATCGGTTGATATTAACCCTAGTGATGAATGGATGAAGTCATTTGAACACAAATAGTGCAAGGATTATCCCCAAAAGAGGCAAGTTGATACTTTGGAGCCTTTGTAATTTTGTCTCCCATCAATGCTGATAGTAAATATATGTGACTAAGGAATAAATTGAGTTAGCAACTAACATCAATATGAAACAAAATGGCATGGATGCAAATCAAAACCAGTACGAAGAACTGCAACATTTAATATTCACTCGCAAGTGGAGGACATGGACAAAAATGGTCAGAAGGACATTCACAAAATCACAATAAAGAAAAAGGTGAATATATACACAATGGAATCATGTAGAGGAAGACATAATTAAGGAAGGTAACACTAGCATTAATATCAAACACGGGGAAGGACGTGGTCATCAGGATTGACTTCAATGCTTTTTAAAGGGACCTTTATTAGAATCTACATCGAGTTTTGAAACGTTAGTGCTCATACCCAAAGGGATTGGGATGCATATAATACTTTCATTACATATATGCATCAATTAATAGAATTAACAGCCAACCTTATGGGCAAATTCTAGAGGTGAAAAGTATGGTATCAAAAATGATTCAAGACATAAAAGAGATACATGATCCTTGAATAAGGAATACTAAGAGTATTCGTGAAGCCTGTACAAATATAATAATAAAAGGAGATACTTGAGACACCCATCAAAAATACAATAATAAGGAAATGGGAAGAATAGACCACAAGGCATCACATGGTAATAGGTATTTCCAATAGGTTGTGTGAAAGATGACCTTTCCATGTTTTGATGGAGGAGATTAGTGTAACATTTGAGCATGGGTGCTGAAACTAGACAATTATGTTTCTTTGAAATCCATAACAAAGGAAAAGGCAATTGAGTTTGCTACTCTACACCTAGATGACATAGAAAATGAGTGGTGGTAGCACGTTTTGATTACTTTGGGAAATGCTATATTTCCTCCTACAATGTAATGTACTGAATGACACACCAACTATATGGATATGTCCACAATTCCCACATAGAAAAAGGAAGGAAAAGCTTTACGTGAAACCCTAAAATTAAGAAGATGAGATATGATCAAGGGAACATCAATAACATTCAATCAATGAACAAAGAGGGAAGCCAAGGGAGCTTCCAGGAAGTTCAACCATAGTTAAAATATGAAATTGTAAGTTTCCTTAATTAATGTAATCACAAAGGTGTAAAATTGATTATTTGAGAAATGATTTAGGGATTTCAAGTAGCTTTCCTATGGAGTTTACAATTAAGGAAGGTCTATAAGATGCCTTATTGTAGTACTAGTTAAGGGAAAGATTATATAGAAACCTACCATATATAACTTTCCTATGGAGTCTACAATTAAGGGAGGTCTATTAAGACACCTTATTGTAGTACTAGTTAAGGGAAAGTCCATATTTAACTTTCCTATAGAGTCTATAATTAAGGGAAGTCTGTTAAGACACCTTATTGTAGTACTAGTTAAGAGAAAGGCTATAAGGGCATCTATCCTTCCTATGGAGTTACAATCAGGGAAGAGCTGCTATGATACCTTATTGCAGTACTAGTTAAGGGAAAGATAGTAAGGGAATCCTACCACTTTCCGATGGAGTCTGCAATCAGGGGAGAACACCCTATTGTAGTACTAGTTAAGGGGAAGATAGTAAGGGAACCCTATCAACTTTCCTATGGAGTCTGCAATCAAGGGAGAGCAATTAGGACACCCTATTATAGTGCTAGTTAAGGGAAAGATAGTAATGGCTCCTTTTCACAAGAACCTTTCTAGCCAAACAAGCAATCCACTAAGTAGACCACCTCGTGTGGATGCCTAACACCACCACTAGGGCCAAGGGGGCCAAAGTTCTACTCTTGGGCTTAGTATGGAACTAGCTTGGATTAACTTATTATCATTTGAATTTCTTTGAAGTTTATATATATTTACATGCATGTACTGATGCTTATTTTGTGGTTGCAGGGTTCATAAGCCCAATGAAGAAGTATAGTCATTGTGCATTGATAATTTAGGATCTAATCAAGGTTATGTATGATGTGTCTTTTTCATGTTTTCTTCGTGCTTTCATCTATGTGCATCATGTCTACTTCGATTTTTCATGATCTGTCTACATCGTGTATGCTTCGTGTTTTTATTCAATGTATATTTCATAAATTTTTTGGTCTTTTGAATGCAAGTATGTTTTGTGTTTGTGACAAACTTGTGTATGAAAGATTTGCTTGAGGGAAAGAAAATTCGAGAGGGGAGGATTGTAATGTCCCCATTCTGACATGTAATATAAATAATAAATAAACCATTATATATAAAGTGTTATTAATAAAAATATTAAAGTAATAATATTTTATGTGTAAAATTATATATAATATCCTCGCATTATAATAGCAATGTGGAATTATGAAATTAATTAAATGATAATCTAATATAATTATAAATAAATAATAATATGATTAAGATATGATACTATTAATATAAAGTATTATAATATAGTAATATAATTTATAGTTGATATTTTATTAGAATAATATATATTATAATACAATTATTATTAATATAATATATCAAGCTTATTAATATAAGTATACAATTAATATGGATATATAATTAATATAATTATATTATTATTACTAATATAATTAATGAAAAGATGTGACTCCTAGGAATGAAAACTATTTACATAGAGAAATTTTAACACTGAGGGATATATCATAAGTAAGGAAAAATATAAAGAGAAAAAAAGAGGAATGATCCGCAATTAGAGAGGAAAAAGGAGAAAATATATTTATAGTAAGGATATAAACCCTAATGTCCCAAAATAGGACATTACATTGTATCACAACATGTGTCCTTACGGGTCCTAGGACCCCTAGGGAAATATGGTAATCAATCATATGGGTTCAATGGGGTCATAGACTAACCTACAACTCACTTTGACCCATTGCATCATGACATGTGTCCCTATGGTTCCTAGGACCCTTAGGGACAAATGGTAATTGATCATATGGGTGGAATGGGGTCATAGGGTAACCTATGGCCCCCTTTTACCCATTGCATCATGACATATGTCCCTAGGGGTCCTTGGACCCCTAGGGACATATGGTAATCGATCATATGGGTCTAATGGGGTTGTAAGCTAACTTATGACAACATTTGACCCATTACATCATGACATGTGTCTCTAGGGACCTAGGACCCCTAGGGACATATGGTACTCAATCATATGGGTTAAATGGGGTTGTAGGCTAACCTATAACTCCATTCAACCCATTGCATTGTGGCATGTGTCCCTAGCGATCATAGGACCCCTAGGGGCAAATGGTAATTGATCATATGGGTCGAATGGGGTCATAGGCTAATCGATGACCCCATTCAAAAAATTGCATCATGATGTGTCCGTAGGGGCTCTAAGACCCCTAGGGCATATGGTAATCAATCATATAGAATGAATTTTTACCCATTGCATCATGACATGTGTCCCTAGGGTTCCTATAACACCTAGGGACATATGGTAATCAATCATATGGATGGAATGGGGTCATAGGGTAACCTACATCCTCTTTCTACCCATTGCATCATGACATGTATCCCTAGGGGTCCTAGGACCGCTAAGGACATATGACAAGTAATCATATGGGTCAAATGGGGTCATAGGATAACCTACAACACTCTTCGACCCATTGCATCACAATATATGTCTATAGGGATCCTAGGACCCCTAGGGACATATAATAATCAATCATATGGGTCAAATGGGGTCATAGGCTAGCCTAAAACCCTATTCAACCCATTGCATTGCAACATATATCCCTGGCAGTCCTCGGACACCTAGGGACATATGGTAATTGATCAAGTGGGTCAAAAACATTTAACCCATTGCATCTTAACATGTGTCCCTAGGGGTCCTAGGACCCCTATGGATATATGGTAATCACTTTTATGGGTTGAATGGGGTTGTAGGCTAACCTATGACCCCATTCAACCCATTACATTACAACATGTGTCCCTAGGGACATATGGTAATTGATCATATGGGTCAAATGGTGTCATAGGCTAACCTATGACCCCCTTCAACCCATTTCATAATGACATGTGTCCCTAGGGGTCCTAGGAACCCTAAGGACATATGGTAATTGATCATATAGGTTTAATGGGGTCATAGGCTAACCTATGACTCCATTCAACCCATTGCATTGTGACATATATCTCTAGGGGTCCTAGCACTGCTCAGGACATATGGTATGTAAGGAAACTTGGCAATAAAGAATATAACCATTTCCACATAACCCATAATAGATCTAAAATAAATACGGAATTAAAATCCACATGCAAGAGAATAGACAACATACCCACAAAATTGTGACACAAGATATACCCTGGGAAACCCTCATTGAGGGAAAAAACCCAGCCTCCAAAAGCATCCATCACCATGTATTATTCAGCAAAATAACCATTGCCATACAACCATGGAAGCCTTCATGGCCATAGCCACAACCGAGCAAACTATGTGAACAAGCATAAATCCACACATCCCATGCCATGCTTTCAACCTTCACAAATGCTCCCTTGGCTAACCTGTCAAGCCTTGTCCCGCTCGACTCTTGTCTTTTGTCTTCTCCTTGTCACTCTTTCTCTCTCTATACAACAACTACCCTTGTGGCTGCTTATATAGTAGCAAGTCCCACAAAACCACTAAGTGGTATTACATAAAACATGTGCTAAAACCATGTGCTACCTAACCCACTAACCCCACATTTAATTCTTTTTCTCCAATATTAAATAATTACATGAAATATTTTCACAATGTTACAATACAACTCATCAAGAATATTCCATGGGAATCTTTACATGTTGCACGTCCATCTAGGTACAACATTACATAATAAAAATAAAATAATAAAATAACAATATTATGCAATGTGTGCAACGCCCATTATCTCAACAATCTCCCACTTGTTGTATACATTGCATAGGGTCAATCCGTAGCCACATAAATGAACAAGGGAACAATCCCTCCCAACACATCCACCATCATGGATCAAAATACACCAAGTGCTCCATCCTGGTACCCACAACAAAATCAAAGTATCCAGCATCTCGAACATGAATGATCTCACCTCCTATTATGCCACTCCCACTGGACATACATAGAAGCAATCCAAAGAGAAAAGCCACCCAACCTGTCGCATTAGAAGATCATAAAATCCTGTACCAAATGAAATTCCAAGAACAAAAAAATCTGATCCAAAGGTAATCATATGTATCCATAGTTGTCAAAATATCCATAGCTGAAATAGCACCCACAGCAAGTGCCAAACCCATCCAACTATCCATACCTCGAAGGTATAACAAGTGAATCTCATATCACCGACATATCCAATCTATAACCTGCAATCACAAGCCTCAAGAGCAATACTTGCCACATATATACCAAGAAGCTCCCACTGCAAAAGATAATGTCAAATCTATAACCAATTCACTCAACACATCTCAAAGAAGTGAATCCATGTAGTATCAAGGACATCCACAATACATAAACTGATATCCTGCAAGAACAACTCTCGTAACAAGTCTCCAATGCTCCCCCAAGTTCTCCACAACCAACAGAGGAAAGAGAAAGAAATAATCATGTCATCTCTCACATGACATACATGAGCACAAACCAGTGATCACAATCTCTAACCAATCTCAAATCCAATGTAGGAAAAACGAAACATCTAGGAAGATAACCAAGATCAGAGAAACCATGCAAATCATAACCTGTATCATGTCCTTCTACACACACCTCTAGATGTAAACTGTACAAGTATGATATCCTCCATAAAACCCCAACAAGAAGCCTCAACAACACCCAAACCATATAACTAATCATGGATGTAAGCCTCTCACAAGAAGATCAAACTCAATAAAACCATTCCTAAACCAAGGAATAACCATTCCTAATCCAAGGAATATGCCCAAATATAAAACCATCTCCCAAACTCAACCAGCATAACAACATATGCACATGGAGATAACCAATGCTTAACCATCTCTCAAATGAACCCTCCAGAACTAACTCATGTACCATAGCTCAAGATCCATATCCATGAAAGACAAGCATAAATATAATGCAACTAAGAGAAACAATGGGCTATACCTCTCAAGTAGCAAACCACCGAGTAGACCAAGAGTGGGGAATGAGAATGCTCATCAAGATACCGGAGTCTCCAACCAAGACTCATCTAAGAAAAATCTCCTCTCAAATCCATATCAGGTGACTGCCCCTCGGACTTCTTGTTGAAACCTTTAACCATCCCAACAAATACTTCTCTAATCCAAGAGAAATCAACGTCACCACTGTCTCTAAGTATCCATGATCACCTGTAACCAATCAATCCATGCCAACTCCAAATGAAACATAACAATATCATGAAGTATCCAGCTTATGATCAGTGTACTCAATACCAAGAAACTAAACCAAGATCAATGTCAAAGTTCCAACCATGGCCTTAGGAACATAAACATGACAACATGATCTTACCATCTCAACTAAAAAGATAATATACTCCATATGAACACACCATAACATGTCACAACTCTAAACGCGTATCAAGAGTATACCATGACATAATAATGAAACCATCCTCATACCAAGGATAACATGCCAAATAAAAGCATAAACCACACTTTTACCAAGAACCCTATGAGTCCTCAAGATGCAACCATCTCCACACACCATGAAGAAAAAACATCTCCCCATACTTGGAAGAACTGTTGGGTGATGCGATGCGCTCCCCTGCCCATAGGTGGTTAATTACGTGGTGCTCCATGTTCACTAAAAGTCATGGCTTTTGGTGCAACGGCAAATGGGCCCTACAATTGGTTTCAGAGCCTGGTTTTGGCTTGGTCATGGGTTCAAATCTCCCCGGTGCCTTCCCGACCTGCGTAAGCACCTGGTATGCGCGTCGAAGGGGAGATTGTTGGGTGATGCGACGCGCTCCCCTGCCCACAGGTGGTTAATTACGTGGTGCTCCATGTTCACTAAAAGTCATGGCTTTTGGTGCAACAGAAAATGGGCCCTACAAGAACCATCTCCATACACCATGAAGATAACCAAGAACTTCATGAGTCCTCAAGATCTAACCATCTTCAAACACCATGAAGATAACAAGTGCACCATGCAAATGTCAAAGATGCTTCTGCAGCAACAGGATCTAAGACAAACCTCCAACATCTGCAAACACTCAATAAATATATCAATGCCAACAACTCCCACTCAACCGTGGTACCAAGTCACCTATGGTATCATAAAATCCATCCTCTCCAAACCAAGAAGATATAAACCAAACCAGGAACTAATCCTGCACTGTCACCCCATCACTGTCACAAGCTCCTACTAAACCATGTATCCAAGCTATCCATGACATAATGATGAAAAACCATCCTCTAACCATAAGAATCAATCAAGGCATCAAACCATCAAAGAAATCAAAGTGCACATCATGAGCTCCTCAAAAGAAACTAAATAACCATGATCCTCAACCAAGAAGATATTCCACCATAACTAAATTAGAAAATCCAAGCTAATGAACATCAAGGATATACCTGTATAACCAATCATGTCATGCCAAAAATCCATAACACCATGGTCACATCCATGAACCGAGCATCTAGCTCTCAAAGTGTCCAACCTGTCAGCATAAAATAGTCAACCACAATCCTCCACCATGACTGTACCTGGTAACAACATCTCATCCCTTCTACATGAAGATAAAATCATGTGACTTAGGGCATAGACAACCCAAATCCAAGCCACCAATCTGAATATGCATCAATAATGAAAGATCAATGCGCAAAGACAACCCATAACCAAGCAATAAATGCAACTTGTAAGTATAGACCGCTTACAACACTGCACAACTTGCAGACCCAACAAGTCATCATGCATATCTAAACCAAACACTGATAACTATATCATCATGAGACCAATCTGAAATATGAACTGAGTATACAATGACATCAAAAACTTAAATTTCCAATGCCATAAACTCATAATGTTACTATAGTCAAAATATACTTATAAACTATTTAGATCAATATATCAACAAATAAATTATGCTAAACCTGCACCAAATCTGAACCAATGTGTAGAGCTCTCCAAGAGCTTTCCGTTGACTACTCGAAGTCCAAAATTCGACTCTGTATGCCCAAGTTATGCCCTAATCCGTGCTCAAAATAAATAACATCTGACTTTAGGGCTCTTAAAACCTGACAAAATTTCAAAATCATGGAACCAAACCTACACCATCTTGTAGTGCTCTGAACTGGCTTTCCAACGCCTGTAAGAACTCTGAAATCTGATATTCTGAGAGAAAGTTATGGCCGTTTTACTAAAACTATCTTTTTACCATTTTCAGTACGATTTTTCATTTTTAATTTTTTTTCAGTGACGAAAATTCCGACGGGATTAAATTTGACGGCCATCATGGGCTGAAACCAAAAAACTCTTTCATTTCCTCTTAACATGGCCAAAATAAGGCATATTATATATCAAAATTTATGGAAATGTTGACCCGGATCCAATGGTGAGGTCTTTTTTTACCCAAGAGGTCATTTCTGCAAGCTACCTCCCAAAACCTTTATTTAAATGAAACATCCGAAAAAATCTTTTTGTCCAACAATTTCACATGCCCAAATCTTTTAACATCCCATCATAACAGCAAACCCAAAACCCTCAGATCTGCAATAAATCATTCATATATCTTGCCCTTTCTTTTATCCTCTCATGCATTCCCATGGATTCAATCTAGGGTTACAATAATAAAACCATAGCTCTGATACCACTTGTAAGGAAACTTGGCAATAAAGAATATAACCATTTCCACATAACCCATAATAGATCTAAAATAAATACGGAATTAAAATCCACATGCAAGAGAATAGACAACATACCCACAAAATTGTGACACAAGATATACCTTGGGAAACCCTCATTGAGGGAAAAAACCCAGCCTCCAAAAGCATCCATCACCATGTATTATTCAGCAAAATAACCATTGCCATACAACCATGGAAGCCTTCATGGCCATAGCCACAACCGAGCAAACTATGTGAACAAGCATAAATCCACACATCCCATGCCATGCTTTCAACCTTCACAAATGCTCCCTTGGCTAACCTGTCAAGCCTTGTCCCGCTCGACTCTTGTCTTTTGTCTTCTCCTTGTCACTCTTTCTCTCTCTATACAACAACTACCCTTGTGGCTGCTTATATAGTAGCAAGTCCCACAAAACCACTAAGTGGTATTATATAAAACATGTGCTAAAACCATGTGCTACCTAACCCACTGACCCCACATTTAATATTGGGTATTTAATTCTTTTTCTCCAATATTAAATAATTACATGAAATATTTTCACAATGTTACAATACGACTCATCAAGAATATTCCATGGGAATCTTTACATGTTGCACGTCCATCTAGGTACAACATTACATAATAAAAATAAAATAATAAAATAACAATATTATGCAATGTGTGCAACACCCATTATCTCAACATGGTAATCAATCATATGAGTTAAAGGGGGTTGTAGGTGACCCATTGCATTGTGACATGTGTCCCTATGGTTCATAGTACTCCTAGGGACATATGGTAAGTGAACTAGTGCATCACAACATATGTCCCTAGGGATCCTAGATGGTTATCAACAATATGGGTCAAATGGGGTCGAAGGCTAACCTACACCCCCTTTAATGCATTGCATCATAACATGTGTTCCTAGGGGTCCTAGGACCCTTAGGGACATATGGTAATTGATCATATGGGTCAAATGAGGTTGTAGGCTAACCTACAAACCCCTCAGACCCATTACATCTTGACATATGTCCCTAGGGGTCCTACAAATCGTAGGGATGGATGATAATGAATTATATTGGTCAAATTAGGTTATAGGCTAACCTATGACTCCCTTTCACCCATTACATCATGACATGTGTCCCTAGGGTGCTAGGACCCCTAGGGACATATGGTAATCAATCATATGGGATGAATTGGGTCATAGGATAACCTACATGTTAGAATTAAATCTCAGATAGAAAAAATAGTTACGTGCAAATATAACCAATATGAAAAAATAATAGATTACACAAAAAAGAACACAAGACACCAACATTTAATGTGGTTCACCCAAACCTTGGGCTATGTCCACCAAATATCAAGTCCAATATTATTATGATCTAATGATTACAACCTAATTACAATTCATAATCCCTTATAGCTCAATACCAAGCCATTTTATACAAGTATTTTTCCCACTTCAGGGTTAAAATTAGTTACAACATGTTGGCCATACATTGGTGAATAGTAGCCCAAAATTTTGTGCCATTGGTGAATGGAAAATAGGAGCCCAAAATTTTGTGCCATTGGTAAATGGAAAATAGTAGACCAAAGGTTTGTGCCATTGGCAAATAGTAGCCCAAAATTTTGTGCCATTGGTAAATGGAAAATAGTAGACCAAAGGTTTGTGCCATTGGCAAATAGTAGCCCAAATTTGTTTTGGGGGCGATGCTCCAAGCCCCAAAGGATTTATGAAATATATATAGTACTTTCTTGACCAGTCACCACAAACATCCCCCTTTGACCCATTGCATCATGGAATTTTTCTGTAGGGGTCCTAGGATCCCTAAGGACATATGGCAATCAATCATATGAGTTGAATGGGGTCATAGGCCAAGCTACAACCCATTTCATCATGACAGGTGTCCCTAGGGATCCTATGACCCCAAGGGACATAAAGTAATTGATCACATGGGTTGAATTGGGTTGTAGGCTAAGCTACAACCCATTCAACTCATTGCATCATGACATGTGTCCCTAGGGACATATGGTAATCGATCATCTTATAATTTAATAAACTATATAAGACTATGTAATAATTTCTAATACTATGTTCAAATATATTATAGTAGTATATGTAATAATATATATTTAATATAATAATAATATATAGATAATATTTATAATATTATACATAATATATAGTACTATGATTCTAATATTCTATCTAATCATATTTAATATCATATATAATATTCTAACAAAAAAATTGTTATATAATATATAATAATAAACTAAAAAATAATAATACTCAAATATCATTATATCCTAAATGCGAAAACATATTTAAATATGTTTGTAAGCTTTTGGTTTAAAATGAAAATTAGTTCCCACCATCTCAATTTTTAAAATTTTTTGTTTAGCCACCACATTTTGGGTACCTAATCCAAGATCAGGTACTCGATTTTGAATCGAGTACCTAATTAGGCTTGGTATTTACCAAACCTCTTTGATCAACTCAAAATATGTGTTTGAGACATGTTTCCCTAATATCTAGACTTAGATTGGCCATCTAAAAATATTTTTTTCATCAAAATTCATTGAAATGAAAAGGGTGTTTTGAGAACACTCTCAAGATTTCATCAATATAATTGTTGTCAAATTATGACTTCAATAAGTAGTTATTAGTTAATTTCTAATAAAGATGTTTGTGAATTGTTGATTGACATACTGACTGAAAATAGCTACAACTTCCAAATGGTATAACATTTTTGAAATCTAAAATTTGCATCACACTCTTTGCTTCACCTAGTATAAGAATTTTTTTTTTGTAAAGTTTTCAATTAGTTAAGGTGGTCAGACATGAGATTTTTTTTATTCTGAAAAAGTTATAATAGAAAATTTATATTTAATTATTTATTGGAATAAAAATACCCAAAAATATGCATCACATTCGAGCATGTGTTTACCTTTTATATCTATAATTATATTAAAAAATATTATCATTTGATTTTGATTTTAAGGTGGTCAGACATACACTTACATTTTATTTTCACCCTAAAAATTTTGTAGTACTAATTAATATCCAAAATTTTGACCAATCAAATAATTTTTTCTCTAGATAAGACCTATTATTTTAGAAACTAAATTCAATTTCCTACGCATTCTTTTCTTACAATTTTTTTATATAAAGTCCATAACTACTTTAAAATTATGTATCAAGTTTATATAACCCTGATTTATTGATTTTTCACTACCACTTAAGGCCATAGTTTGGTTGACCATGATCCTACACATGCCTAGTACTTAATGATCATGATCAAAAAACAATCCAAGACCATCTCCACCACCCTAAATATTATTTTGTTTCTTTCCTTCCAAACATTCTAGTAGACATGCAGGGGTAACAAATTCTAGAAAAATTGGATAAAAGGGTGAATAGAAGGGATCAACAATTAACTATAAACTAGTGAATAATGTTCCCAAAGATCCAAGGGAGATGAAACATGATCAATAAGGATTCCCAAATTTGTGACACAAATGAGAAGGAGATGAAGAGATGATATATGTATTCATTCATTTGTTTCTAGATAATACATCCATTATAGAACTAAAAACCTCTCTTTCTTAGATTAACCAAAGTTAGTATTCTCTCTTTACACCAAGTTATGTGATGTATCTTTATTCAAACAATAAATTCAAAGACATATTGACCACCTAGAGGGAGATTTGAAGTTAATAAGTAAAATCCTACAACAATATTCTAGTCAATGTCAATCTCATTTTAGAAATTTTTTTTTAGTCCAAGGTTAGTTAGGAGCATTACAAGCTCAATATGCCAACATTTAGGCTACACTGATTAGCATCTAGTCCATGTTGACCCCTCACATGGAGGTATCACATAGGGAACTAGCCTTTGTAGAAACACAGATGCAAAAAAATCCTCATCTTTCTACTCATGAAGGCCTAGCTAATCTTGTTGCAAGTTAGATATTTAGATCAAATCTTTAGAGGTGGCATGTGACAACTAGGATGCATCACTAAAGCTCATAATGGAGGTCCAAATCATTCTTGGACAAGCACACTATTTTTTTACCACCTATGACATAAGTGTCAAAAAGGGTGAGAATAAATTTTGACTAATATAAAAGGAGAAGAATGAATAATTTTTTTGAGAGGCCAAACTAAGGGGGAGTCAGATACAAAAACAGAGCACATTAGTACAATAGATTTACTCAATAGGAGTATTCAGATTTAGAAAAGGACAATCAACTTAGGGGGAGTTATAAACTTTTGTGCTATGACTATTAAGTCACAAGTTTTGCAAAATTTTGAAGTTTTGAAATTTTTTATGTAAGACGAGTACTAAAAAGAGATTATTCAAGTTATGCTTATAAGTTAAGGTTATTCATGCATGATCAAGTATTTTTTCCACTCATAAAAAAGAGGGAGATCATTAATCTCATATAGGTTTTGAAATTTGAGTGGAAATACACTTAAGTCATTTACAAGATAGAACATAGTTCATGCTGAATAGATAGTATATGTCCAGAATGATATATTGTATGTGTTGAGTAACTAGTAAGTACTGAGTCACTCAAGTGTCAAGTAGACAGTTGATGCCAAGTGATTCAGATGTTGAGTGATCAATAGATATCAAGTCATTTAGAGGCCAAGTTACATCATTGAGGATACAATGGATGCCAAGCATCAGAGGCTTCAAGTGCTAAGTAAAATAGTTTTGGACATAGTTATTTGTAATGGCACAAAATTCTATGTAAACCATTTTAATGCTGACTTAAGGATTGTTTTACGATTCTACATAATAAATACAAATCTATATTGAGGATCCCTATGTAGTAAATGAAACCAATCAATTAAAGGGATGAATTAAGTGGGAAAATGGATGAATCACATTCATTGATTCATACCTAACCCTAATTCACCTAGGTCTTCTTAAGGAAGGAATGCCCTAAAAAAATTTAAGAGAAAAGAGAGAATTTTTCATGTGCAGACAGAGCATTCATGGTGGCTAAGGAGTTATGAATTAAGTTATGCATTATAGAAACATTTAGAGGAGAATAGAGGAAAGAAGTTAGAGGACATAAGTGATACATTTGATTAAAGAGGATCAAGTACAGATCAAGAAAGATGTCATCTATTATCTAGCAGTAGAGTGTTAATCAAAGGATCATTGTTGAGACATTATAATAAGTAAATTAGTTAAATCTCTTAATAGAGTATTCCTAATAGGCTATTGCAAATCCTTTAACATAGTTCTTCCTTTATTTTAAGTTTAAGTCTAATAATCAGGCACACTTCTAACTATAGACACCTAAATCTGATCACACCATTAGGTAATGTTATGCGGTCATCTTCTAAGACATTATTGATTAAATATTTATTATTTAATTAATTAACTGTCATACTTTAGTTAATTTATTTATTTAATTAACTATAGTCCAATTGATAAAATTAAATGATAACCCAAAATCAATTTATCAATTATATCCCCTTTCCTCTATTAAATTAAATAAATGTCAAAATCTATTTAATTTAATCCCACATCCACTATTATTAAATAAATCATTTAATAAATCATCAAAAACCCCTAAACCATCCCTAAACCCTATCTTTACCCCTAATCCAATCCATTCACCCATGCTAACCTCACTTAGCCACCTAACTAACTCATCCCATCAAAGCTAGGTCACTTACCTCATAACCCCCTTTCTAAGCTAAGCCTAATCCCCCTCCTAAACATCTGTACAACTTTAAGAAAGGGTTAACACTTGCTAACCCAAGTCAAATTCAATGGTCTCTATTGTCCTCTTCGATTCCTATCCAAGAGCATTAATGGCTCTTGCATGCCATTAATGCCTCTTACATCCCTCTTACACACTCTTCCTCCCTCATTACTCCTCTTGACCCCCATTTGACCACCCAATCCCCTTGTGACACTTATCACAAGGCTAGAGCTTTGAAGAAGCACAATCCATGTGCTCTCCTCTCATTGCATCCTAGCTCTTCCTCACCTTTTCTCCATCCTTACATCTTGGCCCTCCATCTCACTACCCCTTAGTCTATAAATTAAGCCCTTCCCCTCTCACTTATAATGCCCCACTGACCAATATAGTACAGCCCCACTAACCACTATAGCACAACCACTTCACATCCTTACCATTATAAAATCCATCTTCACCTTCATTGTTGAACCTTTTACCCAACTTAATGTATAACCATTTATTGTTTGAAGTTTGAGCACATTGTAAGCACACATCCCCTATCTATTTGGACATATCGAAGCCATCATAGGGCATAGTTGAGGAGCTTACCATTTTTGGTCTACTTTCCTTCATGGTTCTTTTCAATTGTCTTATCATAAGTGTTTCTTTAATTTAGTTTGTGAATGTCAAATTTACTCTTAATGTTTGTAGCACACTAGGTTCTAGCATTATATTTTGGCATATATGGTGGGACCCCTCATTCGGTTCATTCCAATCATGTTTTTGCACTTTTTTTTAACTAACCAAACTAACATATTGTGCTTTCTTGTGTATGTAGTGGGTTTCTTAACATTGTTTGCAGGTGCTAAAATCCCCAACCAAGAAGTGCATTACTGGCCACCTAATCAATTTCTTATTCAACCACTTTTGAAACACCCATTATTCATGAACCTATAGTTGCAAACTTGTGAACATAGACTAATGGGATTGTGAACCCACTCAGGGAGGAATACATTCATCATGAACCCTCACCACCATGTGACAGTAAAGAAACCTCCCCATCATTCCCATTGACCAATCCTCCTACAAGAACACAAGTTTTACTGGTGGGATTACTGGAACAAACCTACAAGAATGCCTAACTGAAATAGCCAGCCCTAGAAAATCTTATTTTTAACATTTTCCATCAATCTCGTAGATATACTTGTTAGTGGGAACACCTTCCAAAAACCTATAGGATCACATTTTGTAGGATTGCACTATGAGTATTTTCTCATAGCTCACTTTTATTCAATTCTCATTAGTTTCTATACCATGAACTTGCATTATTTAACTACATTCTCGCATTGTAGGAGCCCAAGTTTACTTCCACGGGTTTGCAAGTTTTATTAATCACTTTAGCTTTCTGATCTTCTTTGTAGGGATGATAGATTGCTAGCTTGTAAGAGTGTTTTATATTCATATCTTCAACTTTGTGTTTGCAATTTTACTTAGTGTCTCAAAAATAAGAAAAATTATTATTTTTTAAATAAAAAAAGAGTATAAAATAAAATTTGACTTTTAGTGGTTCTGTAGTATATGGACTATTTTGAGTTTATTTACATATAGAAAAAATAACTTAAAATTTAAAATAATTTTTTGAATAGTTAAATATTCACTTTTGAAATTTTTGAGTGACTAATCAAGTTGATTTTTTGTAGTATTGCAAATTGGAGCATCTAGAAACACCTAACCATGTTTCTTGTAGGTTTTTCTTAAGAATGAAATTGAATTCTTAAACACTTGTCTTTGAATGTATGATACACTCAATTGGATAAATCAAACACATTCTTGAATGACTAAAGTTAAAACAAAACAAATCCAATCTTGAGTGCCTACATCAATTAAACAAATCTTTCATTGAATGAATGTTGTTAAAATCAATCTTCAATGTCATGGACTAAAATTTAAAGTTTTCATTTGAATGCATGCTTAAAATAATAAACAGAATATTGAATTCCAAGGATCAAAGAATCATTGCTCTAACTTACACTTCAAATTTGGGCATAAAATACTTTAACTCAATCTTGAATGCCTAAAAATCACTAAATATTGCAAATTGACACATTTCAACTTTGGGGCTTAAAAAGAATTCATTCAATCTTGAATGATCCAAAAAGTAAATCATTCTTATTCTCTCCTTTTCAAATCTTTCACACTTGATTTTCTTGTGTTGACATCAATCAATTTATTTTTATTGACAAACCCTTAGCTTATTATGTTGATGACACTGTCAAAATTGGAAATAACTTTTGCATCCTTGAACACAAGTGTCTGCAAGAGTAGATAAAAAATCTAAAGATTCAATTGAAAAATAACAAGTGTGGTCTTATTTTACTTCTTAGGAGATCTTCTTGGCGATTTCATCACCCCTTGGGATGATCTCAACTCTAGCATTTTGGAAAAGTATAAATATTAAGAGGTGAATTGAAAGACACCTCTCTTGGAAGCATAATCTTATCATTTTTGGCTAAGTCATCAAGAACTTTATACCTTTGGGAAGTGAAGGAGGAGATTTAGGTTACCATCTCCTCCTAGCTGGGTGGCATTATTTTCTTTCATCTACAAATTTGGGCCTCACATACCTTGTGCATATCTAGGACACCCCTAGCTGAGCTTGTATATCCTAATCAAAACCTTATAAGATTGTTGGTGTGTTTGACATGTTTGAGTGTTCAAAATTTTCCCCAATGTTTCAAAAAAATCCAAGAACATCATATAAACATACACATTGGTTACTGTCAAATCCTTTTGCTAAAAAAATCACTTGTTTGTCTCTCTCAAAATTACTTTGTCCTTTGAGAGATTTTTTTCTCACAATGGGTAAGTGCACCAAGTTGTGGTGCCAAAAGAGGGGCATAAGTGAACACCTTTTTTTTGAAATTAACAATTTCTAAACTTCAACAAGAATTTGAAGATAGTTACACTCAAAATTTTAATATATGACAAAGAAAAAAAGTCATAGTCCTTTGAATCTAGTTTCTAAACTACTAATTTTTTTTCAAAATGGTTTAGTTTTAAGTCTTGAAAAAAGGGGGCTATAGAAATTGGTAGTGTTTATTCCAAAAAAACATAATATGGTAAAAAGTGTGGACCCCATAACATTTTAAATTTTTTTTTGAAATTCTTTAATCACTCCAGTCAAAAGTTACTTAACACTATGTAGTTTATCCTAGATTTTTTGGGTAATTTTATAATGTGTATTTTTTTTTTAATGAATTTTTTAACTAGACACATTTCAAAAATGTGATATATGTGTGTTCTCCCCCTAGAAATAATTGAAAACTAATCTAAAATCAAAACTTCTTTTTTTCAAAGTGTGTAGAATGGAGTCTAGTTTTAAAAAAACTAAGTTGTTGTAAAATTCAATGAATGAGCTAAAATCTATAGCCCAATTGGTACATGGTGGTTCTTGACAAAAAATGGACATACATTCAAAAGAAATTATAGATGAAAGGCTTGAAATAGTTCAAATTAAAAATAAATTATATGGTTATATAGCTAACAAGGAGACCTACAATGTCATTTAACTTGATCTTATCAACGCCCAACCATAACGAATATTGAAAGAGAGCACACAAGAAAAATCAATCATTTTTTGTATGTTTGTAGAAAAACACATCTTAGACCTATTTATAAACTCCAAACCTTTGGGTTGGATCTCCAATGAAAAACCAAGCCTTAGGCTTGGTTTCAATGCAAAGCTTTGAATAGCGCATACACCCTATAGTGCGCACATGCTATTTAAAGCTTTTGAATTTGGGTCTTAATAGCGCATGCACACTATAGTTTGTGCATACTATTAAGACCTAAATAGTGCATAGAGAAGGAACAAGAGATGCAAAGAAAGAGCAAGAGAGAGGAGGGGGATGGCTATGTGTGTGAGAGAGAGAGAGAGAGATATATATAGAGAGAAAGTAGGAGATGGAAGAGGGGAGAGAGAGTAGGGGATGGGAGAGAGAGGAAGTGAGAGAGAGTAGCCCAAGTGATAGAAAGAGTACAGGATGGGAGAGAGAGGAAGTGTGAGAGATAGTAGGGTTGGAAAAGAGAGAGTATGGGATGGGGGAGAGAGATTGAGAGTAAGGGATGGGAGAGAGAGGAAGTGTGAGAGAGTGAGTAGGGGTGGTAGAGAAAGTACAAGATGGTAGAGAGAGATTAGGTAGTGGGAGAGGGGGTGAGAGAGGGAGAGGGAGAGAGGAGGATGTGAGTGTGTGTGTGTGTGAGAGAGAGAGAGAGAGAGTAGGGCATAGGAGAGAGTGTGAGAGTATGAGAGAGAGTAGGGGTGGAAAAGAGAGAAAGTAGGGGATGGGAGAGGGGATAAGGGAGAAAGAGTAGAGAGGGAGAGTGAGAGAGAGATAGGAGGCAGTGGAAGAGTGAGTGGGAGAGGGAGAGAGGGTGTATGGGAGTGTGTGTGTGTGTGTGTGTGTATGAGAGATATAGAGAGTAGGGGATGAGAGAGGAGAGAATGAGAGAGGGGCGATGGGAGTTTGTGGTGTGTGTGAAAGAGAGAGAGTAGGAGATGGGAGAGAGAGAGCAGGTGGTGGGAGAGGGAGAGGGAGAGGGAGAGAGAGGGGGGAATGGGATGTTTGTAAGAGAGAGAGAGTAGGGGTGGCAGAGAGAGTATATAGGATGGGAGAGAGATTGAGAGTAAGGGATGGGGATAGAGAGAATATAGGATGGGAGAGAAAGATTGAGAGTAGGGAATGGGGGAGAGAGAGAGTAGGCAGTGGCAGATAGAGTGGGAGAGGGAGAGGGAGAGAGTGGAGGATGGGAGTGCATGTGTGTGAAAGAGAGAGAGTGGGGAATGGGAGAGGGGGGGGGAGAGTAGAGGATGAGAGAGAGAGTAGGTGGTGGGAGAGGCAGTGGGCGAGGGAGAGAGAGGGGAGATGTAAATGTGTGTAAGAGAGAGAGAGAGAGAGAGAGATAGTAAGGGATAGGAGAGAGTGTGAAAATGTGAAAGGGAGTAGGGGGTGGTAGAGAGAGAGTAGAGAGAGAGAGAGAGTAGGTGGTGGGAGAGGGAGAGAAAGTGAGAGACAAAGTAGGGGATGGGAGAGGAGAGAGAGGGGGGATGGTTGTGTGTGTGAAAGAGAGAGTATAGGGAATGGGAGAGGGGAGAGAGATAGAGAGAGATTATGGGATGGGAGAGAAAGAGTAGGAAGTGGGAGAGGGAGTGGGAGAGGGAGAGAGAGGGGAGATGGGAGTGTGTGTAAGAGAGAGAGTAAGGGATGGGAGAGAGTGTGAGAGTGTGAGAGAGAGTAGGGGTGGCAAAGAGAGAGTGTGACTGTGTAAGAGAGAGAGTAAGGGATGGGAGAGAGTTTGAGAGTGTGAGAGAGAGTAGGGGTGGCAAAGAGAGAGTGAGAGTAGGGGATGAGAGAGAGAGTAGAGAGGGAGAGAGTGAGAGAGAGATAGTAGGTAGTGGGGAGAGGGAGTGGGAGGGAGACAGAGGGGGAATAGGAGTGTGTGTAAGAGAGATAGAGTAGGGGATGGGAGAGAGAGTAGGTGGTGGGAGAGGGAGTGAGAGAGGGAGAGAGTGGTGGGAATGAGAATGTGTGTAAGAGAGAGAGAGAGAGAGAGAGAGAGAGAGAGAGAGAGAGAGAGAGTAGGGGATGGGAGAGAGGAAGTGTGAGAGAGAGATTGAGAGTAGGGGATGGGGAGAGAGAGAGTACAGGATGGGAGAGAGAGATTGAGAGTAGGGGATGGGAGAGAGAGAGAGAGAGTAGATGGTGGGAGATGGAGTGGGAGAAGGAGAGTGAGAGAGAGGAGGATGGGAGTGCATGTGTGTGAAAGAGAGAGAGTAGGGAATGGGAGAGGGGGGAGAGAGTAGCTCAAGAGAGAGTAGGGGATGGGAGAGAGAGAGTAGGCAATGGGAGAGGGAGTGGGAGAGGGAGAGAGAGGGGGGATGGAAATGTGTGTAAGAGAGAGAGTAGGGGATGGGAGAGAGTGTGAAAATGTGAGAGAGAGAGTAGGGTGTGGTAGAGAGAGATTAGAGAGGGACAGAGTGAGATTTAGAGAGAGAGAGAGAGAGAGTGAGAGAGAGTAAGCGGTGGGAAAGGGGAGAGAGAGATTAGGTGGTGGGAGAGGGAGTGGTAGAGGGAGAGAGAGGGGGGATGGGAGTGTGTGTAAGAGAGAGTAGGGGATGGGAGAGAGTGTGAGAGAGAGTAGGAGGTGGTAGTGAGAGAGAATGGGATGGGAGAGAGAGAGTGAGAATAGGGGATGGGAGAGAGTGTGAGAGAGAGTAGGGGGATCAAAGAGAGAGTGATATTAGGGGATGGGAGAGAGAGAGTAGAGAGAGAGTGTGTGTGAGAGAGAGATAGTAAGTAGTGGGAGAGGGAGGGAGAGAGTAGGCAGTTGGAGAGGGAGAGAGAGTAGGTTGTGGGAGAGGGAGAGAGAGAGAGAGAGAGAGTAGGGGATGGGAGAGGGGAGAGAGAGTATGGAGAGAGAGAGAAAGAGAGAGTAGGGGATGGGAAAGAGAGTAGCTTGAGAGAGACAAGGGGGATGGGAGTGTGAGAGATATAGAGAGTAGGGTGTGGGAGAGGAGAGAGAGTAGGGGATGGGAGAGGATAGAGAGTGAGAGAATAGGGGATGGGAGAGAGAGAGAGAGTATGCAATGGGAGAGGGAGTAGGAGAGGGAGAGTGAGAGAGAGTAGGTGATGGGAGAGGGAGTAGGAGTGGGAGAGTGAGAGAGAGTAGGGAATGGGAAAGGAGAGAGAGTAGGGGATGGGGGATGGTGGGATAAGGATAGATGTGTTGACATAGTGTGTATGCACTATAGTTCATACACGCTATAGTGCATACGCACTATGTCAAATCACCCAAAAATTGTAAAAAAGCAAGTTTGGGTCCCATTTCATCCATTCTCTACTTTTGGTCTGTTGTACATTCTATTATTTTGATAGAAAACATTGGTTTCAACATAGCAAACACTATTTGAAGAATTTTTGAAGCTAGCAAACACCAAATTCAATCATTAGATACAAGATTTGAAACCTTTTTTTATATTCTTTGTATAGAAAAGGTTAGTGCAATCCTTTTTAAATATTGTTTGTTGATATATAGATACATATTTGATTATAATTTGACATGTTGTTTAATATATAGTGAATTTATTGAAATTTGTATGTTTGAATGAAATTTTATTTCAAAATGGTTAGAAATTTCACAAGTTTTTTGATATATATTGTATATTCATTCAAGTAATTGTAATTTTTATATGTATTTGAATGATTTGAAAATTACACATTGTAAGTAATTTAGATGTTTGAATAATTTGACATATAGAAATGATCATCATGCCAAGGAAGAAACTAAAAACTCAAACAAATTAGGATAGGGAGAGAGATTTGGCAATTAAAAGAGATAAAATGAAACTACTATATGAACAAAGAAAATTGCAAAGCAATAATGAAGAATTGACTTTCGAAGAGGATCAAGAACCACTGATACAAAGAAACAAAGAGAAAGAATCGAAAAGACAAAGAGAACGTATGAGACTATTACGCTCAAGAAGATAATTGAATTGTGAAGCTACACCATCTTCTAATGTTGGAGTCATATCATCCTCTCATGTTGAAGAGACACTAATTTGTAGATCCGACAATGTACACACTCCATCATGTCATATTGAAGACACAACATCAATACATCAAGTAGGTGATATTCCATCTTTTACATCTTATTGCCAAGGCACATCATCTTCAGTTCAAGGTATGCAATACACTCAACCTTATGATGATGTTCAAAATGTTGAGGGAGTAGAAGAGATTATAACACATTCTAAAATTTGTTTTAGAAGACCAAAATATTTGATTGATATTGTTACTAACATTTTGAAATCAATGCTTGACAAGATTAGCAAGCATAATTGTCAAAAAAAAGTTAATCGTATATGGAGATTATTTTTTGAAGAATTAAATATTATAGGTCAATGCCAATTATTAGTTGAAATGATGAAAAATTTGAAATTTATGCCTATCATGAAGATTCTTGGGCTAAGAACAATGGACAATTCAAATTAAAAAAGCATTGTAAAGAATTTAATGAGTGCTTATGACAAAGTGGGTTCTAAATCATACACCAAAGATTGTAATATCACAAGACAAGTACTTACATCAAGAATAGTAAGTATCCAAATGAAGAAAGATCGAATCATGATAAAGACAAGAAAAACATTAAAAATTAGTAGAGATACTCTAAGGAGATCCATGCTAAGGCATGATAGATTGAAGATTCAACAAAAATGAGTTATGGACATTTAGTGGTAGACTACCATGAAAGGATAAAGAAATTAATGAAGCTTTGAAATCATTGATCAAAGATTTTTGGAAAAATAATACACGTGTTTCCCCTAATCAAAGAAATGTTTTAAGAAGGAGGATTGGTAGCCAAAATCACGACCCACATGCAAAACATTTTTTGGACTCAACTTAGACAATTTTTTGCAAAATTTATTGGTATGTATCCTCAAATTCAAATAAGTCAAAGATTTTTTGAGTGGGTAAACCTTTTTATGTCAAGATAAATCACACATGCACAACTTGTTGTTGTAGGATACATATTGAATTTTCTAACCATTTTGATATTTTTAGGCATATATTTGTGTTTTTGCATTCTAAGTTTGTTTTACAGGATTGTGACATGAATGAGCCACCAAGATCTTCAAGAGAATTTATATCCAACATTTTATGTGAAATAGGGGATGGCCAACAATTTTACAAGGCATCATGCTTGGATGGTACATGCTTATTTTTTGGTTCTTTGCAACTTTTATCAACTTGTGAACATATGGATAGTAGACATTCAATTGGAAATGAAATAGTAGATTATGAAAAAATTAAGATAGTGACATATGCTCTAAAATATGGGAAATAGGGTAAAAGATGTGATTTAGTCATTGAAAAGATTCCAGTATATGAGTTCATGAGGATTTTTCACGAAAAGATTATTTACAAGTATGCAAGGCATAGACATAGAACTTGATGGCTGCATTTGCAATTCAAGTTGTACAAGGATATGTTTCCACTGGATACCATTATTTCAGTTGTAGACTTCATAGAGAACTACAAACTACAACCACAAAATGAGGTGTAAGAAAAGTATTATACTTCTCAATAGGTTTCTATATTTTTTCACATAACATTCATGCATTCACCTACAAGTACAAAGGATGATAGGAAGATTTTGAGGGAGTACCATTTTTACATTAGCGATGATCAATCACATTCTACAAAGTTTTTACAAGGTTGTTTTCAACTATTTATTGGAGATTTGACTAACAAGGGCATCACATATCATCATCACATTATTTGGTCAAACAATTACGCATCTCAATTCAAGAATGCATGGATGTTCTATTGGTTGAGCAAGATGCAGGGGTTGTGTAGAATTCAATAGATGTGGAATTTCATAGAGCTAGTCATGGAAAGGGAGAGCATGATGGTGTAGGCGCATGCATCAAAAGAGCCTTAGCTTATGAAGAACTAAAGTACAAAGATGGAGCAATATTGATAGATGTAAAATCCATCATCCAGTGGTGTAATGTTATAATGGGTCCAAGTAAGGAAGGTGAGTCTACAATTTGTAGATTTTTTTGGTTGATAGATAATACTAACATTGCACCATATGAGGATTGTTGCACACTAATAGGATCTAATGAGTTGCACTCTTTTAGAAGCTCTAATGTAGGCTCATGGAGTATCCACACACCAAAAATGGCATGCTATTGTCCATAATGTGCAGAGAAAAATTGGGATGAGTGTGAATCGACTGAATAGGTGGACAAATGGGATATATGGGTTTTGGACCCAATTGACACCTATCATCCTCCACAAGCACTAGAAATGGTACAAATGGATTCATCTATTGACTTTGACTGCTTGTCTAGTCTAGTGCAACTTGGTAATATATATATATATATATATATATATATATATCTTTGTAATTTCAATATGTAACTTTATAACTTTTACCTAAGTATTATTTGAATTAATGATCGCATTTTGTACACTTGTCATTGCAACCCATGTTTTTTCTATTATTGCAACTAAAGACAATGAAGAAGGGATAGATTATTATTTGTGTTTTTGTGTCCAAGCCAAAAAAAAATTGGATCACTTAGTAATAGATGGTGAAGGTTTAGAGTACCACATCGATGCAGTGGTTGTAACTAGTAGATGGCTTAGATGATATTCTATGAAGAACTTTGACTTGTGGTTATTTGAGGATTGGCAAACAGAGAGGAAGATTATTCATTATTCAAACCTTTTTGTCACATCAAATGTCCACTTGATAAAATATGGTAAAAAATCACATAATAAGATTCTTTGGAATGTTTGCGAGTCAGACCATGAGGCAATACTTGAGACATTAAAATGTAGAGTAGATCTAGTTGGCTCATTAGATGTAATTGGATCCAAATACAATGTTGCAACCTCTTCCCCAAGATTGTCCACATAAAAAGGTGGGTATTGTTATTATGTGTAAGTGATGAGATAAGTTTAAATCAGAAATTTTATGTTTTGGTTTGTTTAGAATCTAGATACACTATTTGAATTTATATTAGATTCATTAATAGGACCCATTTTTAGATTAGTCATTTGAATAAATGAAAGTTTAGAATTTAGTTTTTAGATCAAAATGTAATGAAAGAACATGAAAATTGTTAGAATGTGAATGCTTTGTGATGTAAAGTCATGATTGTGTGCATGTAACTAGAAACTTCAAACTAGTGACAACAAGGATACAATGGGAGAAGTTTCCAATGCTCATCAAGCAAGGGTTATCATACAACTCAGAAAGTAAGGATTTGTACAAATGGATAATTCTTAATGGCAAGCCAAATTCAATTTTTTTCATTCTCTAATTTTAGTGGATTAATCTTATCTTAGATTTTTTACTGTGCTAATTCTTCATTTGCAGGTCACCAAAGAAGAGGGCTAATAAAATTGAAGCACCAATGATAAAGGGTGAGACACCAAAACCATCTACAAAATGGTATTATCAATTCAAATCCTCAATTTTTATTAGTGCTTTTTGTTCAAGTACCATTTTGTGTTAATCATCTTATGCCTAGGATTGTAGAGGATCACAATCATCAAAAAGTAAGAAGGAAAATAGGTCTCGATCTAATGATAATGGGGTAGTTATAGATATAGTTCTCTCTAAGGATAATGTTGTTTAGTTGATGTATAATTTGAGAGAATCAAAAGAATATTTAGGTCTACTGAAAAAAAATGGAACCTTTGATATTTTAGGATATAAAATGTTTATTGATGGATTTGACAAGAATTAAAAGTATACAGACAATCAATTTACTCTTCCATAAAATGATTCCTATGTTAACAAATTTTACTATATTTCTTGATTTTTTTCCAGCATTTAATGTGATTGTAATATTGGTTTGTAACTGAAGGAGTACAAAGCAAAAAGATTAAACAAGTTGTATCTGTGAACACACCTACAAATGGAAGTGGAAGAAAATCTAAGGGAGCTAAGGAAGTGAAAGCTATAATATACTAGGACCAAATAGGGATATCATCAGATACAAGTGCAAGGAGTTAAAATGATGAACCTTTGGTATGTAAACTCCAAAATACCATTTTTTGTTTTAAACTAAACTTGAGTATACATTTGACTTATTTATCTTGAAAATGTAGAATGCGTGGAGATCACATACACACACTGATTAGTAGACTTTGGGAGTCGAGCTTCACTTTAAAAATATATGAAGAACATGCATAGGTATTGGAAACTTCTTAGATTGCTTAACATACCTGTCACCTTTAAAAATAGTTTCTACAAAGACAATACAAGGCATTTCACAAGGACATTGTAGTGATCCTTCATAGCACTACCTTCCTAAGTGGCTCATTATGGAGGTTATAATGTTTTAGAATGTTAGGACTAGTTTCAAGTTGATATCAGCCCATTTGTAAAGGCTTGAGACTTGTTGGTGTTTCTATAAACCTTGAGTCCTTAATACCTTTAGGGCATTTAGTATCTATGGAAATAGGTAGAAATACCTTAAATAAGGATAATTTAGGTCCTAGGGTCCTTAGGATAAACTAGTCTTTTTAATAGGATAAAATATTCTTTTTAATAGGTTAATAAGTCCATTTAAATGATTTGGTAAAGTTTCATCACTTAGCAATTTCAAAAATTCAAAATTACAAAGCTATAAATTTGAATTTTCAAATTATAATGGTCATGGACATTTAGGAGGGAAATAGTTTCTTTATTGTTTTAAGCCAAATTAAACCAGACAACCAATTTGGATCAGTTGGGGCAGTTAATAGGAGTTTATTAAATGTTTCACAAATCCATTGTATGGGCAGAGAATCCATGGTATGGACTGCTATAGCAAATTGAATAAAAAATTCTGATTTCTTGCAAAGTTAAAGGGTTTTCTGATATGATTAAAAGTTCTTATTGATTGGATTTCCTTGGAAATTTTTTTGATCATTCATATTTCATCTCTTTGAATTCTTTCATGTTCTAAAAACCATACTACAGTCAGTGTTAATCATTTTGGTACTATTCAGTCTTTGGAAAATCTAATTATAAGATAGTTTTGTGTAGATTTCACACTATGAATGTAGCACTTTGATTCTCATAGAATGGAATCCTATTGGCATACATAATATCAATTTAACATGTATAGTATCTTACTAATCTTGGAAATGCAAGTTTGATTAATTTATGTGGTGATCACCATAAAGAAGACTAAGAAACTAAGTGAATTTGGAGGATAGGCTAAAGGTTAGAGAGTTTTGGCCAAACAAGGGCACTACTTTATGATAGAATGTGTATATACATGTTTTATAAAAGGTATTCAAAACTTTATTTTTTGCAAGAAACTTTGGGGAAGTGTGACATTGAGGAAGCCCTAAATTTAAGGGTTTTGAGGGCACAATGTGGGATTTTGGTACCTAGAAACCTCTTGGAGTCAAATTGACTTCATATTACTTTGATTTGAACCTATTTATGATACTATGCAAAGATTTGGAGCCTAAGAGTTAGAATGGTTAGCACTTCCTTTATAAATGCATGAGAATTAAGCCTTAAAAATATGAGAAATAGTATAGTCATATAGCTTCCAAAGAAACCTACACTATCCTTTTGGTATGTTAAGGTAATCTATAAAGGGTACTCAAATGTATAACTTATTTTCCTAGTGTTTTGGAAAAATTTGAAGAAAAATCCTTGTGAGTGTTGTAGGGCTGCAAGGCATGCTATTAGGCCTAGTTTGAGGAATATTGAAATTTTGGCGTCTAAGCCATTGAAGAAAGTCTAAAACCTATTCAAGTACCTTGGATTTCATATTTTAGGTCTATCAGATCACATCATAAGACTTGTTGGTGGATAATTTACCATTTCACTTATTGAAGGCAATTTTGGTCACTAGATTCAATTGTGCATTTAATTGAGTTTTTATTTGGACCTTCGATCCACCATATTCCCTTGCCACCTCTACATCATAGACTCCATCTTATCCTACAAAACTGAAGCATGAAATTTTCAAATTTGTAATACATTGTCGAGAATGGGCAAACTTAGGCCAAAATGGCACATGTGAGGTTTAAGGAGTTAAAAGTCATTGAATGTTAATGTCATAGTCAAATGGAATGTACTTGGTTCATCAAAGTCATAGTATGGAGGAGTAATAGGTCATTCAAGGTTAATATACAAACTATGCTTAAATGTTGCACAAAAAGATGTAAATTACAAAATATTGTCAATATAGCCACAAATGGCTAAAGGATGGGATTAGGAAGTAGAAGTAAGAAGTTAGTAAAGGTTGTCTTTAAACCTCATTAGATTCTTTAGATTAGTTAGAAATGTTGAGTTGTTGATTTGACAACTTTTTTGTCAACTTGACACCATTTTCATTTGTTAAGTTAGTACACTATTGCAAAAAATTAGAGACAGTTAGGAAGTAGTTGCTATCATTTTCTTGATGTATAGAGCCTATTTGGGGAAGATAAACATGGGAATGAAGAGAGAATCCTAAGGGATAAGCACTAATACAAATTTGCAATGGTTTGCAGCAATAAAAATTCAATTCTCTACATTTCATAGTGTTCATTGTCCCGTGACAGTCATTGCAACAAAAAGTTGTATTTTGGATTGAATGTAATTTGTATTATTTAATGTTGTAAGTGCATTTATTGGGGTCATTAAGAAATTTCCTTTGGTGTTATGTTATCTTGATTTCCTTTTATTGATTTAAAGCAAGGGACTATTGTGCCAGTGACTGGCATTCTAGGCATAGTCAACATTTAGATTTGTAGCCAACAACATGGAGTGACCCTCCCACCCCTATGGTAATTTGGGATTTTGGGGTTCTAGTAGGTCTGGGATAGATTTCTTATGGAATTGGGGGTTTTATGCCATAAAAGATGATTGTTGAAAGTTACAAGGTCTAGGAGTCTATTATACTAGAAGTTTCTTTGTTAAATTAGCCATTTTCATGCTAAAAAACAAGGCATTAGGATTAAAATGTACATTTACAACTACTTTAAGTAGTTGAAGGGCTCCAAAAAATAATCCAAATCTCACAGAATCTTAAAATTTTCTCCAAGGGTTGAACTGATGTTATGTTCTACTCTCACAAGTATATATCCCTCCTAGGAATAACTGAGGAAAGTTTCAAGTCTCACCACTCCAAGCAAGACACAAGGCTAATCTAAACCCAACTTGAGAAAATGAAATGTCCCTTTTCTGATTTTATATGATATTTCGAGCCTCTAATCAGATCTTTAAGATCAAACAACCAATATTTCAAAGATCCACCAATTTCTCAATAAACCCCAAATCGGGTAATGCCAGGAATAGTGCCAAAAACTTCACAGCTTCACATATTATTAATAAATCTGAAAGTGGAAATTTTTATAGAAATTTCAGCAACATAAAAGCATACAAAATGACATTTCTAGATCTATATAACATTTACACAACAGCTCCCAAACGGAGGACAAAATAATGCTCATCGAGCTCCCGAAAACAACAAAAAATAGCCGAAAACACCACAAAAACACTAATAATCTATCACAAAAGTATAATCATAGCCAAATAAATATATTCAGATCTATTTTAACATTTTAATGTCTGATATATAGAAGCAACCCAAACTGATATGAAATACTCAACCGGAAACACCAAACTCTTACAAAAAACACACCCGAAAACCCACAAATCTACACTGTTCAGCACAAAGGAAAACTCTAAATGAGCATGCACATGGAATGGATTCAAACTCCCATCCTTAGCCTTCCTAAAAACCTACAAAATCCCATTCTTGGGTCTCCTTCTCCATAGGTTTGGTAGCCTCTGAAGAACAATAAAGAAATGAGCAAAAATCAAGTTCTGGAATGAGCCCAAAATGCCTCCAAACCGCTTAAAAGAGGGAATAACCCTAAATCATGTCCAAGAGGGGTTAATAAAATATAATTTAATAATATTTTTTATTTATTACTCCATTGGTTTCCAAAGATTAGCCCCTTTTGCCAAAACTTCACCTTTTTGGAGCCTGCCTGCCTTAGCAAAGTTTATTATTTTTAATTATTTCAAAAGGGGACATGATAGAAAATAGAGCCAACTCCCTCAAAATGGGAAAAATAGGGATTTTTTTTTCTAGGCTTTACAACTTCCTGTTGGAAATATTCAAGATATGACAAGTTACTGAGAGGGGAGGGGTGAATCAGTAACTTTTAAAATTTCAAACAATAAAACTGCATACTGATATATTCACCATTCATCCAAGTAACCTACTGTAAGCATGAAACAAAATCATTTGCAACACTTGAACACACAGATTTGGTGACCCAGAAACCTTCCAAATAGAAAGTAAAACTGGGGTGGGGATGAAACCCACAAAGCTTCGTTACTGCAGTATGAAGTTGGCCGGTTAAGGCTTACAATGACCACTTCTGGTGATCTGCCCTGTTAGGAGCACAAAGGATTGCTAGATCCACCTTGTTAGAGGATTTACAAACATACAATAAAGTATGCACTCTGTTAGGAGATTTACAAAAGACTGTTAAGTCTACCTTGTTAAAGGATTCACAAAAACTGATTCACTTGTTAGAATGAAACAGTGGATCTGATTACAACTGATTGCTGATAAGATCCGCTATGCTCTGATTCACCTTGATGTGATAGATAAAACTTTTCTGCTCCAAAACTTGACCTTGCTAAATACCTTCACAACTCAGCACACATACTTTTGTACGCATGTATTTCTTTCACACTTTCACATTTTCATTCATTACCATTACATTTGAATGATATAATACATTGCATATATATACCATCCAAATAAACAATACATGCAAGGTTAGCCAAAACAACAAGTGTAAATCTCTATACAAAGTCGGCCCAAGGTAAAAACTCGGGTTCACTAAACTGACTCGGTGTCCTTTTGATACTCGACGTCCACTACGTTACTCGGCATCGTCATGCACTCGGTAGAAGTGAAGGCACGGTCCATACTAAACACTTCGAGTAGTTCTGAACTCGGTAACCACTGGAGACTCGGTAGAAGAGATGTCACTCAGTGAACACTTCTATCTGAATTGTAGCTCAGTGATCAAAGGAAACACTCGATAGAACCTTGTGACTCGGTGATAGTTAGTTTCCTTGATAACCATCTAAGCTCAGTAAAATTAATTTCCTTGATAACCTCAGGAGCTCGATTATCACGAAGTTCTCGGTCAATACTAAGTACATCTTCACTCAGTCAAAACTGATTCCTTTCTTTACCTCGAACACTCGGTAAACACTGGCTGCTTTGTTCACCTCGATCACTCGGTAAACACTGACTTCTTTGTTCACCTCGATCACTCGGTAAACACTGAGAACTAGGTAAAGCTTGGCTTACAAAGGAATGCCCGGTGAGAGCTCGGTAAGTATTCAGAATCCAATAAGTGTTGTAACTAATGACAAAAATGTATCATAATGCCAACAATCTCCCCCTTTGGCATTAGTGACAAAAACACTTATGAGACAAAATTTATCTGACATGCTGATGACTGATTCTGAATATACATAGCTTCATTATATACAACTCCCCCATAGAATGTACATACAGTATTTACATGAGCTTTATATCTCTTCCTTTGTACAATTTCTCCGAAAACACTTATTCACCCATAGTATACATATCCAACAATAATCTCCCCCTTTTTGACAATAATGCCAAAGAATAAAAGAATATATATACTTATATAGAAACACCAAAATGAGAGATGAACTCTGAATGTACCTGAAGAATAAGCTGGAGAGTCTTATCCCAATTCTCTTGCAAAATTTTGCAGGTGGAAAGAGCTACTTGAACTTCAGCCGAAAGTTCAATCACATGGTCTGCAATGGAGAGGTTATTATCATAGATTAATGTCTTTGAATGTGCAATGTGCTTCTGCATTGAATCCATGATGGGAAGGATCATGTTTTGGATATCTATCAATGTAGATTGGATCCTTGCCTCTTCTCTCAACAGCTCTGCCTGCTTCTCTGACAAAAATTTGATCCTGAGGTGATGAGATGAGCTTGAACTGGGGTCAAGCTTCAAGTTCTGTGCACTCACCTTCAGATCCTCATCAATTTTATTTAGTTTCTCCCTTATTCCCTTAGTATACTCAGTAACATCACAAAGCTTAGCAAAAAGAGATGTTACATTATTAAAAGAATTTTCCATATCTGCCAAAACTGAGGTTAATGCAACCTGATTTATTGCAATGTTCTGGGCAATGTGCCCCAACACCTTATTATCAAATTTCTTTGCTGCACGCTCAATCATCTTTTCTTGTTCGGAGGCATCTTCATTGAATTTATTAACTGCCTCTTCCAATTGAATCAAAATGTGTTGAGAAGTATCAACATCAACACCTATAGCCTCAATAATTATGTTCCGGGCATCCTCAATTATCCTGTATTCCTTATCCCTTTTTGATCTTAACTGCATCTAAGTAGCCTTTTTCTCAATAAGTTGACTAGCATACCTCATTTCTTCAATGGTAGCATTATCAAAGTCAATCTTTGGAATTACTATCTCTGTGTCCAAGTCAATGTCTTCAGGAATTTCTTTTCCAGTGATTATAAGTCTTAATGGTTGCTTTTGTTTGACTTCTGAGATGACTGGTTTGACCTTTGGAATAGACACAACAGTAGAGACAGAAGGACTAGCAGTAAAAATTGGGATGCTTGAGGGTTGAGTGCCAATAGGAGTATGTACAAGGTCAAAAATTTGAGTACTAGCCAAAAATGGTGATACACTCGGTAATATATTATCTAAGCTCACTATGCCTGAAGTAGATGGCGACAAAATTGTAGAACAAATTGGAGTAGTCAAAATTGGAGAACTCACAGCAATACCAACTGATGATGATGGAGTCGAGGAGGCCAACTCGGTAGATGAAGAGGGGTGCAGCTCGGTAGACGAAGAGGGATGCAGCTCGGTAGATGAAGTGGTAGTCACTTCCACTGATGATACCTGGAGCTAAGATATGGCAGGTGTAGATGGTAAATCTGGTGTAGATGAACCTGCTGAAGCTGACTCCAAACTTGATGATGTCACAGGTTTAGCTGGGGAGTGAGGAAGGGATGCAATAACTGCTGCTGCAATTTTTACCAGATCATCCTCCTTATCTTCCTCTTCAGCTTCTTCCTCTTTTTCTTCTTCCTCTTTCTCTTCTATCATTGCATGCAACTCTCCTGGTGTAACTGTGATGGATGGAGCACTATCTGATTCATCACTGCTACTGCTGCTGTCATCATCCTTTATTTCTACTGGGTCTACACTGGGCTTATGTAGATGATAGATGTTTTTCCACATGTTTGTAGCATCATTTACAACATGCTCTATATCTTTGATCAAAATCAAACAAGTGTGGAATCTGATCATCATTTTACCTTCATAGGTTTTCAATTCAGATTTTACCTCTGCTCCAGTGAGACTAGGCCGAAGATTCTTTAGGGATTGCTCATATATATCTTTTACCGTCTTGGTGGCTAACTCCCATCTTGACTGTACTCTCTCCAGTAGTTCTTTAGAGATATGAGGAGCAATCTAGTCCGGGGAGTATTTCCATTTTCCCATTTTGTTTAGTACCAGTTCCTCAATCTGCATTTTCTCTGCATCAGTCCTTGTCTCAAATTTTAATGCCTTGAAATTTGTGATGCTAGCTCCTTCTTCCAATGATTTGAGCCTTTGCTCGAATGTAGGTGCAGGCTTGACCAATACAGGTTCCTGAATACCTTTTCTTGTCCTCCGAGTAAATACTGCAGTAGGCTGCTTCTTGGGCTTGGTAATTATTACCTTGCCTTTCTTCTTTGTCGGTTGCTCTTCTTCTGATTCTTCTTCTCCTTCTTCTTCTTCTTCACTTTCTTTATCTTCACTTTTTCCCTCGGTGAGCATAAGAGGACCCATTGCAGTTTTCAGTTTGGTCACTTTCCTCTTACCTTTGCTGATGGCCTGTGGAATTTTGATTTCCAGTTCAATTCTGGCCTTTTGATGAAAAATTTGCCATTAATGTTCAGTATGGAGGTAGCTGCGATCGACAGACTGTCATCCACTAGCTCGGCTTAAACTTCGCAACTCGGTGACCAAAAGAAAATAGTTTAAACTGTACTTAACTCGGTAAGAGAAGAACCAACCATGCTCGATAAGTGCAACTTGGTGAAAGAAGCCTTATTGCACCCGACTAAGCTCGGTAAGGTCATGTACCGACCATGATCCTGATGTATCTAAAATACTGATTTGATGATATTTTCATTCTAGGACTGCTTAGGATATTGCTTTGTAGATACAGTCCTGGTCTTATCCTGATAAGTCTTAATTGGAAATGGTAGAGTCACTCACTTCTTGAGTGACCATTCCCTCACTTGAATTATCTGGCTTGGTAGACTTAGGAATCCATTGCTGCTTCATTTGCTTCCGAATATTGTCTACTTTGATTTTCTTCTCATCCTCGACTTTCTTTATGTTCATGCAATTTTTAGATATATGACCAAGTTCTATACATGTATAACATCTTACAGTGGTATCCCTTTTTCTTAGGTGATGCCTTGCACAGTTTATGCCAGTATGACCATATTCTCCAAAATAATGACATCTGCACCTAGTGTTGTAGTCCCAACCAAATATTGCTTTGACAAGTTGTTCAGCTGGATTAAATGATTTGGATTTGCATTGTGATGCCTTATGACCTTGCTTTTGGCATTTGTGACATTTACCTTCAAATTTTGGTTTCTCTTTGCATTCATTGGCTTTGTGTCCATGCTGATTGCAATTGTAGCACTTTCCATTAAATTTGCCTTTTCCATTGCTCCAACATCTGTTAGATGTATGACCTAACTTACCACAGTGTTTGCAAGTAGGTCTTTGATTCTTTTGAGTACCCTGTTTGGAGGATTCACCTTCTTCCTTGTATCCAAGGCCTGCTTTACCATTTTGTTTATGAAAGTTTTCTTCATTTTGCAGATTCAATTGATCCATGTCCTTTTGAGATTTTACCATTCTCTCATTGACTTGTTTTTCAGAGATTAGATCACTTTGTAAGCTTGCATTGATTTTCCTTTCAGTAATTAAGTCATTTCTCAAATTCTCATTCTCAGATCTTAGATTCATAATTTCTTCATTTGCATTAGATAATTGAGTTACAAGATTTTCAAGCTGAGAGGATTGATTATTCCTTACCTCTAAGTCTTCAGCTGCCTTGTTCCTTTGCTCCAAGATTTCGCATAGCCTGATGGACTAGATTTCTTGTTCCCTTTTGAGCTTTCTTACTTCTTCCTTCAGAGATCCATTCTTTTCTAAAAGTTCTTTGATTGCTTTGTCAGCTTCATCTGAACTACTTGATGGTGAGAGATCTTCAATCTTTTCTTCAACATACTGATGGTCATTCATTTGCCTTGCAAGTTCTTTTCTTCTTTTCAAGGATTGTGAAAGATGCTCTTTTGCTTCATTGAGTTGAGCCATCACCATTTTCAGATCTAGCTTTTCATTCTCAATAGATTTGTTAAGTCTGAATATCTCCATTGTCCTTGATCTTTGCTCAAGCTATGAAACTTTTATCTTGAGAACCTTATTGCTCTGATACTAATTGTTGGAAATATTCAAGATATGACAAGTTACTGAGAGGGGAGGGGTGAATCAGTAACTTTTAAAATTTTAAACAATAAAATTGCATACTGATATATTCACCATTCATCCAAGTAACCTACTGTAAGCATGAAACAAAATCATTTGCAACACTTGAACACACAGATTTGGTGACCCAGAAACCTTCCAAATAGAAAGTAAAACTGGGGTGGGGATGAAACCCACAAAGCTTCGTTACTGCAGTATGAAGTTGGCCGGTTAAGGCTTACAATGACCACTTCTGGTGATCTGCCCTATTAGGAGCACAAAGGATTGCTAGATCCACCTTGTTAGAGGATTTACAAACATACAATAAAGTATGCACTCTGTTAGGAGATTTACAAAAGACTATTAAGTCTACCTTGTTAAAGGATTTAAAAAAAAATTTTCACCTGTTAGAATGAAATAGTGGATCTGATTACAACTGATTGCTGATAAGATCCGCAATGCTCTGATTCACCTTGATGTGATAGATAAAACTTTTCTGCTCCAAAACTTGACCTTGCTGAATACCTTCACAACTCAGCACACATACTTTTGCACGCATGTATTTCTTTCACACTTTTACATTTTCATTCATTACCATTACATTTGAATGATACAATACATTGCATATATATACCATCCAAATAAATAATACATGCAAGGTCGGCCAAAACAACAAGTGCAAATCTCTATACAAAGTCGGCCCAAGGTAAAAACTTGGGTTCACTGAACTGACTCGGTGTCCTTCTGATACTCGGAGTCCACTACATTACTCGGCATCGTCATGCACTTGGTAGAAGTGAAGGAATGGTCCATACTAAACACTTCAAGTAGTTCTGAACTCGGTAACCACTGGAGACTCGGTAGAAGAGATGTCACTCGGTGAACACTTCTATCTGAACTATAGCTCGGTGATCAAAGGAAACACTCGATAGAACCTTGTGACTCAGTGATATTTAGTTTCCTTGATAACCGTCTGAGCTTGGTAAAATTAATTTCCTTGATAACCTCAGGAGCTCGGTTATCAGGAAGTTCTCGATCAATACTAAGTACATCTTCACTCGGTCAAAACTGATTCCTTTCTTTACCTCGAACACTCGGTAAACACTGGCTGCTTTGTTCACCTCGATCACTTGGTAAACACTGAATTCTTTGTTCACCTCGATCACTCGGTAAACACTGAGAACTAGGTAAAGCTTGGCTTACAAAGGAATGTCCGGTGAGAGCTCGGTAAGCATTCAGAATCCAATAAGTGTTGTAACTAATGACAAAAATGTATCATAATGCCAACACTTCTAGCAAAGGCTTGGAATAACTTAGACTCAACCTAAATAAGGTAAATCCACTATTGGTTGCACTCCCAACAACCCTCAACTAGATTTGCAAGATTAGGCCTAGAAGCCTATTAGGTCTCCTAATGTTGATTTTGACCAATAACTCTAAAACTCACCAAACTACTTGAGGAATAAATTATAGATTTAAGCACCCTTTTCCTAGTTATTACTAACTCCAAAGTTGCAAGGACCAACTCCACTCCAGCATATCCTAACCACAACCAAGTACACAAACTTAATTAGTTACTTTTAAGCTTGGTTTTCAAGGAAAGTGGTTAAAAATGGGTGCATGGAATCCAATCTCCATTTCTAGTTTGTTCTTCAAGCTAAAACAAGGGCACTTTGTTCAAACATCAAGTCCTCAAACCCTTTCCATCACTCTGTTCACTCGAATTTCTCCAAAATAAAGGTTAAATACATGGGAATATTTGGCTCGTCCCCAACAATCACCAACACAACTTCCTACTCCCAAACTAAAAAAATATGATAAAGTACATCCCCAACTTTCTCCATACTAGGGAAGAAGGAAATCCAACAATAGGAACTCAAGTTAGGGTCATTTTTATGACCAAACCCTAAAATTAAGGGTTTCACAGACCAGCACCCTAAAAAATTTGATAAATTTTGCAAGGTAAATGATGAAAACTCCAAACCAACACCAAAATATTTTGAAAAGATAGCTTCAACTTCTTAGAGTCCAAAGATCATCTTGAAGACCTTATATTCCATACTGTATAGAAAAAAACCAGTAAATTGCACAGGAAATCAGCATATTTTATTGATGTTGGGAGCAAAATACAATTGAATCTTCACACCCTCACCATCCTCAAATTATCTAAGCCTAAATAGGCCATTTCCAATAGGTTTAACCACCCCTTGATAGTTTTGAATCATTGGAAGTTACATTTCAAAAAGTTGTCAACAAAAATGCAAAAGTTGCTAAGCAACTTTTTAGCAATTTTGCGCTTATGACAAGTTTTATTGCAAGAATGTTTGCAAATGGACTTTACTCACTCATAGGAGCCTTATTAATTTTTTAAACACCTAGACATACCTAGAAAACATAAAAATGACCAAAAATCTACTTATTGGACCAATTGATGCCTAAGGCTTATAGTTGTACCATGGGGTCTTGTGTCCATTACAAGGTGGATGGGTCATAGGGAGATCCTTATTACATCATGAAAAGAAAGAGGGTTACGTGCTCTACACCATGGTGAAGAGTTGGAACATGGTAGATAGGCACACATGCATGGAGATCATGTGCACACACTAATTAGTCAAAATGGGTGAAACAAGGATTTTGTTGTTCTAGGCTTTTCCACCACTAGCAAGGGCTTGGGATGTAATGCCCTACCCAGAGATTCTCCCATCCACATGGCACCCATAGGTCCACACCCATCATGTTGATTGAGATAATGATCCAACCAAAAATGCACAAAAACAACATCCATGGCTAACACTCATGCCAAACAGTATGATGACTGAACCAAGAACCTATGACAATGCAAGAAGTGCAGGTCCTAGTCAGACACTCAATAGGCTACTAAGTAGGGGCTGACATCCTAGAGAGTCACTTGGCATCAAAAATCCCAAGCTTAGATCATGTGTGGAAACACTCTCAAGGGACTCCCTTGGAACCATCACATGAATGAAGATCTTTTCATTATCTTATGTTTTATTAACACTCAAATTTTAATTTAGTTATCACTTATTTAAAACTTCCTATCCTTCGTCAACCTCTGGTGCCATAAATGCCGAGCTGTGAGATAGAAGCCCCTTCTAGATGCTACCATACCCTACCCATGCTCATCCTACAACAGGTGCCCGTGGGCATACATACCCCCATCCCAACCCCCAATGATCAAAACTTCCAAAAAACACATGGAAGGTCGAGACCCGCAAGTTCTCCAACAAACATAGGTGCACATACTCATGTGTGGTGCACCACCATCATGAAGACCAAAAAATAAGGACAAGATGAGAACACAATGCAAGGAGAACACCCAACTACAAGCAACATGGGAAGGATGGATTCTACATGAATCCCAAAGCCAACAAAACCATCCATCATAAAATCATTCAACCAGAAAAGCTACCAGAAATCAAAATAAAACAATTAAAAAGCTTGAAAACCCAAAAACACCGAAATCTCCTTAATCACTTTTACAACAATGTGAACCTCTAAATGCATAGACATTCTTACTGGTCTAATCACATAATACAAATGAGTTCAGATTTAATAATCATAGAAAGGTTTAAATTAAACATTTAATTAAGGATACGTCGACCATACCAAGATGACATTGGTAAAATATGAAAGGCTGAATAACTAACTCCATGTGCCACTGCCAAGGATATAAATCATGTACACTAAACAACATGATCAAGTGCAATTGTATATAATAACATAGCCAAAGCAATAAATGCATTAAATCACCTAATTTAACCATTTATTTAATTATATTAAAATAATATATTTACATCACTCATGTTCGCATAAAGCATAACAACGCAGGAATGAAGTAAATAACCATAGCATTAAATCCATCACCTAACATAATCAGAGGTATGTCAAATACTAGATAACCAGATATCATCATAAAACACACTGTCATCTCAAAATGGCATCGTCATGCAATATGATCAACTGAACAACATAGTAGTCTAAAATCTATGATATTGGAATCAAGGTGAAACATTTGACCCTCAGGTCACCACAAATGTAAAGCATAACACAAGAACAGATATCCAAAGAATCCAACATGAACAATCCATTCTAATTATTTAAGCATTTAATAATGATTTTTTAAACAACATTAAAAAGGCACTTAAAACACATAAGCGAATATAGTCATAAACATGACTAACCACTGCTACAGGAACCTAGTCCAATGTAGCATGGTAAAAGTACATAGTGCAATCTCTCCACACTTCTCAAGGTAATCATAGAACAACCTCATGATACCACATCGATCCTAGTAACCACTGGCACAAACCTTAGTGAACCATAAATCACATCATAATCTCATAGATCAGTCAAAAGCATAATCAAAGCAACTGATATAGAAACATAAATCCAAAAACTTGGATGGTGTAGACCACTTAGGGTCACAATCATGATCCATCACAAAAAAATATCAACAAGGTTGCATCCATCAAGATGACTTACAGAAGTCAAATGAGAGAGGCACTACATCATCCCCCTCAAAGACTAGGCTTACTCCTGGAAGCCTACAATCCAAGAATAGAAACCAAAACACACAAGAACCAAAATCAAAAGTGAGCAATAGGAATGACTCAACAACTCTCTACAAGTCAAACCCAAATCACTCCAACATTCTCAAACCATCACGTTAACCCCAAATAGGTTAACCACAAGAGAATGGGTGTGACATAGACACAAGGTCCTCCAACAAGGAACCTTCTATGTGCTAGGAAAAACCCATCTAGCCATAAATTCAACAATACAAGGTAAGGAACAAGCTCCTCTACCTTGTCTATAGGTGCCCAACTACGACATGCACCAACCACATGACCATAAAACTAGGTCAAAACACTATGCACTTGCAAAAAAAGTTGGAATCATGGGGAAAAACCATCCCAAAATTCCCAAGAATACTATCATGTCACACATGATCATTCTGGAATCCACATAAAATCACCCTTAGAACAAAGCAGATGACAATTTACCAACAAAATTTATGCACTCTAAAAGACTACTCACCACCAAGTGTAGGAGCACAATGCCTCTCCAAGGCAAAAAAGCTCAACTACCACTAGAAACTAGGGTAACATAACCCAACCAGACAAGATATCACCTTCTCACAAGGTTCAAAGACTTTCATCAGTGGACACAATCATGTAATACCTGCATACCAACTCATACGATGGTAAGATGTGTCCAATGATACCATGTCCCTCTAGCACCATGCTAGGAAAACTACACCCAACCCACTACTAAACTTAATCTCCAGCCTCAAGTCAACAGTTAAAGAGAAAACTTGACTGAGACAATCCACAAGATATAAGCTTAGGGAGAAGGATACTATAGAGTACTAGGACTGAGAGGGAGTCTCTCTCAACCTCCACACTAAATCAGCCCAAGATGCATTAGGGAACTCACAATTTCCCCAACCATCAACATACTCATGAAAGAACACTAACTGAGCTAGTGGCATACCACACTAGCCTACTCTTTCAAGAGAGAAAAATTATGGAGATGCACCAAAGATAACATCCAAAAAGGGAGAATCTAGACTCATCAAAGAATTGACTCACTCCCAAACAAAAAGGCAACATCATCGAAGAGAAAGGAATGCTCATGAACCCCACTTCACCTCACCAGGGTGGGTTAGTGCAAAAGGAAACACAAAAACCCAAGCATGAACTCCAACAAGTACCTAGTAGATTATGAAGACAAGATAGCTCTTCCATTATGAATAACATGAAGAGATAAACTTCTTCAATGGCCATAAATATGATATGTCATGATTGAACTAGCCTATACTTGAAAAGGTACTCGAAACATTAATCAACAACTCTAGAAGCCATAGCTTCACATCCAAACTTGGATTGGCTCCATCTGAAAAGCATCAAAAAGATATCAACAAGGAATACAACATGAAGAAGCTAAGAGAGACCTAAGACCTATAATTTGAGACACCACTCAAGACAAAACCACAAAGGAAAAAACAATAGTCTTGGCCACCAAGACAAGTGACAGACAAACGTCCAAATCCACACAAGAGCACACATGCCCAAAACAACAAAAGACATGGAATGAAAGGTAATTCACACATTGAAACCATCATTACTTCTCTTTCATAATTTCATTAATTAAACATAACATAAGCACTAATGCATAATGAAACTAAAATATTTTCAAGCAACGGTCCAAAAGTCACCATAATACAAGTACATACCTTTCAAGAATTAACATTAAGTTTAATCACCATTTAAACCATTCAATTATAATAACAACTTTAAATCTAACAAAGACACACTAGCATGTTCTCCATGATATTACCCCTTGAACGTACTACCAGAGGTTCGAGATGAACATGATAGAGTCACAACACACAATTGGGCAGCAGTAAAACACATTCAGAATAGTCATCATGAAATATAATCAAAAAGCCCAAATGGCAGAATTGTCAATTCCAACAGTAAGTACCAAAAAGAGCTCATTTCAACAATAAGTCAACTATGACAACTGTCACAAAGAGAGCGATAGATAAAATTTGATGACTACTCCAAGAGGGGAAAATACTAAAAACCAATGCTAGCCCAACAACAAGAGGAAAGTACCTCCAGCCAAACAAAGTAAGGCATCAAACAAATCAGATTACAGGTGATGACTGAGTACAGTCACACAAGAGGGATAAATCACCACACAATGCTAAGGAATACATCATCCCAGCAGTGTTAGAGAACACACTCACACACATCAAGTAGTATACCATTAGTAATCTCATGCATATGCAGACAACAATAATTTCCATGCAATGCAACATTTAAATATTCATAAAATTAATACAATTTTACATAAGCTTAAGAAGCAATCAGATTGGGGACTTAAGTCATTAACCCAAGGATATAATGCAAAACTACTACTTTGTAATGATTCACAATAAACATTCATTTTCAATGAAAGGAACCATTTTATTCTTGTAATAAAAAAATAAAGAATCAAAAATAAGATTCATCTATTTACTTGCAATTAGGAGAAAAATAGGAAAAACAATGCACCTTTCTCCACGAGGAGAAACAAGAAGAGGCACACAAGGCCAACACATGGACACCAATCCATGGCTCCATCCAAAAAGGGTCACACAAGCAACCAACCAAACAAGGCACATCAATTCCACTAGCAAAACCAAGAAGACTCACTTCCTTCTCCACATACTGCTCTAGTCACATCTACTAGACAAGAAAGTCCATCATAAGTAGATACCAAAGCAACAAAGATCTTGAGTTCTTACCAAGACACTTGCACTCAACCAATGCAACAACAACTACATGGGAAACATAAACATAGAGATCCTAATGTTTGAACATGGGCTCTGATACTAGATGTAATGCCCCGCCTGGAGATCCTTGGAAACAAGGATGAAATACAAGCCAAGAATTTTTATTTTTTTTACAAGTATGAATGCACATGACATCATCATATAGGGATCACAACGATTGCAACATAAGACTTCACCACAATCCTGGCAATCGAAAAATCTTTGAACACCACTACCAAGTGACACACGTGAACAAAAGCCAACAACCACCACAACAAGATGAGGGCTCAAGAAATGACCACTCATCAACAAAACACCAAGCTGGAGTAAAATGCAGAATCCTAAAATTTGGCTAAGCTTGAAATCCTAAAGCCTTAAAAATTGGCTAAGTTTGGATTTCTGAAGCCTTGAAATTTCCTAGAATCCCTAACTTATCTCTGAGAGGTCTAAAATCTATCTCAAAAGATTCGTCGCATATATTAAAATATATCTTAAGTATAAGTTGACATATAAGAAATTAAATATATGTCAACTTAAGTATAAGAAGTATAAGAAGTATAAGAAATTAAATATATGTCAACTTATATTTAAATAATATATTTTAAACCCCAAGAGACTAAAACAGAAACACAAAAATTGGATTTTAGGAGAAACTGAAAAAATTCAAAATGCAACAGCATAGGGTTGAAGAACACCCAAAAGGGTAGCCAAATCAACCCTCAAAAAGTTTGGAACATGACAAAAAGTGCTCGATGTCCACCCACACAAGTTTTTAGAAAAAACCATGCAACACTTCTTACTAAGAGAGGGTGACACTTCTCCTTAAGGCATGCAACACTCTTCCAGTGTTGTACAACAATTCTCAAGAAGGAATGCGACAGTCTTCCAGTGTCGTACGACAATTCTCAAGAAGGCATGCGACACTCTTCCAATGTCGTATGACAATTCTCAAGAAGGTATGCGACACTCTTCCAGTGTCGTATGACATTTCTCAAGAAGGTGTATAATACTGTACAGTATCATACAACATTTCTCAAGAAGGCATGCAATACTTTACAGTATCGTACAACACAGTCTGCATGGGCATGCGATACATTTTTAATGTCGCACCATGCTGAACAAATGTCACCGAAAGAACATGAAAACACTTTAAGAAACACAAAAGACCAAAATAGAGCAAAGAACCTCCACACCAAGGAGTACCAAATCCACAAAGGCTCAAGGAATGAACACTCGAGTGCAAGAACAACACAAAATGATGAACATCTATCCATCTAAACTACAAAAGCAAAGAACATACTAAAATAAACATCGAAGAGAACAAAAGAAACATTGCAATGTACAGAAATACATCTCAGTAACAAAACAACCAAACTAATTATGTGGATCCTCCCATCCGTCAATAGAATCATAAGACCATCGTGGGTCCTAGCCATCTCCCGCGTGTAACATCCCAAGCCACAAACTAGATTGCCGGTACTGTCGTAATAGGGATGTCACTACTAAAAACATGCACAATATCAACATAAGGAAATCTAACATGCTAGAGATAATGGATAAGATAATCCTACAGTAGATAACATCACCTATCACATGCTAAACAATAGTAAGCAATAGATATACTACTAAATCAAATAACGCCATCTAATAATATGCTAAACATCATGCTAAGGGAATGCATCAAATAAACTAACATCATCTAAACATGATATACGAGCATCCCAATGAAAGCACAAATCGTAAGAAAGCATACTCCGAAACCCAAAATATCAAGTGAAGACATCCAGCAATAGTTGCACTAGGACAAAAGATCATCTCTGTACACCGGTCCCTAGCAATGGTGAAGGTACCTATGCCTCCCATCCACGTGGTACCCATAGGTCCACACCCACTATGTTGATGGTGATAATGATCCAACCACAAACACACAAAAAATAACATCCATGGCTAACACTCATGCCAGATAGTATGATGGTTGAACCAAGAACCTATGATAATGCAAGAAGTACAGGTCCTAGTCAGACACTCAATAGGCTACTAAGTAGGGGTTGACATCCTAGAGAGTTACTTGGAATTGAAAAACCCAAGCTTGGATCACATGTGGCAACACTCTCAAGGGACTCCCTTGGAACCATTACACGAATGAAGATCTTTTCATTATCATATGTTTTACTAACACTCACAAATTTTAATTTAGTTATCACTTATTTAAAACTTCCTATCCTTTGTCAACCTCTAGTGCCATAAATGCCTAGCTGTGAGATAGAAGCCCCCTCCAGATGCTACTCTACCCTACCCATGCTCATCCTATGACAAGTGCTCGTGGGCATGCATACTCCCATCCCAACCCCCAATGATCAAAACTTCCAGAAAACACATGGAAGGTCGAGACCTGCAAGTCCTCCAATAAACGTATGCACACATAATTGTGTGTGGCGCACCACCATCATGAAGATCAAAACATAAGGATAGGATGTGAACACAATGCAAAGGGAACACCCAACCAAAAGCAACACAGGAAGGATGGATTCTACAAGAATCCCAAAGCCAACAAAACCATCCATCATAAAACCACTCAACCGGCCTCAATCTGAGAGTAGGATTCTACATGAATCCCAATGATACAACAAGACCAAAAATCATGAACTCACTCAACCGGCCTCAATCCAAGAGTATGGATTCTACATGAATCCTAGTGCTCATGAAACAACAAAAAAGGTCTAAAAGAAACAATAACGCCAGGTACAAAATCACTCAACCAAACACGTCAGGAGTACGAGTGCGACATGCATCCCAATGCAACAAAAATATGCAAAAGTGGTTTGACTAATATCCAAATGGATCATCCAAGTCCACAACCCACATTGTGCCAAGAAAACTCAAGAAAATAGGGCGGCATGCAAAATGAGGTAAAAACCTCAAATTTTGGAAAAATTGCAAAATTAAAACCCATTTGGCCTTTGGGTTCAAAAACCCCAAAAATCCAAAAATAAATGGAATCAAACACCGTATGCAAAAATGGCCAACATAATAGAGCAAAACTCCAAACCCTCATCCCAAAAAACATGGAAATGTTCATACCCGCCCAACCGGGTAGAACTAACATACAAAAATGGAAGGGAACACTAGTTTTTAGCCTCCAAACAAATGGATACCAAAAACAGAAGCAGAAATAGAGCTGAAACAATAAAACAGGAAAGCCCTACCTCATAGCCAAAAGGGAAAAATGAAAAATTGAACTAGAAAATAAAACACTCGCAAAAGTGGCTGAAAATCGCGACAATCCAAGGTTTCCCTAAGCTCTATCCAACAAGCTCAACCTTGCGACGATCCCATGCCCATAGCTCCCACAACAAAAAAAATAGTAAATCCTCATGAAGAAGATTTTGGGTTTTACTATCCAACTTTCCAATTCAAAAATTAGAAGTGAGGAATTAAATTCCTTTTTGGATACTTATTCACTTTTCGAGTGAATAATTGATTAGGGCAAATAACTAGCCAACCAAGTTAAACCACAAATAGACTCAAACAAAAATAGGCTATTCCTATAAATAGCAATTCATCTATGGCAAAGCTGCAAAAAATTAAAATAAAACAATTAAAAAGCCTGAAAACCCAAAAACACTGAAATCTCCTTAGTAACTTTCGCGACAATGCAAACCTCTAAATGCACAAACACACTTACTAGTCTAATCACTTAATGAAAATGAGTTTAGATTTAATAATCAATAAAAGGTTTAAATTAAACATTTAATTAAGGATATGTTGACCATACCAGGATGACATTGGTAAAATATGAAAGGCTGAATCACTAACACCATGTGCCACTGCCAGGGATATAAATCCTAGACACTAAACAATACGATCAAGTGCAATTGCATTTAATAACGTAGATGAAGAAATAAATGCATTAAATCACCTAATTTAACTATTTATTTAATTATATTAAAATAATCTATTTACATCACTCACATTTGCATAAAGCATAATAATGTAGGAATGAAGTAAATAACCATAGCATTAAATCCATCACCTAACATAATCAAAGGTATGTCCAGATACTAGATAACTAGATATCATCATAAAACACATTGTCATCTCAAAATGGCATTGTCATGCAATATGATCAACTAAATAGCATAGCAATCTAAAATCTATGATACTAGAATCAAGGTGAAACCTCTAACCCTCAGGTCATCACAAATGTAAAGCATCACACAAGAACAGATATCCAAAGAATCCAACATGAACAATCCATTCTAATTACTTAAGCATTTAATAATGATTGTTTAAACAACATTAAAAAGGCACTTAAAACACATAAGTAAAGATAGTCATAAACATGACTAACCATGCTACACTCGACTAGGTTCCTGTAGCAATGGTTAGTCATAAACATGACTAACCATTGCTACAGGAACCTAGTTCGGTGTAGCATGGTTAAAGTACATAGTGCAATCTCTCCACACATCTCAAGGTAATCACAAAACAACCTCATGATACCACATCGATCTTGGTAACCACTGGCACAAACCTTAGTGAACCATAAATCACATCATAATCTCATAAACTAGTCAAAACCATAATCAAAGCAATTGATATAGAAACATAAATCCCAACACCTTGACGGTGTAGAGCACTTAGGGTCATAATCATGATCCATCACAACAAAAGATCAACAAGGTTGCATCCATCAGGATGACTTACAAAAGTTAAATGAGAGAGGCACTACATGGGATAACTTAGTCTCAACATAAATAAGGCAAATCAACCACTAGTTGTACTCCCAACAACCCACAACTCAACTTGCAATTTTAGACCTAGTAACCTATTAGGTCTCCTAAAATTAATTTTTACCAATAGCTCTAAAACTCGTCAAAGGACCTAGGGAATAAAATGCTGATTCAAGTACCCTTTTCCAAGCTCTAACAAACTCCACAATTTCAAAGACCAACTCCACTCTAGCATATCCCAACTAGCACCAAGTACTCAGGCCTATTTATCCACTTTAGGATTGGTTTTCAAGGAAAATGGTCAAGAATTGGTGCATGAAATCAAGTCTCCACTTCCAAGTTTTTATTCAGGCTAAAAAAAGTAAACTTTATTTTAACATTAAGTCCTCAAACTCTTTCAATCATTCTATCCACGCTAATCTCTCCAAAACAAGGTTAAATACATGTAGATATTTGACCTAGGGCTTCCTTCCAAAACTCACTAACTCATCCTCCTACTCCAAAACTACAAAAAATTAGATAATATACAACCCTAACTTGCTCCATACCATAGAAGAGAGAAATCCACTAGTGGAATCTCAAGTTAGGGGCATTTTATTGTCCAAACCCTCAAAACAAGGGTTTAACAAACCAGAAAGGAACAAAATTTGATAATTTTTGCCAAAAAAATGATAAATTATTAAAATCAAATCCAAAACCTTCTAAATGGGTAACTCCAACTTTTTAGTGTAGAAGATTCATGCCCCAATCAGTGGATTCCATACAACACATGAAAAATTAGAGAAAAGTGTTGGAACAATAGGAATTTTATTGATTCTTGAAAGAAAATACTACTAAAACCTCTATATATCTCCCTCTTCAAATTCTCAGAGAATATATAGGCTATTTACAACTTATTTAACCAACCCTTGTTTAGTTTTAGCTATTGGAAGTTGTATTTTGAAAAGTTGTCAAGAAAATTGCAAAAGTTGCTAAGCAACTTTTTTGCAATTTTGCTTTTTTTATGCTAAGACAACTTTTATTGCAAATATTTTTTCAAATGGACTCAAATAAACACTAATAAATACTAACACTAATAATTTTCAACACTAATCAACAAGAACACTAAAATATTGAACTCAATCATAACAAAAGATAGACTATTATACTTGAACTCATGAAAAACGCTAGCTCATTGGTCAAGTTGATCACATATAAGTACAAATATCTAGTATGGTTGGATAGCTTTGTGAATCTTCTTGTTGTTTCACTTGGAATGAGGTTCTAATTCACTTTAGAACTCAAGATATTCCCATTTTACTAACTATTGTCCCCATTTTGTGCCATCACCTAGGGTTTCATCTATTTTCCCTCATATCTTGAGATTCCACCATGGGAAATTAATGACCCTTTGTGGATTCTAAGTTAAGACAATGTGTTTTATGTTCCTTTTGGTTTTAGATCAAAATAATGAGGCTAGAGAGAAAAACTTGATGCCCTATGCATGCAAGATCCATGTGCATGCTAGAAATTTGTAACAACATCTTCCATAACTCACTACAGAGAAGGCTTCGAGGCTTGAAAATTGGTATGTGATCATCTTACATGATCCTCCTCATGCTCCAATTTTTGGATTGAATTTTTTCTCAAGGGGTAGGGTACTTCATTTGTTAATGGATGCCTAATTACCTACATTCTTAAGTAAGCCTTAAAAAACTCGATTGCTACATACTTCTCTTGATATCCCAAGGTTATCCAAATCAGTGATTCTTTTCTTTGGGTTGTGAGGAGATGTTTTTGATTTTTCATATTCAAGGCTACAAGCCTAGTCTTGAGTTTGTGAAGCAACTAGCCAATGAAAGTTGCATAGTTTGAATCTAATGTTGGATTCATGTTAGTTTGGACCTAAATAAACCTTTTCCATGCTTAGAATTCATCCCTAATCCTTATTTGTATTTGTGGGGTTTTGTGTCAAATAAGCCTTGTGATGCCCTTAAGAGCAACTAGTCATTAGTTGTCTTTGTGATAGGTTTTCTTTGTGATTGGGGATTCTTAGGAGTGGTTGGGTTGTGATAACCATAACATCTTATCAAGCACTTGTGATAGGAATTTTGGGGCTGATTGGATTAACAATGACACTTATTTTTCCTAAACCTTTAGTGAATAAGATTCTAGGAACCTTGTCCATTCCCACTACCCATTCCATTGCATCAAAGTTGTATCAGAGCCATGTCTCTTACTAAAGAGGAAGAAATAACTTTAAGGAGGAGCAATCTAAGACTGTAGACCTTGATCCATTTGTGATGATGTAAAAAGAGAAAAAATGCATAAAATGTTGTCCTCTTGCATTTTTCTCCACATCTTTTCATAACATCAATAAAATAAATCGAAGATTAGGATACTCATTTTTCTCCTCTATAACATATCAAAAGATGAGGTATGGTTGTTTTGGACCAAATCTCTACTGTTACACTATGGGCCACTTTTTAAGCATAAAAATGAGCAATATAGGTGATTTTTCAAAGAAAAAAAGATTTTTATGTTTCTTAAAAGGTTATGAAAGTCCTTAGGGTCATTAGGTTAAGTTTTAGGCATCTAGGAGTTAAGATGTCAAAAATTGAAAAAAAATACAAAAGTTGTCAAAGCATAATTGCAAAAATGCTAACAACTTTGTAGGAGTTTGGGAATTGGTGAAGGGCTGAGAATTTGGAAATAAGTTATTTTATTTTTTTCAAACATTTTCCAAGTCATAGAATTGGAATCAAGTGAAAATTTTAAAAATTGCACTTTTTGTGCAAAGTTGCATTGTTGAAAGTTGTAAAAGTTATTCAAATTTGCAACTTAGTGGAAGAAGGGTCATGGGATCGAATTGTCTATTTCATTAGCTTTAGGTGGCCAGATAAAACCTATCTCCAACTTCATCCGATCCCATTTAGTGCTCAAACATTCTCGGGCACACCGAATTGGAACGTCCCTAAAGCTCAGTAAATGCCATAGGGCTACGATCTTTGATGCGGCATATCTCAGAGCTTGTGTGAGGTATGGATGTGATTCTAGTTCCTATAGGACCATGTTGTGGAGACCTAGAATAACATCTCTCTCTCTTTGGAGATCATATTCTATTTTGATTTTGCGATGCCATCTCGGGTGATGTAGAAACTTGTAGTGTTGGCCAGTACAAAGTTGCCAACTACCAAATCTCTCTCACCTTTCATCGTGGGATCAAACTATCTACTCTATTAGCTCTAGGTGGCTAGGTAAACCTTATTCCCAACCTCATACCATCCTATTTATTGCTTGAAAATTCTTCGGTACGCTGAACCAAAATGTCCCTAAGGGTCAATAAATGCCATAGGGCTGTGATCTTTGATGGGGCATATCTCAGAGCTCGTGTGAGGTATGGATGTGATTCTAGTTCCTATAGGACCATGTTGTTGATACCTAAAATAACCTCTCTCTCTCTCTCTTTAGATATCATACTCCATTTTGATTTTGCAATGCCATCTTGGGTGATGCTGAAACTTGTAGTGTTGGCTAGTACAAAGTTTCCAACTACCAAATCTCTCTCACCTTTCATCATGGGATCAAACTGTCTACTCCATTAGCTATAGGTGGCTGGGTAAACCCTATCCCCAACCTTTTTCTTTCTTTTTTAGTGGTCAAACATTCTCAGGCATGTCAAATTGAAGCATCCCTAAGGGTCACTAAATACCATAGGGCTGCAATCTTTGATGGGGCATATCTCAGAGCTCATGTGAGGTATGGATGTGATTCTAGTTCCTATAGGACTATGTTTTAGAGACCTAAAATAACCTCTTTCACTTTTTAGAGATCATACTCCATTTTTATTTTGTGACACCATCTCGGGTGATGCTAAAACTTGTAGTGTTGGCCAGTACAAAGTTGCCAACTACCAAATCTCTCTCACCTTTCATCATGGGATCGAACTATCTACTCCATTAGCTCTAGGTGCTTGGGTAAATCTTATCTCCAACCTCATCCTATCCTATTTAGTGCTTGAATATTCTAAGGCATGCTAAACCAAAACATCCCTTAGGGTCACTAAATGCCATAGAGTTGTGATCTTTGACAGGGCATATCTTGGAGCTCGTACAAGATATGGATGTGATTTTAATTCCTATAGCACTATGTTGTAGAGACCTACAATAACCTCTCTCTCTTTTTGGAGATCATACTCATTTTGATTTTTTGATGCCATCTTGGGTGATGCTGAAACTAGTAGTGTTGGCTAGTACAAAGTTGCCAACTATCAAATCTCTCTCACCTTTTATCGTGGGATCGAACTACCTTCTTCATTAGGTTTGAGTGGCTGGATAAACCCTATCACCAACCTTGTCCCATCCCATTCAATGCTTGAACATTCTCTAGCACAAAATGTCCCTAAGGGTCACTAAATGTCATAGGGGAGTGATCCTTGATGAGGCATATCTCGAAGCTCGTACAGGGTATGGATGCAATTCCAATTCCTATAGGACTGTGTTGCAAAGACCTACAATAACCTCTTCTTATTTTTGGAGATCTTACTCCATTTTGATTTTGCAATGCCATCTCAGGTGATGCTAAAACTTGTAGTGTTGGCTAGTACAAAGTTTCCAACTACCAAATCTCTCTCACCTTTCCTCCTAGGATCAAACTATTTGTTCTATTAGCTCCAGGTGGCTAGGTAAACACTAGCCCCAACCTTTTCCCATCCTGTTGAGTTCTCAAACATTCTTAGGCATGCCAAACTGAAATGTCCCTAACAAAGATAATGACACATTAAGGGGCTTACAAGAGTTCATAAGTTTCTATTTATCTATAAAGGGCTCATAACTTTTCCTCCTCATCATAACTCACAATCTTAAGGATTTATTAGAGGTAGGATTAATATGGCACATATTCTAATGTGCCATAGGTTTATAAGATTGTGTCAAAACTATCAAAGGAATGATAGAGATCACTATTTTGCATCATTATGAGGGTTTATGAAGGAATGATCAATGCATCACTATTTTGCATCACTATAGAGACAATGTTAATGATAATCAATGCACAAGGTAAGGGCATTATGAAGGAATGAGATCAAAGGAAAATATTCAAGGCAACAATAGTGAGTGTGATGAACAACTTATTAAAACTTTGTAGTAGTTAGATCTTTGCTTCATTAATGTTTCATTAAATCTTGAGAATCCTATTACGTACACCCTATTTTTCAAAGTGCTAGGATCAACATAAGTGTAGCATTAAAAATATTCATCCAATTTTGGGGTGGAAGTTGGGGAATTTTGTGGGAGAATATTTGTCCAATTCTCATTAAAAAATGTGATGTCATCTTTTCCACTCACATTAAGGCCAAAGGTGGGTTGTATTTAGCATAGGTGAAATGCCAAGATATTCTAGATTCAAAGAACTAGGAACTAGTTGCATCATAATTGTCTCAACATGATGCCATAAAAGTATTCCTCTTCAAAGTTCTTCTCCTCCTTAATTGCAACAACTCTGAGTCTACAAGTTGCTATGGGATGGATCATATTTTTGTTTTTGGGATAATATTTTGATATGCACAAACATAATGGATGAATGATAATAGTTCTTTGTATTTACATAGGGAATTAGAAGTCAAATTTCTCTATCTTGCCTTTAAGTAGTTCAAAATTGATTTCATTTGTTTCTATTGATTTTGTAGCAAATTTCAATTGTGGTTAACTTTTTCAAAGGTAATTCTTACCATTTGGAAACACATATAAATACTTTACAATTCTTAAAAAATGATGAAAAAATATTGATGACTAGACCTACCATATAAATTTTATATATTAGTTTGTTAACAACAAGGAATTATTTTCTTTAATGTTTCATCCTAAGAAGTTGTTTTAGAAATCACATATTGTTGAATTGATTGTTTTATTATTTGTTTCACTGGCAATAATGTACAAAAAGTTAGTATCAATACTAAATAGAATAAAACTAAAACAAATACTTGTGTGTAATTATAATCATTTTATAATCATAAGAAAGTGTTACTGATATATATTTAGTTGGTCAAATTCATTTGGACTAGTTAATGGATTCATGTCAAGCTTCCAATTGTTGATCGATAGCCATTAAATGAGACCAAGTTACTTGAAATTTTGTTGGGGATACTTTTGGAGGACTTTATGACATTATTGATACTCCCATCCCCGACTCATAAATAAGGAAAAATATGGAAAAGATGACATGATCTTGGGTTGAAGTAAAATCTCAAGAAGTGATGCACTTAATGAGCCATAAGAAACCTATGGGTACATTCCCCAACTTATAATGAATGGTTGGATGTAAAGGCTCCATACGCTGGCCCAAAAATGGAAGCCAAGGATGTAACCATGCATGTATTGGCATAGTCTATCTACAAGGATCCCAAGTATCTACTGTTGTTACTAATTTGGGCATCACTATATGATCGAGAATGTTATGAAGTACTGAAGCATGTAGTAACTTCTATATCTCTAGAAAATGTAGCATAGGTTTAGGGTCCCTTGGCTCTTAGGAATTTTTAGTAGCTATTCTCAGTACTATAAAATTAACTTCAATGAAGAGTTGAGTGTAAGGAGTTGAAGAAGAAAGTTTTGCTTCTGTGTAAATGCCAAAATTATGAGGTTCATTCCCTTGCATAAGCATTTTCCACAATGAAATTACCTCTAAACCATGCAAAGGATGTTGAAGTGGGTCCCAACCTTGAAACACTCTTATAAACAATGCTAGAGCTAAACATTATGCATAATAAAGAACATCTTATCTAGTGTAGTACAAGATTGAGTAATTCTACATATAAAATTCTATCTTCTATAAGGTACAACATTGACCAATTGTGCATATAAGGAAATATATGCATTGGAATACATGTGAGTGCCCATTACAATTGGTATTCTATGATGGTAGATCTAACATTTGGAATTAATAAAACCTTGAGAATCCTATTAGGCTCTATATCATAACTAAACCTTGGAATTAATGTAATGTATTGTTTTCAGTTTCAGATTTGTTATATGTTTTTAATTATAATTTATGATAAATGTTTAGATGCATAACATAGAAGGTAGGCTTTAAACATGAACAAGAAGATCATAAATCAATATGACAATGACATAAATTGCAAATAATAAATTTTTGGCTTTAACATTGATAAAGTTTATTGCTGATCAATATTGTATCAAAAATTCAAACTAATTAGGTATTGAATTAAGCTTGATAAACAAATGATAGAGAAGGAAAAATTTAAACATGAACAAGATCATAAATAATATGACAATGACATATTGGAAATGATAAACTTATTCTTAAACAATGATAAAGTTTATTGTTAATCAATATTCTATCAAATTTTCAAACTGATTAGGTATTGAATTTAATGTCATATGTGAACATATCTAATTTAATGTCATACATGAACAAACATATAATATAAAATGATAACCAATAATGTCATGTACATTAACAAATACATAATATATTATGATAACCAATAATGTCGTACATGAAAAAACATATCATCTATTAACCAATAACTTCATAACTCTAATAATGGCATGCATCAAATAAATGTCATACATCAAATATAAAATGTCATATATACATCAAATGTATATTGAATATGTCCACTAACATAACATCCAACATATATGTCCGTTGATGCCTATACATATACATGTCTATCAACTATATCTTCTCCTTCCCATGAGATAAAGTAAACAAATTTCTAGAGGCCTTCAGTCATCATGTAGAGGGAGACGGTGGTGATGATGGGGTCCTCCTCACATGCTTGCTTGTCCTCTTGTTGAGGCTCTTCTATAACTCAAGATGATACAAACAAAGTAGATATGAATCAATAATTATTATACATTGAAATCAAATATATGTACACACAAAATTAATTATTTTCTTAACACCATCATATAGTCACTCTGCAAGTTCACCTCAAAGGCTCGTGGATGATCAAGTGTGATAAGACCCTAAAAAAATTGATTCAATATAATCACTTATAAATAGAATTAAAATTTTCAATATTGAGAATTATAAACAACAACTAAAACCAAGAAAATTCTTTCACACCTCAATCAATGGTTGTGAACTAGCCATAGTTGTAGCCACTCCATGATCAATGGACTACCAAAGATGAGGAGGAGTCTTTGATGTCAAGAGCTGCACGCCATACAATAAATGTTAAATGTAACATGAAACATGAAAAAAATATAATCAAATGAATTAAATTAACATGAAACAAATGTACCTCTATGAAGCTTGTGTTATGTCTAGGCTTAGAGTCTATAGTGAATGTTGACAGTCCTGTAGAGAACTGATGTACATGCATAATTTTTTTTGTCAATCCTTCATATGATTACTTAATAAATATATGTATTCATTTAAATGATTAAATCGATACATATCTCTGGACTTGTCAAGGGGATGAAAAATGGGGCCAAAGGATTGCTACTAGGCCTACCAACACTTTGACCCTAAATTTTGAACAATGTCAATACATGCTAATTAATTAATCATTCACTATACATATGAAATGTGATCAAATTAGTTTATTATAATTTTAATTTACCTATGTGTTGATGCCAAATGTCTCATTCAAGAACTGATTAGTCACTAGCCCATCATCCACACCATCTTCAACATGACTGCCAAATGTGCATAAGGATCTGCACGATGTGCACATGCGACCACAATGAGTAGAAGGATCCTCCTCAACTAATCAACTCATGCAATGAATGAGGGTTTGTGTCAAAGCTCTGATAGTCCCTGGAGTGTTGGCCTCTACATGTTCCTTCATAATTGAAGGAATAGTCACATGCTCACCATGTGGCTTGACTATAGGTGCCCTAACTACATTAGGGTCATGACGTGCCCCTGACCTCTCAAATGATGACCCCCACCTCTACCCTAAGAGTCTAATATATCAAAATAATTAGGGATATCCCCAAGGAAAAACTCACAATACAATTTCCTTAAGAAATACATGGGGACCTCATGATTATTGCACATATTCTTGTTCACTAGGTTTTCTAAATAATGCACATATTCTACCTTTTGGTATATCTTTTTTTTTAACATCTTGATATGATAATTTATTTGAATAATATCTTTTTTGTTCTTCCCTCTTAACATACCAAACATCTAAATGACCACTAACAGAAGCTATGTGTGTCTTAATGGATTTGAGGGACAATTCCAATTGAGCTCTCATTGGATTGGTTTGTCCACATTGTTTCAACCAACCAATGAGTCCTTCTAATTTAGTTTTTCCTCTTTCTATTTCATTTATTATATTTTCTTGTGTGCCAAGAGGAGGTCTAGCAATTGGTTTAGGTTGCAAATTTGTTGTTCTTCTTATGGAGGGTTTTGGTTTTGATCTTTTTGAAGGTTTTAGTTTTGACCTTCTTGGGGATTTGTTGATCCATTATTGACATTTCCAGATAACAAATCAATTGAAATCTAAATAAATAAATAAAAAAAAAATTTAAATGAAAAAAACCTACAAAACAAAATATAAAAAACATATCAAACAATGTAAAAAGAAAGTTAGATAACATATGATGTACTCATGATCTCAAACTTTGATGGTGAGGGGGCATAATGGCAAGGCAAGTGGTAGAAAAATTGTTTTGTTGCGATCCCATGTGTGCTATAGAGAGGAGAAGTAGAAAAAAAGAGTTAAAATGAATGGGTTGAGGGTATGTAGCCCATTTATAAAAATTAGGTTTTTTTAAAAGTGTGTATGTGCTATAGCACATATGCGCTATAGCATGTATATGCTATTGAAAATTTTAAAAAAATGGTGTCACCTTTTTGGCACCACAACTTGGTGCACATACCCCAATACACAATATCCATTTACAAAAGAGTCATATCCTTGTTTTTTCCAAAATGGTTGTTAGCAATTCTATTCGCAACAACCCTCCATCTACTTTACTCCACTTTATATTTTGTATTATCCATTGGTAAATTATTCAACCCAAATGAAAGGCATACTCAGCATACTCAATGCCTCATCAAAGATTCATCCAAACTTTCATAGCATTGTCTTCTTAATCAGATCCTTCCTTACACCATTCTAGTCTTCCTTATCCTAAGATAGCTCAAGTCTTCTTAGTCATCCCAACCCCATTTCCACATCCTTTGGAGTTAATATTTCCTCCTATCATGTACTTAATCCAAATCCAAATCTAAGCTTCCCTACTTATCCTAATCTACATTTTCGTATTCATTTGTATTTGTCCTTCATCCCCAAAACATATGATCACAATCCTATTATGATAAGTTTGGTCATCCCACCTTTTCTCCCACTCCATCCTATTCCAATGATCATGAAGATCTAGTTGATTATGATAGGTATATTGAAAACCTTAGAGATATTGCTCCCAACATCCTCCAAAATCCAAAAATTCCTCCAAACTACCCCATCATTATTACATGCATACCCACTAGTATTCCTTTCCATGTCTTTGACAAGGAAAATCCATTATTATCCTCATCCACACCTCATTCCTATATTATGCCAACATATTCCCCTTATACTTCAGCCATTTCTTCATCTTCCTCTACCTTCATCTCTGAATCTCCACCTTCTAGAGCTCTACTACTAGCTATGTCTCTAGTCCAAACCCACCATCTCAATATCTTCCAAACCCCTTTCCAAATCCTCCTACCAATCCTAGTTATACATTGCATCACCCTAATACCCTTACTCTTCCTATTCCAACACACACATCTCCAAGGAGTTTTATAGGGAAACCTAGAGAAAATCCATCTTCGACACTCATTATTCCTCTTGCATCATCCTATCGCTATCATCCCTATTTCATCCACCCCACTTATCACACCTCTTCCATATCCTACCTTACATCCATCAAATCCCTCCAAATCCCATCCATATCGCATCCTCCTAGCATTACCCAAATCCCATGTGATAAACCTAATGAGTCCCTCTGAAATGTCCCTTTTTTTATTTTTGTATGATATTTCCAACCTTTAATCAGATATTTAAGATCAAACAACTGATATCACAAAGATCCACCAAATTTCTTAAGAAACCCCAAATCGGGTATGTCGAAAATAGTGCCAAAAAGCTTCACAGCTTCACCTGTTATTAATAAATCTGAAAGTAGACATTTTTACAGAAATTTGAGCAGCATAACAGCCTATAAAATGTAATTTCCAGATCTATATAGCCTTTACAAAACAGCTCACAAATGTAGGACAAAAACTATGCTCATCGGGCTCCCGAAATTAACACAAAAATGCCCGGAAACACCACAAAAACTCTAATAAAATATCTCAGAAGTTTAATCACGTCCTAATACATATATTCAGCTCTATTTTAACAGCTTAAATTCTTAAATACAGCAGCAACCAAAACTGATATGAAATGCTCAAATGAAAACACCAAACTCATGCAAAAAACCACACCCAAAAACTCACAAATCTACACTGTTCAACACAAAGGCAAACTCTGTATGAGCATGCACATGGAATGGCTTCAAACTCCCATCCTTAGCCTTCCTGGAAACCTGCAAACTCCCATTCTTGGGTCTCCCTGGAAACCTGCAAACTCCCATTCTTGGGTCTCCTTCTCCACAGGTTTGGCAGCCTCTGAAGAATAACAAAGAATGAGCAAAAATCAAGTTCTGGGATGAGCCCAAAATGCCTCCAAGCCCCTTAAAAGAGGGCATAACTATAACTCATGTCCAAGAGAGGTTAATGAAACTTATTTTAATAATAATTTTCATTTATTAGTCCAACGGTTTCCAAAGATTAACCCCCTTTTTCCGAAACTTCACTTTCTTGGGCCTGCCTGCCTTAGCAAAGATTTTCTTTTTTAATTATTTGAAAAGGGGACATGACAAGTCCTCCCCTCCCAATCATTGATTGTCCTCAAGCAATGGCTGAACAATAAACCAATCAATCCACCTGGATCCCAAATGTAGTCATGAACTATACTACTACCAATTAACACAGGCTCCTGCAATATCCTCTGCAATATGACCAAGAGGAATCCATAATCAAATTGACAATTATAGCTCAACCAAACTCCAAAATCACCACTACCACAATCAAAAACCCATGAGGCATAAACTCTTAGAACATCAGAACCTAAGTAAAGTGGACAAATCAAACTACCAACATAGTAAATACCATCAACGCATCCCACTGGCCTATATGGAATGTACAATCCAACTCTGCAACAATGGTGAACCCTCTCGAATGAAACTGTACCAAGTATGGAGAATCCACACACTGTACAACTCCTACAGTCAACACAACTCTGCAAATCATCGGCCACTATCTCATAACCATAACTCCCATACACTGCTGATGGTGAAAAGACATTACAAGATAAAGAGTAAGAAATGGAATCCAAACCAAATTTGTCTGCCATCAACTCCTCAACACAAGGATCAAATGCTAACTGATGTACATACCCTGCAATATAATGTTGATAAAAAAAAACCAACCTCAGTCAATAGCTCACCATGAAGAAGTGATACAACCCACTATGACTGATCACCAGCTAAGTCAAGAGATGTCATAGCCAAAGGAGTAGAATCAATAACAACACTTGCTAAAGCATCACTCCAAAACTCCTGCTCTAAGTCATGTATTATCAACCTGTCAATTGCAGGACCTATCACCATGTCATGCCCATCACAACTCTCATCCCGAGGCATCAAACTATCCCATAACTGATGATAAGCACTAGGAACCAAAGTACATCTCTGTATCATCATCTCATCAACATGGTCATCAAAGGTAGATAGATGAGCGTACCTCACAGTGTAATGCCGATAGAATGCACCAATCTCAGTCAGTGGCTCAGACTGCAATCCAGATGTAACTAACTACAATCGATCATTAACCAAGTTGGAACTGACTACTACCTCTGAAGACATTGCAAAGGGAGTAGTATTACTAGTAGGAACCATGCCAACTATCAGCTCACCAACGTCACACATGGTCTTTGATACAACATCTCTAGTCTTCGTGCCATTAGTACTAGAGGTCACCACCATGTCAGGCACACCACAAAATTCTTCTACAGCACCCAACTCAATTGAACTTGACTCTAGTGGGAATGAACCTGATATGCCAATGTTAGTATCAAGGATGGATGCATCCCCATCTCCACTGTCTCTAACAATCTCGGCCATGGACATCCTCGGATCACCAAACACCACAGCTTGTGACTGTATAGAATTAGGTAAAGACTGTAGTCACTCTAACTCCATGGTCACCTTAGCCAAATGAAACTGTGACTCCTTGAGAGCCAACTGTGTACTCTCAAGAGTCTCAGAAGTCACCTCAAGCTGCTCAGTAAGCTCACTCACCTCATCTTCCTTGGACATCAATGCATCATATGCTATACTGCCCCACTCCATAAGATAATCTCTGTCGGCTACCAAATGCATATAATTTTGTCTCAAAATCCAGATAGCCTCCCATAAAGAGTGGATCTCTATCAAGGAAAGATAACTTCCTCCCTGCTCATCACTAGTAGGAGAACCCCATCCATAAACTGCTAACAACTGACGAGCAGCATCGAAATGTTGGCAAGTGATAGCAATGTCTTGGTCACTAACTCTCAACTGATTAGACACATGATGGCACTAGCTTGACTGTCTCCTACAAACCTCCTCTGATGCACTGTCTGAAGGAGTGTCCTCAAAGTTACTAGTCTCTAGAGTATTACCATCCATATCCTGTGAATCAAATCTAAAGCTCATATCAACATACGGAGTATCAAAAACATTAGCATTGCTATCCAACTCCTCTGTACCCAAGAAAACTAAGTCTTCAAAACTACCCACTGCATCCTCCTGGATGTCATCAATGCCAATATGATCCTGGGACTCATCTATACACACTGCCAAATATGAAATATCATCAACACATTCCAGCAAGTATGGTCGACTGGATATATGAACAAAGCCCAACATTGGTGTATAAAAACTAATACCAACATCAAACAAGATACTGGCGCAAGAAAAGACAACACCGTGTAATTTGCTAATCAAATCCATGATAGCACCCAAACAAACACTGCTACCAAAAAGTGTTAAAGATCTCCAGTCAACTGAATCCCAAATGCCAATATAACAATCTTGAGTCCATATCTGTAAACTAGAATCAACTGGTAACTCAAGAAAACTCCTCACCTGAGTAATATGACCAATACCAACTAACTCCACATACCTGTCATGATGAGATAATGAAGTCACAATACTATCTTGGTTCACCTTTAGCTGGCTGCACAAATCATGTGAAGTACTACCAGCCTCAACCTCATGTGATGAAGCATCTAACTGTGCCTGGTACTCTTTCTCAGAAAAGTCATGAATGCTCAATGTCTGCTCATCTCTACCAGGTATCTCACCATCCTGCACAACAACATCCTCATAATCATCATCTGAACCCACTACACTATAGTCACTGCCTGTTGTAACTATACCATCTTGAATACCTGTGGTATCACCCTTTGACGACCCGTAAACAATTATCTCAATTTGAGTATCAAGTTGACTGTTACTATCAATCTGTGTGATATACTTTCCCACCACCTCCTATGGCAGAGTAGAATCTAAGACCTCTACCTGGCTATCAGCTAGTTTCTCAAACTCCTCATGCAAGTTCTTGGGAATTGTGTCATCTATCTTGTGAGAAAATTTGTGAAATAGAAATCCAGTCAACTTATCCACCTTAGCTGGGTCAGATAACATGTCATTCATTATACGGTGGTGCTCAACCAACTGTTTAGACATGTCATGGCTTATTTTCATAAGTTTATCTTGAATTTCTAAATAACCATCCTTTCTACTATTTTGACTCTGGCTATCAATTGTCCAAGATCGTTTCCTCTGAGACTCTGTACTATACCTGTCCATTCTAGATAAAGTAGAGTGTAACCCCAATAGGATATAACTTCTTCAAACACCAAGAACTAACATGCAAATTATTAGAAGTAGCATGCAACCATAGATTTGGACATGCAACTGATTAGAAGCAACATGCAACCACCAAATTATGACATGCAAGATCTGGGTAGTTGTCAAAACTAACATGCAAGATCTAGGTAGTTGTCAAAACTGACATGCAAACTTCTACAACCACCAAATTCACCAACAACTAACATGAAAATGATTAGAAGTAGCATTAAACCATATATTTTGACATGAAACTAATTAGAAGCAACATACAACCACCAAATTATGACATGCAAGATCTGGGTAGTTGTCAAAACTGACATGCAAGATCTGGGTACTTGTCAAAACTGAAATGCAAACTTCTACAACCACCAAATTCACCAAGAACTAACATAAAAATGATTTGAAGTAGCATGCAACCATAAATTTTGACATGCATCTAATTAGAAGCAACATTCAACCATAAATTATGGCATGCAAGATTTGGGTAGTTCTAAAAACTGAAATGCAAGATCTAGGTAGTTGTCAAAACTGACCTGCAACTTCTACAAACCCTCAGGCTGGCAAGATCATGGCTCTGATACCACTAAAATGTCCCTTTTTTGATTTTTTTATGATATTTCCAACCTTTAATCAGATCTTTAAGATCAAACAACTGATATCACAAAGATCCACCAAATTTCTTAAGAAACCCCAAATCGGGTATGTCGAAAATAGTGCCAAAAAGCTTCACAGCTTCACCTGTTATTAATAAATCTGAAAGTAGACATTTTTACAGAAATTTTAGCAGCATAAAAGCCTATAAAATTTCATTTCCAAATCTATATAGCCTTTACAAAACAGCTCACAAATGTAGGACAAAAACTATGCTCATCGGGCTCCCGAAATTAACACAAAAATGCCCGGAAACACTACAAAAACACTAATAAACTATCTCAGAAGTTTAATCACGTCCCAATAAATATATTCAGCTCTATTTTAAAAGCTTAAATTCTTAAATACAGCAACAACCAAAACTGATATGAAATGCTCAACTGAAAACACCAAACTCATGCAAAAAACCACACCCAAAAACCCACAAATCTACACTGTTCAGCACAAAGGCAAACTCTGTATGAGCATGCACATGGAATGGCTTCAAACTCCCATCCTTAGCCTTCCTAGAAACCTACAAAATCCCATTCTTGGGTCTCCCTGGGAACCTGCAAACTCCCGTTCTTGGGTCTCCTTCTCCACAGGTTTGGCAGCCTCTGAAGAATAACAAAGAATGAGCAAAAATCAAGTTCTGGGATGAGCCCAAAATGCCTCCAAGCCCCTTAAAAGAGGGCATAACTATAACTCACGTCCAAGAGAGGTTAATTAAACTTATTTTAATAATAATTTTCATTTATTAGTCCAACGGTTTCCAAAGATTAACCCCCTTTTTTCGAAATTTCACTTTCTTGGGCCTGCCTGCCTTAGCAAAGATTTTCTTTTTTAATTATTTGAAAAGGGGACATGACACCCTCCCACATTAGCTCATCCCCATTAAAGAGCCTCCTACCCATCCATCTATCTCACTTAAAGAAACCTCCAATACTTCTCCTAACATACCATGTGCTCCAATCCATTACTATCAAGATCTCATCCAAAAGCATGTTGAAATATCCTATGGCACAAAAGAAGATCCCACCATCCCACTTATTTCCCTACATGATCCACTTTTACCAATCACTCCATCTTATGAGTAGTTACTATCCCCTCCATATCCCAATCCTACCATTATACATACTCCATTTCAAGAGCTATTATCCTCCATCCATCCAAATAAATATCCTCTCCTCCCATCCCCTCTACTTCATGATCCTATATACCATATAATCCATGGTAATAGATTTATAGAGGAATACCTCACTATCATATCTAAAGCTTTGACTCCTTTAGCTAGTAATGGACTCACATCTTTTGTTCCAAATAATGAACATCATATTGAAGAAATAAATAAAAGTATATCTCTAGATGTTGGAATCCCTTCTATCCTTTCATGTTCCCAAGTCCTTCAATCTTCACCCCAAAGTTCCCATCCATCTTGTTCTACATCTATTTTGGCCCCTTATCCTACTAATTATTTCTAACCCTCCATTTTTGGTTTCTATATCCCTTATCTAAATCCTTCATCCCTTCCATCCATTTTGGGTCCTTATATACGTAATCCAAATCCTCTATCTCCTCCATCTATTTTGAGACCTACCCCTTCCTCACTTCTATCTATTTTAGGTCCCTATCCTTTATTCCCACCTTCCATTTTGGGCACTTATATGCATCCGTATACTTTATTCCAATCCATTACTCCATCCCCTCAAATCCCCAAGCTAGATCATCAAAGGTACTCATCCTAGAATTCCTTCCAACCTTCAACTTCTATATTTTCATCCACAATCCCTCCATATCCTCCATGCTCTTGTTCGCATACATTGGATAATAGAAGAAATTGGATGCCAAAATTCAAAAGCATAAATCTAAAAATCCAATGTTACTACTAAAGTACATGTTCTAGGGGAGAAACATTCGATCCAAATCAAAGAAAAAGTCAAGAGGCCACAAAGGCCCAAACTGAAAAATTCAAAAATCATGTGGATACCCAAGATGCTCACAAGAGAAATATGTCTCAAAGAAAAATCTCAATTGGCATTCATTCTTGCTACTCAAAAAGCATCATCTATTCATACTTTATCCAAATTTCCATATATACATCCTTCAACACCCTAATCCACTTTTGGTCCCTATGCTTATTATCCTACATTTCCAATCCTCCATCTTCCAAATTTACTTTTGGTCCTTATATTTCTCATACTCCATTTTCTCCTTAATCTTGTTCAAAACCATCTTTCCCTCTACTTTATCACCTTTCAAGTTGTGTGCCAATGATGATCTTTCCATTTTCCTTATCCATTTACCCACAAGTCTTATGTCTTCCCATCTAGTATATGTTAACTCCCACCCTTCCTACCAACATCTATGAGTACAAGTTAAAAAAAAAAAAAAAGCATCCACTTGTGAAAACTTGGCAATTCAAGCACTATGGACAAGTACCGAGATGAAAACTTGGCAAAAAATCATCATGTGTAATCCCTCCATCTAAATGAAATGCACACTTGGGGGAGAGTTCCATCACCCACCATACCCATCTCATCCCACCATACTAACCACATCTTATCCTCTTCACCTGCCATCCCCCTTTGGATCTTGATAAAAAATAAAAACCACCACAAGATGCATGCATTTGGTCATCCTCTTGATATCCATTCCCCATTGCATCTTGTCTCCACCTATCCCTTATCAACCTATTCTTTCATCCATATAATCCCTTAATGAGCCTCATCTACCCATCATAAATTACCCTCTACTTCATTCACCTTTCACATCCTACCTTCCATCTATCTCCCTCATCCTCTTGTTGACCAATCTTTCATCCTATCAAACCTCTTATAAAATCTCCTCTTGAATAACATATGATAACTAGGGGTACTATATTTCTTGGAGTCTATGTCATGTCCATCTTTCCATCTCCCCATTCTAGTCCTATTTTCATCTAGTCATACCCAAATCCATTCATCTCCTGCTCCCTAGCTTTTTTCAACTCCTCTATCCAACCTTCTACTAGTCATACCATTTTCTTCTATCTTGTATTTTGCACCATCTCTCCATCTTTCCAATTCTTGGTACATCCCTTTTCATTGGTATCTAGCTCTAGGCTATCCCCATATACACCAATTTCATCCATTCGTATCCTAATGCTCCTAGAAATCTACCATCAACTGCACCATCCTATTGCACTTCTTTCAAACTCATCCAATCATATTCTTAAATCTTCTATCTAGCCTTTTTATAAGCCTTGGTCACAATCCAATCATCATCATTGAGATACATCCTTCCCACTCCTTATCTTTAGGTATATCATTCCCTTATCCACATCACCCTATCCACACCAATCCACTATCTTCTCATCCCGAGCTTTTCATCCACTATCTTGAGCTTTTCATCTACTATCTTCTCATCCCAAGCTTTTCATCCCTTTTATCTACTCATCCTGAGGTTTTCCTCTATCTCCTTATCCCATGCTTTTTGGAACTATCTTCTAATTATGATATTTTCATACACTATCTTGATCTTTTCATCCATTAGTTCCTCATCCCAAGCTTTTTATCCCCTTTATCTACTCATCTTGAGTTTTCCTCTATCTCTTTATCCCATGCTTTTCTATGATATCTTCTCATCCTGAGCTTTTCATCCACTATCATCTAATCCTAAGATTTTTATCTACCAATCTTCTCATCCCAAACATTTCATCCACTATCTTCTCATCTTGAGCTTTTTATCCTCCAATCGTCTCATCATAATCATTCCCACCACTATCCTATCATGCTAATATTTTGTATGGTACTTCCTTGTAAATACTTCAGCATGTTGGCTAGATATTCCATGTGTGTTAGTCCTTAGCTTAGTACCATTGTATACCCCTCATCTCTTTGTGTTAGTTCATGCTTGATCACAAATTGTAGTTATCTTGGTTAGGTGCTCTAGCGAATCCTCATACAAGATCCCTTGTCATCAAAATGTTATCCTAAAAAAAATTGATTTTGCATCTCATCCTAGTCCTTGATATTACTAATAGATCCTTTTAGGATGCATCCTTCCTCTCATCTGATCTTGGTCCATCAATATCTACTCTTACCAATCTTTTGGCAAAAGATTACTTTTCATAGATTTTACATTTTCTTTCAATTTGTTTTCCTTTCAAAATTTTAGTTTTGGTTCTTAAAGTATCTCTTCCAAGAAATTTGGGTTATTCCCTCCTCAAGGTTGCCATGATCTTTTATATTATGGTGTGCTATGAATGTGGCAGTTCAAGAGCAAGGTCTTGATCAGGTCTTTCATCTTTTCTTTTCTTCTTGCGAGTTAGTCGGATGTGACCCTTGAATGTTCCAAACATGTGATCACTTGTGGTTACATGATGCACTTAGGAAATATCATTTTCTTGTGGATTACCTAGTATCATTTCTACTCTAATTCCTTTAGGATTCATGTGTAATGTTGGGGCAATCCTTGAATGTTTATTTCAAGTCAGTCCTATGTAATATTGGTAAAAAGGCCTTGATGTGCATAATAACCTTGGCATATACCCAATATTTCTATATCAAAATAAGTGTTCAACTACATGACAATGATCCCCTTCAAAACACCCCCACACTCAAGCTTCCATGGATTCCTTCACACCTCACTTCCATAGAAATACAAACCTATTTTTCAACATCCTATCCTAGCCTCCCATCCAATCAATCCTACAATCATGATCTAGCTAATCTATCAATCCCATAATCATAGCTCCTACATCAATCATAATCTTAGTCATCACCAATCATAGTCCTAAAATCATAATCTCCCCAATCCTACCATCTTCCAAATCACTTACTTGTGTTTAATTTAAACAACCAATCACACCCCCCCCCCCATAGCCATTGTTCTTAACCATTGGTTATCCTTGTGTACAAGATTTTCCTTTGTATCATTCCCCCATAGTGAGAATATGAGCTTCCTTAAACACCCTCTCTTAGCCACTCTAAGTCCTATCTCTTGCCCCAGATTCTTATACTTTTGAAGAAGCTAGTAGGCCTTACCTTCTCTCCCTACCACCTTCTTGAGGGGGCATCACACTATCCATTCTCTCGTCTTCAACTTGAGACTAGGGAAACATGTTGCTAAAAAAAATCTTCTTCATGTCATTTATATTCAAGCTTCTTTGAAATAGTGTTGTCCCAACACTATGTCAAAGAAGGGCAAAATGTTGACACCAAAATCTGATTACACCATTAGAAAATCTTATTTAGTCATCTTCTAAGATATTATTGATTAAATATTAATTAATTAATTATCATCCCCTAGTTACTTTATTTATTTAATTAACTACAGTCCAATTGTTAAAATCAAATGATAATGGGTATGTGCATGATCATGGTGTGCAAAAAAGTAGTGATGTGAAAAAAATAGAGTTTGAAAATGTCTAAAAGAGTTTCAAAATATGCTCTGACTTTTTTTCACCTATCTAGGTACCAAACTTGGAAAGTAGGGCCCAACCCTTATCAGATATCTAATTTGATAAAAGATACCCGATATCGAATACTTAAAAATATATAGTATGAAATATATATAAAGTAATATGAAATAATAAGTTAGTAATTACATTATATAATTATAAAATAATAAATATATATTATATTATTTATGAAAATTAATATTTTTATATTTCAAAAATCATTCACAAATATTTATATGAGTATAATATAATATAATATAATAGTATAATTAATTTATAATCACTAATATTGGTAATTATTATATTATAGTTAATATATTAATTATTAATTATAGTATAATTGTATATATGTTATTATAGGAAATAATAGTTTAAATTAAATTATAAATTACTAATATACCTATGAGTTTTCTTTTTTGAACCCCGGGTTGTTTCAAAAAAGACAACTTGTGGGTTAACGTGGGGTTGATGTGGCAAATATCATATATATGATATTGTATTGATATCTAATATTGCATTGGATACCCAATATCTGCCAATGTTTATAAAAAAAAAAAAAAGACAACCCATGGGTTGTTATCACAGTGAGATTTCCGTGCGCAGGTTATCGAGTATTGGGTTTAAAATCGCATATCCAATATAAGGTAATTATTTTTTTTATCAATTTTAATATAAATTTAATAAATTTTATCATGAATTTGTTAGTTTTAGTTGAATTTAGGGTTTTTTGATAGAAATTGTTAAAATTAAGGTTTTTTTTAAATATAAATTATGTTTTACAAATTAATAGGAACGGTTGATGAAAATGATGACACTGAGGCAAGGAATACTATTCCAATGCCCTTGTAAAACCATCCACCAAATTATCCTTAACCCCCCCCCCCAAATCCTCCTCGAATAAAGGATTTGATAAATGAAAACCTCACCAAATTGAGGGGTTTGCAAAGAACATATAATAATGTACCTACATTGGCTCCTATGTTATCCACATTAAACACCATAGTGGATAACATTGAAACCCTTACCAATGAACAAAATACTACTCTTCGTTGGCATGATGAAATGCATGAGATGTTTGATGATGGCTTGGACTATGATGAGGTTGTAGCCCTCAATATAACCAAAGAAATTTAGAGGTGCCATTTTATTTCCTAAGAAAATTGTATGCAGAATTTGTGATGGGCCTCAAGGTGAACTATTGGAGCATGAAGCCCAACATGGGTGTACGGTTAGGAGCCCCTCAGACTAGACCCTCTTCCTAGAAGAAGAAAGTTGGCACTTTTGTCCCCCCTACTGATGTTTCCCCCCCTCCTTGAGTGCAGTATCTTGATATTATAGTAAAGGCTAGCTCACAGACCATTAGAGCCATTCATAGACTGAGTAGCCTATTGATATGTTAGGCTAGGTTAGTCTTGCCTCCCCATGTTTATGATGCTAGTGCTAGTTCATCATTAGCTATCTCATCACATGTTTTTGTGCCTCACACTTGCATTACATGCAAGAATATTTGTCTGGGTCCCATAGGTGATCTTCGTGAGTATCATTTTGTATTAGACAAGGATACACTAGATGCACATGTAGAGGCTACAAACCCTGATGTGAGAGAGGAGGGGAATGCAAAGGCATGGACTCCTTCTGTGTTGATACATGTATACATTTTTTTTATGACATATTCCATTTAGAGTTAATTTTTATAATAGACTAATTTTAATTTTTAAGCCATACTGACTTATACATATATGTGATCTTCATTCATGTTTAGTTGATGACTGAGGAGGAGTTGAGACAAGATAATGATGCCATGCTCTCAGCCATTTCATTTGGCCTTGAGACATCTATGGTACATTATATTGTGTTCTCATTGTTTTTTCTATTTGATATTATACCATATATGGAATCTAATCTTTCTGTTATCTTGCAGGTACCACTTGTCCCTGGGGGACAAAGTGTGAGGGATGAGCCAACACCCATTGACAAAGTAAAGGTAATTAGGTGCTTTCTATTTTATTAAATATCAATGCATTGTTGTAAAATTTTTATGGTAATGAAATTTAATTAAATTCTTTATTGTATATAGGGCATGGCTACTGGCGATGAGCTCATACAAATTCCACAGCATAGATGCTTAGGCATTTCCATTCGCACTGAGAGCCCCATTGTATGTATAAGTATCATTTATTTTTTATTTTCCTTATCTTCATAAATAAATTCAAAATTGAATTCTATGATATTAACAACTACTATTTTGTATCTCATAGGAAACTTCAAGTGCATATGAGGTTCGACAAGAGAGTTTTGTAGATTTGATGATGTAGCCACTATATCTTGAGGAGGAGCCTACAATAGTAAGTTGTAGTTTGAATTCATGATTAAATATGTTATAAATTTAGCATGTTATGAATTATAATCTTATAGTTTAAGTTGTAGATTCATCTGAAAAACATATTTGAACATACATAGGCCACAATCAATGAGGTAAAAGCATTGCCTAGAGCATACAGGAGGACTCCTGACTAGCATAGGAGGTTGATGAGAGAGGTATTTATTATAAAATTTTAATAGTATTAATCTTTATTAAAAAAAATATCATTATGCATTTGAGTAATTCAATGTTAGATACAAAGAATCATATAAATTTACTAGTCTAACTTTGGGTTTTCCTTTTTTGTTTATGTAGGAGGCATCCAGTCCACCTAGTGCAGCAAAGAGGCTGCATTTTGATTATCCACCAACACCCTAGGATAGTATAGTTGTCATAGGATGCATCATGAGACATTTTGATATGGCATATGCCACATTATTTATAGAAACATTGATATTATACACATTCTGATGGCATGATCAGCCACATTTTGTATATGGATCTATATATTTTGATATATATATATATATATATATATATATATGTACTTTTTCATGGATACATGATGTTTGATATATATTTGTGTAATTTTTCTATGGATACATGCATTTTGATATATATATTTTTCATTTATATGCACAATGATATACATATTAATTTAGTATCTAGTATTGTTCAATTTATTATGGATCATGTGTATCATTCATTTTTATGGAATATCATTAATATTGATCATGTTTGTTATATTCAATTCAAATGCAATAATTTGGGAATAAAATTTTAACAACCTTTATTATCAAATTTGGATGCAATGTTTAATTTGAAGTGCTATCATGACATAAACACACTTGTTAACCTCCTACACAAGGTTCACATAACCCATACTGATCCACTTAACAAAACTAATTTCATTAATCCATGCTATCATTTCACACCTTATATAGGTATTTCTAACATTGTATGGTCATGCTCAAACCCCTAACTGACTGTTTGCACTCATTTGCACTTTGCAAGAAAAAGTTGCAAAAGTTGCAAAATTGCAACTTTTTCAACTTTTGCAATTTTGCAGCTTTTGCAATTTTGAACAATTTTTGTTATAACTTTAAATTCTTAATTAGAAAAGTTCACCAAAATTGGTTAGGGGTTATCGATAGCCCTCATAAGCTCTGAGTTACGACCCTTGGAAGATCAACCTCAAAATGCACTTAGAGAACCTTGGAGACTCCTTGGTATGGGGTGGTCGTGGACGATGGATGGTCTCCATGGCCAAAACAAGGGTGTCACTAGGGTTCACCCACCCATCTAGAGCTAATGGCATTGATGATTCAATGCCAAGATCAATGGTTTCAAAGTTACATTGTGGTGCACCTATGAACTAAGGCACATAGTAAGTTTTGGCATCGAGCAAGATCACTGTGCCAAATCTAAATAGAATGTGATCTCTCAAAAATGAGATAGGTTATTTTAGGTCACCGTCCTATAGAATTTGACATTTCATCAATAGCCCTCATGAGCTCTGAGTTACGACCCTCGGAAGATCGACCTCAAAATGCACTTAAAGCACCTTGGAGACTACTTGGTATGGGGTGGACATGGATGATGGATGGTCTCCGTGTCATGTCCCCTTTTCAAATAATTAAAAAATAATAATCTTTGCTAAGACAGGCAGGCCCAAGAAAGTGAAGTTTCGGAAAAAGGGAGTTAATCTTTGGAAACCGTTGGACTAATAAATGATAATTATTATTAAAATATGTTTCATTAACCTCTCTTGGACATGAGTTACAGTTATGCCCTTTTTAAAGAGGTTTGGAGGCATTTTGGGCTCATTCCAGAACTTGATTTTTGCTCATTCTTTGTTATTCTTCAGAGGCTGCCAAACCTGTGGAGAAGGAGACCCAAGAACGGGAGTTTGCAGGTTTCCAGGGAGACCCAAGAATGGGAGTTTGCAAGTTTCTAGGAGGGCTAAGGACGGGAGTTTGAAGCCATTCCATGTGCATGCTCATACAGAGTTTGCCTTTGTGCTGAACAGTGCAGATTTGTGAGTTTCCGGGTGTATTTTTGTAAGAGTTTGGTGTTTCCGGTTGAGTATTTCATATCAGTTTTGGTTGCTGCTGTATTTTATACCTTAAGCTGTTAAAATAGATCTGAATATATATATTGGGACGTGATTAAACTTCTGAGATAGATTATTAGTGTTCTTGTGGTGTTTCCGAGCATATTTTGTGCTATTTCGAGAGCCGATGAGCATAGTTTTGGTCCTACATTTTCGAGCTGTTGTGTAAAGGCTATACAGATCTGGAAATGTCAATTTGTAGGCTGTTATGCTGCTGAAAGTTTTGTAAAAATTTCCATTTTCAGATTCATTAATAATTTGTGAAGTTGTGAAGCTTTTAGCACTATTTTCAACATACCCGATTTGGGGTTTCTTGAGGAATTTGGTGGATCTTTGGGATATTAGCTGTTTGATTTTAAAGATCTGATTAGAGGTTGGAAATGTCATGAAAAATCAGAAAAGGGACATTACAGTGGTATCAGAGCCATGATCTTGCCAGCCTGAGGGTTTGTAGAAGTTGCAGGTCAGTTTTGACAACTACCCAGATCTTGCATGTCAGTTTTGACAACTACCCAGATTTTGCATGTCATAATTTATGGTTGCATATTTCTTCTAATCAGCTGCATGTCAAAATTTATGGTTGCATTCTACTTCTAATCATATGCATGTTAGTTCTTGGTGAATTTGGTGGTTGCATGTTGCTTCTAATCGGTTGCATGTCAAAATTTATGGTTGCATGCAACTAAGTGAAAGAGAAAAAAGATATTTGCAGCGAGAAAAGAATAAAGAAATTTTGATCAAACCTCCAGTTGAAAGTAAAAGTACAAAATCCAAGGAAGGGAAAAGTATGGCTGATCCAGATGAGATGGTAAAGAAATTCTTCCAAGACATCCAAAATACTCAGAAGCAAACAGTGGATAGTTTGGCAAAAACTAGAGAGGCTTTGCGAATATTGACAGAAAAACTACAAGGAGTTGCATCTATTAATGAGAAAGGGAGCACTTCAGAGGAGCCAAGAAATCTGAAATCCACACCATCTAAATCAACCAAAACTATTTTCTTGCCTGCAGATGAGCCACCAGTACCAAATCCAGCCATTAATCCTATGGAAGAGGTTACAGGTAACTTGACTACATTAAGAGCTACTTATAATGGCTTAGATGATGACTTTCGTAGTTCAGTTCCTTTTAGAGAATATGTGGATATGATGAACACTTTGATGCCCAAGAAAGAGTACAAAAGGGAGCATGACATAAGTGGAAGAGAGCTCAAAAATAAAATAAGCAAGTTTATAGCACCTACTTTTGATGGAACAAATAAAATTTCAGCTAGAGCATGGCTACAAAAATTACAGACCTTCTTCACACTTAACCCCATGAAGGAGAGTGATGTTGTTCAAATTGCAAGTCTACACTTGGAAGATGCAGCCTATGATTGGTGGTATCATGGAATGACTACTCAAGGTCATGATCAAGTAACTACATTTGATGATTTTAGTCAAAGAGTGATAGATAGATTTGACCTCAAGGATGATGATTATGGGGATGTTGTTGTGCATGATGGTGAGATACCTGGTGTAGATGAGCAGACATTGAGCATTCATGACTTTTTTGAGAGAGAGCACCAGGCACAGTTAGATGCTTCGTCACATGAGGTTGAGGCTAGTAGTACTTCACATGATTTATCCCGCCAGCTGAAGGTGTGTGAAGACAATATTGTCACTACATTATCTCATCATGACAGGTATGTGGAGTTAGTTGGTATTGGTCATATTACTCAAGTCAAGATTTTGCTTGAGTTACCAGCTAATTCTAGTTTACAGATATGGACTCGAGATTCTTATATTGGCATTTGGGGTTCAGTTGACTATAAATCATTAACACTTTTTGGTAGCAGTGATTGTTTGGGTGCTACCATGGATTTGATTAGTAGATTGCACGATGTTGTCTTTTCTTGTGCCAGGAGCTTATCCGATGTTTGTATTAGTTTTTATACACCGGTGTTGGGCTTTGTTCATATATCTAGTCGACCATACTTGCTGGAATGTGTTGATGATATTTCATATTTGGCAGTGTGTATAGATGAGTCCTAGGATCATATTGGCATTAATGACATCCAGAAGGATGCGGTGGGCAGTTTTGAAGACTTAGTTCCCTTGGGTATAGAGGAGTTGGACAGCAATGCTAATGCTTTTGATACTCTGTATGCTGATATGAGCTTTAGATTTGATTCACAGGATATGGATGGTAATACTCTAGAGACTAGTAACTTTGAGGACACTCCTTCAGACAGTGCATCAGAGGAGGTTTGTAGGAGACAGTCAAACCAGTGCCATCATGTGTCTAATCAGTTGAGAGTTAGTGACCAAGACATTGCTATCACTTTCCAACATTTCGATGCTGCTCGTCAGTTGTTAGCAGTTTATGGATGGGGTTCTCCTACTAGTGATGAGCAGGGAGGAAGTTATCTTTCCTTGACAGAGATCCACTCTTTATGGGAGGCTATTCGGATTTTGAGACAAAATTATATGCAGTTGGTAGCCGACAGAGATTATCTTATGGAGTGGGGCAGTACAGCATATGATGCATTGTTGGCCAAGGAAGATGAGGTGAGTGAGCTTACTGAGCAGCTTGAGGTGACTTCTGAGACTCTTGAGAGTACACAGTTGGCTCTCAAGGAGTCACAGTTTCATTTGGCTAAGGTGACCATGGAGTTAGAGCGACTACAGTCTTTACCTAATTCTATACAGTCACAAGCTATGGTGTTTGGTGATCCAAGGATGTCCATGGCCGATATTGTTAGAGACAGTGGAGATGGGGATGCATCCATCCTTGATACTAACATTGGCATATCAGGTTCATTCCCACTAGAGTCAGGTTCAATTGAGTTGGGTGCTGTAGCAGATTTTTGTGGTGTGCCTGACATGGTGGTGACCTCTAGTACTAATGGCACGAAGACTAGAGATGTTGTATCAAAGACCATGTGTGACGTTGGTGAGCTGATAGTTGGCATGGTTCCTACTAGTAATACTACTCCCTTCGCAATGTCTTTAGAGGTAGTAGTCAGTTCCAACTTGGTTAATGATCGATTGCAGTTAGTTACATCTGGATTGCAGTCTGAGCCACTGACTGAGATTGGTGCATTCTATCGGCATTACACTGTGAGGTATGCTCATCTATCTACCTTTGATGACCATGTTGATGAGATGATGATACAGAGATGTACTTTGGTTCCTAGTGCTTATCATCAGTTATGGGATAGTTTGATGCCTCGGGATGAGAGTTGTGATGGGCATGACATGGTGATAAGTCCTGCAATTGACAAGTTGATAATACATGACTTAGAGCAGGAGTTTTGGAGTGATGCTTCAGCAGGTGTTGTTATTGATTCTACTCCTTTGGCTATGACATCTCCTGACTTAGCTAGTGATCAATCGCAGTGGGTTGTATCACTTGTTCATGGTGAGTTGTTGACTGAGGTTGGGTTTTTTAATCAACATTATATTGCAGGGTATGTACATCAGTTAACAATTGATCCTTATGCTGAGGAGTTGATGGCAGGAAAATTTGGTTTGGGTTCCATTTCTTGTTGTTTATCTTGTGATGGCTTTTCACCATCAGGGGTGCATGGGAGTTATGGTTATGAGACAGTGGCCAATGATCTACAAAGTTGTGTTGACTGCAGGAGTTGTACAGTGTGTGGATTCTCCATACTTGGTATAGTTTCATTTGAGAGCATTCACCATTGTTGCAGAGTTGGATTGTACATTCCATATAGGCCAGTGGAATGCATTGATGGTATTTACTATGTTGGTAGTCCACTTTACTTGGGTTTTGATATTCTAAGAGTTTGTGTCTCATGGCTTTTTGACTGTGGTAATGGTGATTTTGGAGTTTGGTTGAGCTATAATTTCTAGTTTGATTATGGATTCCTCTTGGTCATATTGCAGAGGATCTTGCAGGAGTCTGTGTTAATTGGTAGTAGTATAGTTCATGACTACATTTGGGATCCAGGAGGATTGATTGGTTTATTTTTCAGCCATTTCTTGAGGACAAGCAATGTTTGGGAGGGGAGGACTTGTCATGTCCCCTTTTCAAATAATTAAAAAATAATAATCTTTGCTAAGACAGGCAGGCCCAAGAAAGTGAAGTTTCCGAAAAAGGGAGTTAATCTTTGGAAACCGTTGGACTAATAAATGATAATTATTATTAAAATATGTTTCATTAACCTCTCTTGGACATGAGTTACAGTTATGCCCTTTTTAAAGAGGTTTGGAGGCATTTTGGGCTCATTCCAGAACTTGATTTTTGCTCATTCTTTGTTATTCTTCAGAGGCTGCCAAACCTGTGGAGAAGGAGACCCAAGAACGAGAGTTTGCAGGTTTCCAGGGAGACCCAAGAATGGGAGTTTGCAGGTTTCCAGGAGGGCTAAGGACGGGAGTTTGAAGCCATTCCATGTGCATGCTCATACAGAGTTTGCCTTTGTGCTGAACAGTGCAGATTTGTGAGTTTCCGGGTGTATTTTTGTGAGAGTTTGGTGTTTCCGGTTGAGTATTTCATATCAGTTTTGGTTGCTGCTGTATTTTATACCTTAAGCTATTAAAATAGATCTGAATATATATATTGGGATGTGATTAAACTTTTGAGATAGATTATTAGTGTTCTTGTGGTGTTTCCGGGCATATTTTGTGCTATTTCGGGAGCCGATGAGCATAGTTTTGGTCCTACATTTTCGAGCTGTTGTGTAAAGGCTATACGGATATGGAAATGTCAATTTGTAGGCTGTTATGCTGCTGAAAGTTCTGTAAAAATTTCCATTTTCAGATTCATTAATAATTTGTGAAGTTGTGAAGCTTTTAGCACTATTTTCAACATACCCGATTTGGGGTTTCTTGAGGAATTTGGTGGATCTTTGGGATATTAGCTGTTTGATTTTAAAGATCTGATTAGAGGTTGGAAATGTCATGAAAAATCAGAAAAGGGAAATTACACTCCGTGGCCAGAACAAAGGTGTTACTAAGGTTCACCCACCCATTTGAAGCTAATGGCACTGATGATTTGATGCCAAGATCAACGGTTTCAAAGTTACATTGTGGTGCACTTATGAACTGAGGCACACTGCAAGTTTTGGCATCGAGCAAGATCACTGTGCCAAATCCAAATAGAATGTGATCTCTCAAAAATGAGATAGTTTATTTTGGGCCTCAACATCACCATCCTATAGAATTTCATGTTTCATCGATAGCCCTCATGAGCTCTGAGTTATGACCCTCAGAAGATCAACCTTGAAATGCACTCAGAGCACCTTGGAGACTCCTTGGTATGGGGTGGTTGTGGATGATGGATGGTCTCCATGGCTAGAAAAAGAGTGTCACTAGGGTTCACCTACCCATCTAGAGCTAATGGTGCTAACAATTTGATGCCAAGATCAACAGTTTCAAAGTTATGCTATGGTGCGCCTATGAACTAAGGCACACTGCAAGTTTTGGCATCGAGCGAGATCGTTGTGCCGAATCCAAAAAAAATGTGATCTCTCAAAAATGAGATAGGTTATTTTAGGCCTTAGCATCACCATCCTATAGAATTTGACATTTCATCGATAGGCCTCACGAGCTTTGAGTTATGACCCTTGAAAGATTGACTTTGAAATGCACTTAGAGCACCTTGGAGACTCCTCAGTATAGGGTGGCCACGGACAATGGATGGTCTTTGTGGCTAGAACAAGGGTGTCACTAGGGTTCACCTACCCATCTAGAGCTAATGGTGTTGACAATTTGATGCCAAGATCAGTGGTTTTAAAGTTATGCTATGGTGCACCTCTGAACTGAGGCACACTGTGAGTTTTGGCATCAAGCGAGATCATTGTGCCAAATCCAAATGGAATGTGATCTCTCAAAAATGAGATAGGTTATTTTAGGCCTTAGCATCACCATCCTATAGAATTGACATTTCATCAATAGCCCTCATGAGCTTTGAGTTATGACCCTCGAAATATTGACCTCGAAATGCACTTAGAGCACCATGGAGACTCCTCAGTATGGGGCAGCTGTAGACGATGGATGGTCTCCATGGCTAGAAAAAGGATTTCAGTAGGTTTTACCCACCCATCCAAAGCTAATGGCAATGACTATTTGATGCCAAGATCAGTAGTTTCAAAGTTACGCTATGGTACACCTATAAACTGAGGCACATTGCAAGTTTTGGCATCAAGCGAGATCGTTGTGCCAAATCCAAACAAAATGTGATCTCTCAAAAATGAGATACATTATTTTAGGCCTCAACATCAGCATCTTGTAGAATTCAATGTTTCATCGATAGCCCTCATGAGCTTCAAGTTATGACCCTTAGAAGATTGACCTTGAAATGCACTTAGAGCACCTTGGAGACTCCTCGGTATGGGGTGGTCATAGATGATGGATGGTCTCTGTGGCTAGAAAAATGGTGTCACTAGGTTCACCCACCCATTCAAAGCTAATGGAATTGATGATTTAATGCCAAGATCAGCGATTTCAAAGTTACACTATGGTGCACCTTTGAACTGAGGGACACTACAAGTTTTGGAATCGAGCAAGATCGCTATGTCAAATCCAAATAGAATGTGATCTCTCAAAAATGAGATAGTTTATTTTAGGTCTCAACATCACCATCCTATAGAATTTGATATTTTATTGATAGCCCTCATGAGCTCCAAGTTATGACCTTCAAAAGATCAACCTCAAAATGCACTTAGAGCACCTTGGAGACTCCTCGGTACAAGGTGGCCGTGGATGATGGATGGTCTCCATGGCTAGAACAAGGGTGTTACTAGGGTTCACCCACCCATCTAGAGCCAATGGCATTGATGATTTGATGATAAGATTAGTGGTTTCAAAGTTATGCTGTGGTGCACCTATGAGCTGAGGCACACTGCAAGTTTTGGAATCGAGTGAGATCACTGTGCCAAATCCAAACAAAATGTGATCTCTCAAAAATGAGATAGTTTATTTTAGGCCTCGACATCACTATCTTATAGAATTCAATGTTTCATCAATAGCCCTCATGAGCTCTAAGTTACGACCCTCAAAAGATTGACCTCGAAATGCACTTAGAGCACCTTGGAGACTCCTTAGTATGGGGTGGGCACAGACGATGGATGGTCTCTGTGGCTAGAATAAGTGTGCCACTAGGGTTCACCTACCCATAGGGAGATAATAACCCCTATTATTTTGTCAGTTTAATTTTAGTTCCTCATGACTTAGGGTTAGGGTAATCAAATGGTAACATTATCAAGTAAGCAAATGATCTGATGGGTTGCTTATATTTGATTAATAGTAATATAATTTTTTCTATAATTTGTCATTTCAATTTGCAAGGTCCACTAATCTATATCACAAATTATAGTGGAAAATTGTTCTCAAATTTTTTGATAAGAATGGACAAAACTAGAAAGAATCTGCAAGAAATGTAAGCAAATCTGTACAAAATGTTGATTATGAAACTATGTCATTTAGATTAGGTGGAAATTAGACTTGCTTTATTATCTCTATATGAAAATAAAAAGAGGTTTGTTCAATGTTGAAAATGACAACAACAAAATAAGAAAATAATAAATTTATTTATTTATTTTTTCTTATTTGAATATAATATTAGTTCAATATAATGGATTTGATTTAAATGTTAAAAATTGTTGTTTCTTTCAAAAATTAATAGATAAACTAGGATATATATGGACAACATTACTTTGAGTTTATACAAATAGATTAGATAAATGTAGCAAAGCACACAAGTATTTTTCTTATTTGATTAGTTTGATAAAAATGGTTTTAATAATCATAATGTTAGCTCTATGTCAAATAAGAAAAAAGCCAAACTTGTAATAAGATATCCGCAAGCAATGATCTTTCATTGTCTCCTTGCTTCAATACTCATATAGTTATAAATGCTCTTAAAATTGTCTATATAGCCTTGTATCACATGAAAATATGATTTGCAAGAACTTGTTCAATATCTTCCTCTTATAATTCCTTACAAAGAACCTACCAAAATACAAATTAGAATATGTAACTAATTTAACCCATCTTTTTCATTATTACAAAAACCATATACAACAAAAATTCACATTTTACATCATAATGCATCATAAATCTTAGGAATTCTCCCCAATACACACCCCCCCCCCCCCCCCCCCAAACTTTTCATGATGTACCTACATTCCAATATCATAAAAAATACTGGTGACTTATTGTATTAAACAAGATAATCATTAGTTCACTAAATCATTATGAAGAAAATAACATAAGAAGTAAATATACCTAGTCGAGTGTTCTAGTAGGGTCCTCTCTCTATTTTAGGGTCTCCAACAAGGCTTCATGATAAACATTAGTAATAGTAAAAAGTTCTTTTACTTTTGGTCTTCCTTGATGCTTCAACAACTTTACATTTGTTGCTATAATAAGATGCGAATATATGAGAATTATTTTGTGCTTCTGATAGTCTTCGAATGCATGAATTCCATTCCTTCTAAGTATGTATGTCTGCAGCCATGTTCCAGTGACAAATACTAAACCAGTAGGATATGTGAATCCATCATCATCTATGATCAGTTGTGCAAGCTTTTGTTTACCTCTTACACAATGTGCTAACCAATAATCAGATTTCTCATCATTCCTTGTGGTGCAACCATTGCAAAGACATGTCCTAGCTAAAGAAGATTTGATAGATGGTTATGCTCAAGTGAACATTCCATGTCATCATTTCTAATAGAGGGTATGATAGACAATGGAGTAAGATAATGTGGAGCCCATGTGTCCACCCACTCACTCAACTCACAGTGATCCCAATCACACTGAAAACAACTAAGATAAAAGCAAGCTAGTTGTTGTGTCCAAATGGTCTATGTACTAGAATCAGAGATCCAGAATGAATGCATTTTTTTATCAATCTCTCACTGTAGCACAATCTGATCTATCACCTATGGACCCTTCCTCAACCAACCAAAAGAACTTTCATACCACTAAATCAAGAGTCCCCCCTATGATAATGCTAAACTACACCAATCAACAATGCTATGAGCATAAAGAAACTCTGTTGCTGAAATTTTCAATTGCTCTTTAACTAGAGGTCTCTTCACACATGCCCCTGCTCCATCATGTTCCCCTTTCCCATGGCTAGACTCAAAAAAACTCCAAATATGAGGCACCCCCCTCTCTACGCATATCCTACACAACCAATAAAACATGCAAGCATTCTTGAATTGACCTATACAATTATCTGACCAAATAATATGTCTATCCATAGCAATTGCATGCTCCTATAAGAAATCAAAATAATTCTCAAAACAATGTTGCACAAACTCATGAGAGTGAGATCTATCATCACTCATATAAAAATGATACTCTCTAATAATCTTTCAATTATCTTCTGCACTATCAGGGGCATTTTTATTTATTATGTGGATGAAAATAGCAATTTGAATGGAGTTTTAAGACTAAGATTGTGTCTCATTTTGAGGTTGCAATGTGTAGTTCTTATAAAAATCAACAACTGATATAATAGTTCCAATGGGAAAAGTCTCCTTACACATTCTAAATTTTTGATCCAACCACCGAGACCTATGACTACAACTTGTATACTTGTAGAAAAAATTTGCCTTGAAATCTGAAATAAAACTAGCCATACTAATTTTTTTCCAACCAATTCAAATCTAGAGCCCTCACCTCAACTCTTCAATGTGTATTTCACCATTTCATATAACTTTTTTCTTACTATTGTCTTTCCACGATCTTGTTCAAATCCCTCATAGAAACATGTGTCAAACTTGGATAAGCCACCACATTCTAAACACTTCTTATTTAAGCAAGCATTTATTTAAAAGAAACAACCATCAACTCTACGACATAAAAATTGATCTAGCAAGTCTCTTGATGATTTTGGAAGCCCACTAGCACCACAATTCTCCAACATTTCTTTACTATGCAAAGTAGAATGAATGGAGTGTAATAGTTCATGGTGCATAGAAAACTCGACATGATATTTGCAAAAGTATGTATTTCAAATTTTAAGTGGCACACAATAAAATGGCTTCAAAGATTCAAAAGCCCTTTATGATATATGAAGACTTGGATGACTCTCTCTAAATTTTTTGAACAACATAGTTTGACTTACCTCCAAATAGTGTTTAGGATGTGGTGTGCAGCCTCTAATGCCAATTCTCAACTTTGACACATCATTAGCATTGGGTGATACTCATGACCTAGAGTGCCAAAATTTTGTAATTTCTTCCTTCACATCATCGGATAGCTTCTTATCAAAATTTGGAAGTCTCCCACCAAAAGTCCATGTTTCATTTTGAAGAGGATCATCAATTTTCTCTTGTTGACTAAGTGTTCTTCTCAAAGTAGTATGATTTAGGTTCAAGTCAATACAAGTTTGCCTCGTATATCTACCCTTTCTCAAATGATAACTTACCAAAGAGGTTGTAATAACCCTTTGAGTAGCTCTCTTATCCTTCTCCCTACTATTTTTCTCAATGCTATTGAGAGCACTGAAAATATTCTTCACAATAATGGTATTTTTTCCAACTTTTTATTGACACAAATCTTCAATTTGGAAATCATAGGTCTCATCTTTTGCATTTTAGTAAGTGCATAGAAAGTTGACATTGCTCCACCACTGTCTTATTGCTGAAAAACATCTTGTATAGTCTTGAAGCCCATAACTAAATGGTTCTTTCTAATTTTTTCCCTTCCAAATTGGTAATAATCATTTCATCAATTTTAATTATCCATTTTGGTGTTCTAGGACCTTCATGTCTATTATAATTAGGAGATATGTAAGGTTTATTTGCATTGTCATGTTTGGCATGGTCAATTATGAAATTTACATTATGACCTAGTAGCATTTCATCCTCAAATTTTTTTTATCATTTTCAGTTGGTACATTTTCATTCCCAAATTGCACATATTCATTATCTAACTCTATGATTTCACCTTTGACTAATTCATCATCAACTTGACTCACATTTAACATACCTTGTGTTTTCCTTCACTGTTCTATTTTGTCCATTTTCTTATATGCCGCAATGTCTTCATTGTATACCTTCCTTTTTCATTTAGCCTATTGACGACTGTTGCTCCCCATTCAAATGACAATATCGGACACCTAGGGATATATTATCAAACATTTTTCAATTGTTTGGGCCCCAAAATGTGAATTTTCCTAAAACCCGTGAAAAAGTCCCACAAAAAGTGATGTTGTCAGGTCTGTAGTCATAGGGAATATTTTGGGAAAATCATGCCAGTAAAATTGGGTATCCAATTTCAGATCAGATACCTGATTTCAAATTGGATATCTGATATTGCCACCCAAATATTGGAGGGAAAAACAAATTACTATTCATTATTAGTGAGTAATCAGTTATGAATTACAAAAATATATGAGTTATGTATTACCTTATAATGTATTATTATATTATATTATTATTAAATATAATAATATATGTTATTATTATTATAATCTATAAGTATATAATATATATATATATATATATATATGAAATTATTATATCATATTATTATTATTAAATATAATAATGTAATAAATGTTATTATTATTATTATTTATAAATATAATATATATATGATTATTATATTATATTATTATTATTATTACTATATTATTATATTTTTACTATATTATTTTTATTTGTTACTATAACAAAATATGATATTGTTGTTATTATTATTAGAATCATTTATATGGGTTGAAAGGGGCCATAGGATGACCTACGACCCCTTTCGACACATTTTATTATAACATATGTCTTTAGGGGTCCTAGGACCAATAGGGACATATTATAATCATTTATATGGGCTAAAAAGGGCCATAGGATGACCTATGACCCCTTTCGACACATTCCATGACGACATATACAATCATTTATATGGGTCAAAAGGGTACATAAGATGACCTATGACCCCTTTCGACACATTCTATGACGACATATGTCTCTACGGGTCCTAGGATCCCTAGGGACATATTAGAATCATTTATATGGGTCAAAAGGGGCCATAAGATGACCTATGACCCCTTTCAACACATTCCATGATGACATATGTGTCTAGGGGTCCTAGGATCCCTAGGGACATATTATAATCATTTATATGGGTCAAAAGGGGCCATAGGATGACCTATGACCACTTTCGACACATTCCATGATGACATATGTCTCTAGGGGTCCTAGGACCCCTAGAGACATATTATGATCATTTATATGGGTCAAAAGGGGCCATATGATGATCTATGACCCCTCTCGACACATTCCATGATGAAATATGTCTCTAGGGGTCCTAGGACCCTTAGGGACATATTGCAATCATATATATGGGTCCAAAGGGGCCATAGGATGACCTATGACCCCTTTCAACACATTCCATGATGTAAGGCCCACACTAGTAGCCTATTATAGATATAAGGAAATGAATGGGAATAGGAATTAATTAGGTTATGTATGGCATTCTCTTATTAACAATGATTTATGAGATCCTATTAAAGACTAATGTAGATTTTGATTATTATAAGGTTGATACCCTATCCAAATAACATTAGGTCAATAAGATAGGATCACATGAAAATGAGATTCAACATGTCCAAGTTGAGAACCTAGTCACGAGATTCAAGGTATGAATTACTAGAAAATTAAGTGAGATTAATTAACATTCACTCTCATAGGAAATAACAATGAATATAGTTCAAATGATAACAAAACATAATGGTTGCCCTTGTAGATTTGTTTTAAAATTGATGACATAATTTGGAAACATTTAATGGCATGTGAAATTAACCCTAGAGGCACACACACCTCATAATGAGATAAAAAGGACATTATTAGAAATATTACTTGGTCAATTGATTGGAAACGATACTAGTTAACAAGTCTGCTCAATAGTGATTTTCACTTATGACATATATACTAAGATCCATTTTACATGTTTTAATGATTTAATAGAAATGACTTTGGTGTTTCATTGTTATGATAGACAAGGATTGTGATGGTAATTAGAATGGTAATTTTTTTATGATTTGAAAGATTAATGTTATGCATATCTTGATATTTCAATTTTCTAAATATTTTATGGAAATGATTAAATGGAAGTTAATTGAATATGTTAATGCAATTAAGTGATATTGGATTATTCTACACTTATCTACATGTATTTCTATATTATTTTATTAGGCTACTGGCATTAATTTGAGTGTGCGGGAAAGTTGAACCATGGAGATTATTTGGGGAAACAAGGTTCAAACCTATGTGAACATAGTAAAGCCAAGGTGAATCTTTGGAAGATTCAAAACTTCATTGTATTATGTTTGTTTTGTAATGTGATTGTGCATGGGTGTTATAAGTTTAAAGATCGTGATTATTTAGAGACATGTCATCATGATGTGTAAGTATTATAATGTGTGTGTCATTTGATACTTGTGCCGTCTATGTGTAATGACATGCCATATAGGGTTTTGGGGCATGAAGTAATTTAACCTAAATTTAATCCCCATTATGAAATTAAGTTAGCCCACCTTGGAGAGTGTTAGAATGAGTCACCTTCTTGATGGTTTTCAAATTTAAAATTTGGTAGGAACTTTAGAGAGCCTAAAAGTGGTTCCCAAGTGTTATTTTGGTGAAAATAAGTCTCCCACATGGTAGTAGTATAGGTTGGGGGTCTAAATATACCCATAAGTTGGCCTAGGGGACTTAGGAGACCCTCTAAACTAGTCATTTTCAAGCCAATTCGAAAATCAGAGTGTCACATGACTTCTTTCCTCACCCCTCCACTTGGTTAAGTTCTTATTGGTAGAAAGGTACAAGGGTATAAGGGGGGTAGGTGGGGTTGGAAGTAGAGGTCTTTTTAGGGAGCTTGTGCCAAACTTAGGGGTTGTTCACCCACTCTCTAATTGTAGAGACACTTAGGGTTTGTAGGAGGAAACTTGGAAGAAAAGAAGGAAGCTCTTCATCACCACTTCATAGCCATTAGCTTGGAAAGAGGTTAGTGCTTCATGCCATGAAATTTCTTATCTCTTGAGAGTTGAATAATGGAGATTTGCAAAAGTGTTCTTGTAAGGTTTATGTGTTGCATTAGTGTATGTAGCAGTTATTGTGTATGTAAATGAGCATGTTAGATTTACTTGCATTTGATCTTGTTTCTTGAATTTTTTGTGGTGGATTGAATTTTATGTTGGGTGTGAAGGCTTCACTCACCCTTGGGAGGGAAGAGAAGCCTTGGGGTAAAGGGTTTAGTTGGGCTTGACATTGGAGTTGAGAAATCCTTCTCTTGGAGGGGATAGATTTAATGGATTATGGGCTCCATTGAAGCCATATTCCTTTCTATTGTTCTACGAGAGGTATAAGTGAGGATATGTGAAGAGGAGTAAGTGTTGATAGCCTTGTCGAGGCATGTGTTATTGATAACCTTGTTGTGGCATGTTTCTTGGAAGCTTTATTGAAATATTGAAATATATTCTATGGGAGGTATAAGTGAGGATATGTGAAGAGGAGTAAGTGTTGATAGCCTTTTTGTGGCATGTTTCTTGGAAGCCTTATTGAAATATTGCAATTGCAAGATTTGTTGTTTCACAAGCATATGACATTCTCCTCCTTGAAGAGCCCACCTTCACCCAATGTTTATGATTCCATCTATGAATCATTATGCAAGCCTTGGTTGGGGATTGTAAATGTGTTGTTAAATTGTGGTATTCATGTTGGTTCTTGTTGTTGTGATGATGTCTATATGTATTCCAGTTCAACCTTGTTTTCCCTAGCGTGGGGGTGGCATCCTTGAGGCCTAGGTTGGGAGGTGAGCCTCCATGGTTCATCCTTTTTATCTCTCATTTGCAGGTTTTTATTGAAAGATCTTAGGAACTTGGAGTCCTTTTTGTCCTTCCATGCGCATAGGAGGAGAAGACATTATTGCATTGAGATGAAATAGAGAGCAAATTCCTTCTTGTTATATGAGTCTAAATGTATTGTAAGAGGGTATTACTATCTCAGTTCAACTATCAAATGGATAGGTTGTGAGTTTTCAGGTGTAGTAAAAGTATTCCCATTATGTATATTTTGATATGTTGGTTTCACCACCTTTGTGTATCATAAGAGTATCATGGAAGAGAAATCCATTGTAATAATTTAGTTGTTTCATTATCTTGACTAGGAATATCAATTAGGGATTTAGAATACTTGATGATTGAGTGATATGCAAAATATTTCTAAACTAAATTTGATATCATAGAATAGATAGTATTGATAGGAAGATTATCTTGTTGAACGTTATTTGCATCTTAGCTCTATTGCATAACAGTTGTATGTGTATGTTCAAATTGAATCTTGCATGAGAATACAATGTTAATCCTTGAACAATTGGTATCTGAACTTCCTAAGACATAGATAAGAATCAATCAGATAGTTCATGTGTAACCTTGTTATGAAATTTATATCTATGACACTGAGTTAATGTTAATTGTTAAATAAACTCATTAATCTAGACTATGCATAGTATCTTGGGTAACTCCAAGTTATGATTGAAATAACATAACAAGAATTACCTTAGACTATAGGAATAGAAAATCAAATGGTTGACATGAATGTATAAATGTATAAGAAATAAACTGGCTGTAGGTGTCCATTTAACTCTCTGGAATTTGTATTGAGAGAGTAAAATATAACATCCAACCAATACATACCAATAAAATAATCAGAAGAATATGTTAGGGTATCTTCTAAATAGAGAAATAATAAATCTCTAGGCAATAAAATATGTTGAATATAACACAACCCAAGAAATAAATTTCAAGTACATTAACATTAGAATTAAATGGGTAGTCAGAAGACCTAGCATAATGAACCCCATGTATGGGTGGACTAGGCAATGGAAAAAGACAAAAAAATAAAACAAAACAATCCGCACTATCCTATATCTTGCTAGGCATACCCTAATTCCTACAAGAAAATTAATAATATACTAACTACAAAAAAATAAAAATATATAAATAAACTAAAATAAAATTACCACTCCCTAGTGCATATTGAGAGTCTCACGCATGGGTAGATGGGAAATGGGGACAATCTGACATTATGTCAGATCCCAATCCCAAGTATATCATCCTTGGGCCAAGGGAGAAGACTCCCTCTCAAATTTATGGGCCCCAACTTTATGGAGGACCCAAAAAAAAAGGAAATACATAAACTCAAAAAAAACTAAATCAACAATTGTGTCGGTGGTCCCCATGAACTCCCTCCATTCACCTTCCCTTACACCTAGCACACCTTCCCAAGTGCTTAAGTGCTGACCATTTCCCAAGTGCTTTAAGTGTTGACATCTTGTGTTTGGAACAGGCCACCCAGCATGGTTAGGAAGAAAGGGGTGTTATTTTAATTAAGTGGGAAGTGATGGTGAAATGTCACATCACCTAGGAGGTAGAAGAAAGGGCATGTGAGCATAGGAGAAGGGTGGAAATTTAATGTGTTAGTCAAGAACTAGTTTAGGGAATTGACAAGGGTTAATTAAATAGGGACATAAGGAATTAAAGTTGGGAATTTAGACGTTAAATCAAATTATATTGTTATAGATAAAGTGTTAGTGAGTAGTGTTAGGAGAGGTTAGTTTTAAATTAGTTTGTTATTAAATTATTATGTTAGTTGTATTTTAGGTAAGGTTATTTTTAGATATTTAATAATGCATTAGGGGATAGAAGGTTAGTACCTAGTGGTAAGTTAAATAATTATGTTTTAATCAAAATATTAGATCAAGGTAGCTTATATGTATAGGTGATTTGATTTATCATAGAGTTGGATTATTATCATATTTCAATCATGTGTTAAGGGCATTGGGGAGATAGCATTAAAGTAAGTCTATTTCAACTTAATGGATTTTTTTATGTGTTTAGTGATTGATGCCAAGTGTTAGTGGGTGGAATTATGATTAAACTTAGTGAATATGAATTGAAGATTAAGGCTATTATTTAATCAAATGGTAGTTAGGAAGTGTAATAGTATAGATAAAAGTAGCTGATAAATACAGATGTTAGTAGAGTGTTAAGACTATTATTATTGGGCTTATAGACCTATAGGAACAAATGATATATCTTAATTTGGAAAATTATTTATAAATAGTTAGTAAATAAAATAAGTGTAGAAACATAAATGTAGTAATAGTGAATAGATGAATAACTAAGAGTATAGTTTATATAATAATTAGTTGGGTAACGAATGATCAAGTAAATAATATCGTCCTCTATATATGCATAAATAGAATGAAAGGGTGCTAGCCATAAGAGACGCATTAAGTGGCATGCCAAACTTTAGTAATGACTATTTGGATTAAGTATAGGATTTTTATTAGGATTAAATTTAAACTTGTTATGATTAAATGTTACTAACTTGATTTTAAATTAAATAATTAACAAGGATAGTGTTTGGGTTGTAAGTATTGTGTAAAACTAAAAGTCAATCAATTGTTCTAATCTAAGAACAAGATCAAGTCTTTTAAACGTATTTTAACCATAACCATTTACCTTAGTCGAATCAAGTTTTCTGAGCATAAACCATAAACTCTAGATCTATAATAAGCCATTCATGTAACTCCAAGACTTGAACTCAACACTTCCTAAATCTTCACAACATACCCAATATTAGTATGTATTAAATATATATCTATTACTTTCCCTTAAAAAAAAATTAAAGAAAAAGTTAGTTGTGTTTGCCCTATTAAATTTAGGGCATGACACATGATGACATATGTCTCTAGTGGTCCTACGACCCCTAGGGACATATTAGAATCATTTATATGGGTTGAAAGGGGTCATAGGATGACCTATGACCCCTTTTGACACATTCCATGATGACATATGTCTCTAGGAGTCCTAGGACTCCTAGGGACATATAAGAATCATTTAAATGGGTCGAAAGGAGCCATAGGATGACCTATGACCTCTTTTGATACATTCCATGACAACATATGTCTCTAGGGGTCCTAGGACCCTAGGGACATATTATAATTGTTTATATGGGTTAAAAGGGGCCATAGGATGACTTATGACCCCTTTTGACACATTTTATTACAACATATGTCTCCAGGGGTCCTAGGACCCCTAGGGACATATTATAATTATTTATATTCAACACATTTTATTACAACATATGTCTCTAGGGGCCCTAGGACCCCTAGGGACATATTAGAATCGCTTATATGGGTCAAAAGGTGCCATAGGATGACGTATGACCCCTTTCGACACATTTCATGATGACATATGTCTCTAGGGATCCTAGGACCCCTAGGGACATATTCAAATCATTTATATGGGTCAAGAGGGGCCATAGGATGACCTATGACTCCTTTCAACACATTTTTATTACAACATATGTCTCTAGGTGCCCTAAGAGGCCTAGGGACATATTAGAATCATTTATATAGGTCAAAAGGGTCCATAGGATGATCTATGACCCCTTTTGACACATTCCATGATGACATATGTCTCAAGGGGTCTTAGGATCCCTAGGGACACATTAGAATCATTTATATGGGTCTAAAGAGGCCATAACATGACCTATGACCCCTTTCGACACATTACAACATATGTCTCTAGGGGTCCTAGGACCCCTAAGGACATATTATAATTGTTTATATGGGTCAAAAGGGGTCATAGGATGACCTATGACCTCTTTCGACACATTCCATGATGACATATGTCTCTAGGGGTCCTAGGACCCCTAAGGACATATTATAATTGTTTATATGGGTTGAAAGGGGCCATAGGATGACTAATGACCCCTCTCCATGCATTTCATCACAACCTATGTCCCTACAGGTCCTAGGACCCCTAGGGACATATTTGGTTGGCTCCAATGTGTTGAGAGGGGTCATAGGTTAACCTATGACCCCTCTCGATGCATTTCATGACAATGTATATCCCTAGGACCCCTAGGACCCCAAGGAACCCATTGGGAATGCGTCGAAAGGGGACACTAGGGGCCCTAGGTACATATGTTGTCATGAAATGTTTCGAAAGGGGTCATAGGTTAACCTATGACCTCTTTTGATGCATTTTATGACAATATTATATTTAATAATAACGTAATATTGTATATTTTAACATAATAATAATATATTACTAGATTATATAACAATAATAATCATATATGTTACTAGATTATAGATTTGATAATAATAATAATAACCATATATATAGTAATAGTCATAATGTTACTATATATATTTAATAATAATAATATTTATCATATATATTACTATATTATATTTAGTTATAATAATAATATCAATGTCCACACTTCCCCCAAATAAATTTCCCTCTAAAACACTCTAAAGTTTCCCTCTTATATTTATTTCCTCTCAAATTTCCTTCCAAATTTCAATTGAAAATTCTCAGACCTGATTGGATACCCAATTTGAATTTGAGTATTCGATAGCCTTGGTATTTACCAAACCTATTCGGTCAACCAAAAAATGTGTTTGAGAAGGGTTTCACTGACACTCAAACTTTGGGTAGCCATCTAACAATGTTATTTTCATCAAAATTGAATGAAATGAAAAGGGTTTCTTATAACACTCTCGAGATTCCATTGATATAATTGCTATCAAATTCGAAGTTTGATAATTATTTATTAGTTAACTTTCAATGAAGATGATTGTAAAGTGCTAATTGACATATTGATTGAAAAATAGCTATAACTTTCAAATGTTATAATATTTTTTAAATCAAAAGTTGTGTCACATTCTATGCTTCACCTAGTATAAGAAAAATAAATAAAAAATTAAATTTGGTAAAGTTTTCTATTAGTTAAGGTGGTCAGACATGGGATTTTTTTCTACAAAAGTTTTAGTAGAAAATTCATATTTGATTATTTATTTGGAATAAAAATACCCAAAAATATGCATCACATATGGGCATGATTCTAATTTTTACATCTATAATTATATTAAAAAAATATTATCATTTGATTTTGATTAAGGTGGTCAGACATACACCTACTTTTTTTTTTTGCCCTGAATTTTTCATAGTACTGCATTAAAATCCAAACTTTTGACCAATCAATTATTTTTTTCTCCAGATAAATCCTAGTAGTTTAGAAACTACATTCAATTTCCTATAGATTATTTTCTTACAACTTTTTGATATAAAGTCCAGAACCACTTTAAAACTATGTGTCAAGTTGACATAACCTTGATTTGCTAGTTTTTCACTGCCACTTAAAGCCATAGTTTGGTTTACCATAATCCTGCACAGACCCTAACCCAAAATCAATTTATCAATTAAATCCCCTTTCCTCTATTAAATTAAATAAATGTCAAAATATATTTAATTTAATCCCACAATCCCCTTTTATTCAATAAATCATCTAAAACCCCTAAACCATCCCTAAAACCCTATCTTTACCCCTAATCCAACCCATTCACCCATACTGACCTTACTTAGCTACCTAACTAACCCATCCCATCAAAGCTAAGCCACTTACCTCCTAACCCCCTTTCTACGCTAATCCTAATCTCCCTCCTAAACATGTGCACAACTTTAAGGAAGGTTTAAGACTTGCTAACCCAAGCCAAAGTTAATGGTCTTCCTTGTCCTCTTCCATTCCTATCCAAGAGCACTAATGGCTCTTACATGCTATTAATGCCTCTTACATCCCTCTTACACACTCTTCATCCCTCATTACTCCCCTTGACCCACCATTTCTACCACCCAATCACCTTGTGACACTTGTCATGAGGCTAGAGCTTTGAAGAAGCACAATCCATGTGCTCTCCTCTCATTGCATCCTAGCCCTTCTTCATTTTTTCTCCATCCTCACATCTTGTCCCTCCATCTCACTATCCCTAAGCCTATAAATTAAGCCCTTCCCCTCTCACAATATATCATCTACCAAGGAAAACTTATAATGCCCCACTAACCGTGCTATAGCATAGCCATTTCACACCCTTACCATGATAAAATTTGTTTTCACCTCCATTGTTGAACCTTTCACCCACCTCCATGTATTACCATTTACCATTTGAAGCTTGAGCACATTGTGAGCACACATCCTCTATTTATATGGACATATCAAAGTCATCATAGGGCACACTTGAGGAGCTTACCATTTTTGGTTTTCTTTCCTCCATGTTTTTTTGCCCTTATCTTATCATATGTGTTGCTTTAATTTAGTTTGTGAATGTTAAATTTACTCTTAATGTTTGTAGCACACTAGGTTCTTAGCATTACACTAATAGGGTGATGAAACACGTAAGATCTAACAATTTTGTAAGCCTTTAACAAGGTAGACCTTTCATAGGGTAGATCATAGTTTATGATCAACCATTGTGGCCTTCGTTGGATACACTTTACAACTATAGTAGTGAAGATTTGTGGGTATCATCCCCACCCCAATTTTACCTTCTCGTTGGAGGGTTTTTGGGAAACCAAATATCTTGTGTCATATATGTGTTGAATTTTATTTGCCTTCATGCTATGGATGAATATGTTGAGTTAGCTTTTTTAGTTTACATGCAAATTGTGAGATGGATGTGTGGTGAATGATTTTATGGCTAAAGTTTTGAAGGACTAATTAAGGGTTCCTTGATGGTGTCCTTGATGGTTGAATCTCAACAACTTCTTAAATAGGGTTCCCTTAATGGTTCTCAATCACTCAGTCATTAATTAGTTTAATTAATTTAGGATTAATTAAACTTCTAGGATAATGAGAAAGGTTAAGATTGAATAAATATATAAATTTATTTAATTAAAGGTAACAAATAAAGGTGGATACTAAATTTAATTTAAAAAAATAGATTTGTTTCACTAAAGTTCAACAAATAATAAATATTTATTTAATTAGGTAAAATAAGGTAATTCACATCCACATCTCAATTACATGTTACTCATTCTTGCTAAGAAAATTGAAAAGGAGTAACATGAGCATTTTCACATTATGTGCACTTATCATGATATTATTTTATCATATCCACTTATATTGGATAGAATTTTCTACCTTAGGTGTATTATGCACCTTTTGTTGTCTTGTCCCTTTATCACTCAATTAAATTAAACAATGGTACCTTGTTGAACATTTTGCAATGATCAATTTTTTGTGGGTATGTCATTCCACCTTAGATGGTGATAACTTGGTCCATGATTACTACGTAATAAGACAATGTCACTTGTTCATTATTTTTAGTAACTTTTTCTATATAAGGGATATCCTATGTAATATCCACTACATATAATGAATTTAATTTGAATGCATCCATTTATTATATTGCATTGTTTGTGTGAATATAACCTATTTTTTTGTCATTTTTGTTCCCTCTTTCTATTTATGGAAAAATCTTATATATGTAATTGAGAGTACTTTTGAAATATTTTGAAAAAAAAATAGAGATCCATTTTTTGAATTATCAAAATGTATTTCTTTTGATTTGCCAAGACAAAAAATGTCAAACTCTATGCTTAAAGAGTTTTATAATTTTAGCTACAACTTTTATAAGATTTTTTCATTTGTTGCCACCACTTAGACCATTATTATGCTGTATAATATAAACATTTTAGTATCTTTATAAAATTAACTTCATATTTTTCTAATCAAAATTTTAAATCAAATATAATGGTTCATCCTAAGATAAAGATAACAATGATAAAGTATTGAATCATACATATTCATTTTTTTAGGTCTGAATTCTTGCTTTAACTAACTAAAAATTAATAATGACAATTTTAGATATTAAATTGTATAATAGAATTTATTCTTATTTTATTTTTTGATAATTTATTACCATTATATGAAACCATTTACAATTTCTATTTTAACTTTTAAATGCAAGAAAAAATCATAATTCAAAGAGTTCAATAATTTGTATTTCCTCTAATTTAACTAAGCCCAAAAATCAGACTCTGAGCTTAAAAGAGATTCATATATGACTACAAATTTAATATTTTTTACACCATTTCCATTATCTATGTCACAACAATCTAGCATTAACTAAATCAAGCAATAAAAATAGGACTTCTTAATCAGCCAATCAATCAATAAAACATCCAGAATGCAATCACTTTCTTATTTATATCCCACTTATAAACATTTAACTAAAAAGATTAATGATATTAAGGATGCACCTTTCAAATACTTTGACATTATAGAAAACACAGACCATCCTTAAACATCACGCACTAAGGAAGAAATTAAGCTTGGAAAAGTAAGTCGACTATTTAACACTTCTAGCTGGAGAATTCAGCCTTAATGTGTGATCTTAATGTATGACACCTGGATTGCTTTGCAAACATAAATGAGGAGACCTCCTTCACTATATTGAGGAGAGGTGGACAACTTCCATTTGGCATGAGCAAAAAGAGAAATTTACGAGGCGCGATCAATCCAAAAGCTTCTTCCATATTCAATTGTGAAGGCTCGCAAGGAACATCCCACTCAAAGCAGTGAAGTAGCTGAGCAAGCACAAATTCTACCATTGGCAGACCCATGGAAATAGTTGGACAAGCTCTTCTTCCTAATCCAAATGGAAGTAATTCAAAGTGCTGACCCCTCACATCAATATCTTTGCCAATGAATCTCTCAAGTTTGAATGTTTGAGCATCTTTCCAAACTGACTCATCCCTTCCTATTGCCCATACATTAACAATGAGCTTTGTTCCTTTTGGAATGTTGTATCCTCCCGCATTGCAGCTTTCCCTTGATTCATGAGGAGCCAACAATGGTCCTGCTGGATGTAATCTGAAAGTTTCTTTCTCTATGCATTTCAAGTAATCTAAGCTTTCTACATCACCCTCATTAAGAGGCGATGTTTTCCTGCCACACCTTCAATTTCTTCTTGTGCTTTAGTCAGTATAGAAGGATTTCTCAACAGCTCACTCATGGCCCATTCTATTGTTGTGGTTGATGTTTCCATAGCAGCAGAAATCATATACTACAAAACCATAGATTTAGTGACTACATTATTTGTTAAAATCATGACATTTCTGGTCATTCTTGGTGATCCATATCACAAATATGAGATTTTAAATGTGAAAATTAGGAAAAAAATGTGCTACGTATGATAAAACAAAGTTGAGAATTTTAAGTATGCCTATTGAATGAAATTATATTTTTCTACATGAGTTCTCAAATTAATGATTTAATTTCTTAGAATTTGTAGTGATTTTGTTTGTTGTTTTTCGATTTAAATGTATTACAATTTGTTTAGGCCATCAGTCTTTAATTTTATACTTTTGATCTATTTATATTTCTCATTTAGCTCTTTATTATAACTTATGATAGATCATGTAACATAATACATAATATTTTATATAGAGAAAAATATAGAGATAATTCTAAGTGTCATCTGATTAATGATTTGAATTTGTATCAATATTTTAGATCACTCTCTATGATCTATCCATCTTTATCTATTACCTCTTTATTATTCTAATGATAAGTCATAGAACATGATCCAAATATTGATACAAAAATATCTGTCTAGTACAGTTGAATCCAAAAACAATGATAAGAATTTCAAGTAATCTTAGATCATGCAAATGTGATGCAAAAATCTAACACAATCTGGATCCAAAAACAACTAAATACTCCAAATTCCTTTAAATGTTTATTTTCTTAAATTTTCGTATAAACAATACACTCTAAATTTTGACTTGTTTTAGTGAAATATCTAGAATGACATTAGTTTCTTCAGTCAAATGAATTAAATATTAGAATGTATTGTTTAATCTTGTCTTTACCTTTCTATTATTCACATAATAGATCATGGAGTGTGCTGAAAACTTGATATAAGAGAAACATGGTTAGACAACATAAGTGTGAGTAACTGTTTAGCATTGATGTTTCAAATCAGGCTTGTTGATGCATCCATTTTCCTCTTTGAGCTCTTTGTATTTTGAATTTTAGCTTAAACAATATATTCTAAGTTTGGATTTGATTAGGTTGGTTCTCTATTATTTTAATTTGATTTGGTGAGTGGTCTGATATCACATTAGCTTATTTAGAAAGACCCATTTATAAGCCACCCAAAAAAGTCAAAACATAAGTGTTGTATAAGCTTCTCTTTCATGACCTCTGATAGATCATGGAAGACAATCATATTATTTATCTAAATGTTTTGAATCACATAAAATAATATCAAAATAAGAAAAAATAAACAGACAATATAATGATATTGGTTCAAAAATTAACACAACAGACTGAAAAAAACTACATACACAATTTCATACTAAAGTCAATGTTCAGAAGATATTGCGTCTTTATCGTAATCTAATATAGAAACAACACATAACTTCTTACAAGCATCATTGATTTGATGTATCTAAATATCAAGATGATCTTCATGATTTTTTATTTTCTAAGAATTTAGCACCATAGAATCTTTAAAAAAGGATGTGGCTATCCTCCCTACAAAGTGTACAGTTGACCAATTTTTAAAAAATCTAAAGCATCATGGATTTTTCTGAAAATTTCAGCATTTCATTTCATGATCCACATAGTTTGTAGTCAAAAACAACAAAAAAGTTGAAAAAAAAATCACTACATTTTCGTGAACCTAGGAAAAAAAAAGTTTTAGGTGGTTCTGTCTTTAGTGCATTTTGAGATTAGCCTGACCCTAAAAAAGCTACAGACATACAGAACTTTGATACTAAAGTCAATGGATAACTTCTTACAAGCATTACTGATTTGATGTATAACGTTGTGATGGTGGGATCTATCTCCGCCAAGTCAAGCAGCACGTCGACCAAATCTTTCACACAATCATCATCATCACTACTCTTGCTATGAGCAACATGGTCCTCAATTACTTTCGCAGCAAAATCATCAAAAGTAGCATGATTTCATTTCATGCGACGATGAAATCCTTCCAGATCAAATCGATCAAGAAAAGGGATGAAATCCCCAATGCAAAACACACCACCAAGTTGAAACCTCTCTTTCAACATCTCCTTAAATTTTTGGCCTCCACCCAATTCATGATCAGAAAACCTCCTGCCCGCCATTATTCTGCAAATAATATGTTGTTTAAGCACCGTGAGCCTCTCCCTCACATTGACTCCATCATGATGAGTACTCTCCTTCGCAATAGATTCCACCATGGCTGCCACCTCTTCTTCTCTCACTCCTCTGTAAGACACCATTCTTTTTGGAGTGAATAACTCAAGAGTACACAACTTTCTCATTTGCCTCCATTGTTCTCCATAGTTGGAGAATAATATGTCACCACCATTGTAGCCCATGTATTTGGCACTCGATGATTTGGGTCTGTTGGAAAATGTGAGATCGTGTGTTTTGAGGAACTCTTTGGCCATGGCAGGAGAAGAGGCCACTACGGTTGGGAAGGACCCCAAGCGGAGGTACATTATGGGCCCATATTTATTTGCCAGATTAGAGAGAGAATGATGTGGGAGTTCACCCAGTTGGAAAAGATTTCCAACTATGGGTAATGGATGAGGCCCTGGTGGGAGGATCAATGGTTTCTTTGTTTTGAATATTACCCACATGAAGATTATGATGATGATCAACCCTACTATTAGACTTGCCATTGAATAATCATGCAACCACTCCATGCTTGAAAGCTGCAGAAACATAGCCTTGTTGTGAAGATTGTTGCTTATGGATGAAGTCAGAGACTTGTTTGTATCCATGGGTCTTTACTCAAGGGCAATACAATATTATGACATTTTTTGTGGGTGGGGGAGTGGGGTTTATATAGGTGTGGGGATGGTATTGTAATGATATTGGAGGGGTGATTAGAAAGAAGTTTATAATAATAGATTAGAGGTTGTGGATAATTCTTTATGGTGTTGGGTTCGAAATTGTTCTTGTATTGAAGAGGTGGGATGGTTAATGGACAGAGGATCTTAACCAAGGGCACTAGTCTCCCCCTTGTTCTCATAGGTTCCTGGTCCCTAGGTAAGGTCATTAGAATCAAACAACTTAAACATCACATACTAAGGCTTAATTCCTAGACTAAAAGTGTTAAATGGTCAAAATTGACTTATTTTTCCCAACTTAATTTCTTCCTTGCCCATTTGATTGTTGGAATAGAAATAGAAATTTAGAACTTATCTATTCAGATCACATTCTTATCTACATAAGCATTTTTTTTTTCAGTAAGATTGCTCAAGAGGGTTATCGAGATTTCAGATCAACATTGTGAGAAGTGACAAGGGAAAAGGTGCAAACAAGGGGCAATTGGAGTGTGGCATATGGGAATGCAAAGCTGGCCAACAAGGGCATTTTCTTTATTAACATAAATGATGGAAAAGTTTGATTATAACAAACCCAGGATGAAGAAAGCTTGTCTCAAGCCAACGAACTTTCATCCAAGGAATAGTATGTATGGTATAAGAGACAGGGGAAGACGTGACAATGAAAATTGTTATATGCGGTATGCTCGAGAATGTGCATAGAATGGACCATCATTCTTATAGGAGGAGATAGGTATGTATGTTAAATCCTCATTTACTATTTCTGTATGGGGCACTTGTTTTGAAGCATTTTTCTAGAAGAGTTATTCAGAAATAATATTCTTGAAAGAGAAGTTTTAAGTTTAATTTTTCAAGGAAGGATATTCATATATTATTTTTAAAAAAATGTTAGGTGCCTTTTATATACTAAGAGTACAAAGAATTATTATATATTGTTAGTATATTTATATATCAAAATTTAATATATTATGAATGTTGAAACGTATTTTGTTCATTTTTTAAACATACATTTCAAATTTAATAAGTTTTCAAATAAAAGGCAAAAGAAGGTTTTAAGGGGATAACTAACAAAATTATAGTCAAAACCTCTGGTAGCCAAAATCTTACACCAACATTAACTATTCTACCAACAAGACACTTTAATAGAAACAAAAAACAAAAGGGTGGAAAATTGGAGCACCAAGAGTCAGTAGTCAAGAGTTAGGAGTTAGACCAACAAGTTTTAAATTGAATAAGTTAAAATGTACAATTTATAAGGACTTTACTTGAAAAAAGGGTTAAAAGATGCTACTAGATTATGGACTATGTCTTGTATTCTTAGAGTACCTTTTCCATTAAGGAATAGGATTAATAATTGGTAATTATCTTCATTTATTTAAACTTCTAATATCAAGTTAAAGGGAAATAACATATTTTTCTAATGTTATAAACTAAGAAATATAAAAACTATACATAAAATATGAAGACTCCTGCCCTTGATGGGATGCTTGTTGAATTCTATAAGAGGAATATCAATTGGATCTATGATGAACTTAGGGGGGTATACCAATGGGCTTTCTAGAATGGCTCCTTGGGAGAAGATATTAATGTTGGCCTAATTAAATTGATCCCCAAAAGTGGAGATAAGTCCCTAATCAAGAATTGGCAGCCCTTCTCAATGTTTCTTACAAGATTTTGGCTATGAGATTGGCTAAGGTTCTTCCCAACATCATCTCTCCCACTTAGACTGGATTTATTAATGGTAGATATATATTGGAAAATCTAATCAACTGATGGGAGTCTCTTGATTGGGCCAAGGTCTCTAGGTAAAACAAAAGAATGCTTTTACTAGATTATGAAAAATCCTATGATCGGGTTGAATAGGGTTTTATCAAGATGATGATGGAATCCTTGGGCCTTCCTAATAAGTTTTACCTTATGGTTCACACTCTATTGGCTGATGCCAAAGCTATTGTTTTAGTCAATGGGAAATGTTCTGAGTACTTTAACCTTTCTAGATCCATCAGACAAGGTTGTTCACTTGCCCTCGCACTTTTTGTCCTTGCAACAAATTCCCTCCACTATTTGTTAAGAGACAACTCCCTATCTTAGAGGGTTAGAGGTATTTCCCTTCCTAACAATGATGAGCTTATTAATATCCAATTTGTTGATGATACTATGTTGATTTTTCATCTGGAAGAGGATAATATGAATGCCTTGATGAAGAAGTTGGAGTTATCCTATGATGTTGTTGGTAGTAAGATCTTTGTAGGTAAATTTATGCTCCTTGGCTAAAGGAGCATCCCCCTGATTGGTGTTCTAGATATGGATTCAGCTGGGGTGGTCCTAATCAAAATATTAGGTACATTGGAATCCTTTTCTCTATTGATCCTTATATGAATGACATGTGGAATTGGATCAAGGAAAAAATTGTTGCTAAACAAATGGAATTCTCGATACCTTTCAATGACTAGAAGAATTCAAGTTTGTCAAAAGATTTTATCCTCCTACTCTATTTATTTCTCCCTTGTTTTTCTTTTCAAAATGAATTAGTTTGACTTTATTTAGAAAATCATTAGAAATTACCTTTGGTTTGATGGAAAGGGAAATTACAAAACTCATGTTGTTAATTGGAAATGGTACACCTTGAGTAAGGAAGAGGGAGGCCTTGAGATCAAGAATTTGAGACATCAACGAATTGTGATTGCAATCAATTGGATAGTTAAGGCAGTTGTGGGTGAAGAGCCTTGGAAGGTCTTGGTTAGAAATAATTTGAAGGAGGCTCAAAGAAGTAAGGCTAAAGGATGGAACAACCTAAGTATCTTAGACCTCCTAGAGTTATGGATTTGAATACTAGAGTAGGTGATTGCAATGTCTTTAAAGAAATTTGGAAAGGATGGAGATTTGTTAGGCATTTTTTTACTAGTGGTGGGTATGTGTGGGATCATGGTTTGCCAAAAAGTAGTGATGTGAAAAAAGTGGAGTTGTAAAATGTCTAAAAGTGTTTCAAAGTCCACTCTGACATTTTTTGCCCATCTTGATACCAAGGCACAAAGGTTAGACCAACCCTAAACATGTATTTGATCTATTATCGAGTACCTAATATCATATCAAATATTCAATGTGAGATTAGATACCTAAATCCTTTGACTAGAAATTAAAAAAACTTGAGAGAAATCAATTATTTTCCATCATTTGGCATTGGTTTTGCTCCTCATTTTAGGTACCTGATATGAAAATAGGTATACGATTGTGGTAAGTTATTTTTTTTGTTTATTTTATGGTTTTCAATGAATTATATTTAAAACTATATTTTTAATAGAAATTGTTGATTTTTAAAAAAAATAAAAAACTTCAAATGTGGTTTTCAAATTTAATAGGTATGGTTGACCCAAATGATATTGATAACACTAAGCCATGAAATAATGTTCCTTAATACCCTCCACAAATGATCCAGTAAACCCTCAAAACTATCCACCAAACTATTCTTTACCCCCTCAAAACCCTGCTCAAATTGAAGATTTGATACAAGAAAATCTTACTATACTAAGGGGTTTGCAAATCACATATAGCATTATACCTACATTGGCTCCTATATTATCCATATTAAACACCATAGTGGATAATATTCATACACTTAGTGATGAATAAAATGTTTCTCTTCATTGACGTGAGAAAATGCATGCAATGTTTGATGATGGATTGGACTATGATGAGGTTGCGGCCCTAAACATAAGTAAAGATGATATAGTTAACCTTGTTGTGAACCCAAAAACTAGTAAAAAAGTAGACCTCACTAAGCACAAATTATCAATATAATCATACAAAAATGAGGCTATGCATGTGAACTTTTGGGATCATTGGGAGAGAATTCTTATTCATGGTGAGGAGAGGGAAGAAATGCAAGGTGTATGGGCCCTTGCATGCTAATGAATTTCCACCTAGGAGTTTGAACTAACATATTGAAACAAATAGAAGATGACATATTGACCTAATGTATTTATGAAATTTAATGAACATAATAATGTGAAATAAAAAGTGATCAAGTAAAGTTGACTAAACCATCAATTAGGGTGAAAACCCAAATGTGACATTGGTGTGGTGTTATTCTATGTGCATGTTTGAAAATGAAATTATATGAACTTAACCTTACTCAATTAAACAAATTTAATTCAAATTCAACTGATGAACTAAGGAGACCTAGATACTCCTTGAGCATGATGTCACACCTTAACTAGAGTTTAATCAAATGAATTATGTAATCTGAATTAGGTTCTCCTATATCACTAGGCTTGAGGTTCTATATTAGTGTAGTATGTTGAGATACTGACTCTACATTATTTCAAAATGTTATTGAACCTCAATTGTTACCTAAACCTTGTGACTCAAAAAATAAATTTATCATATCATCATCTTGTTGCTATGTATTTGAGGTTTATATGTATTAAACATAGTTATTATTACCTTAAGAAAAAAATAAAAAAATGTTGGTGTGTTTCTGCCCCAATTTTTGGGCATGATAGTTGGTGGATGGTTGTTGAAAAACCCCCATACAACATGTTAGAGATGTCATTTTATTTCATCATAAAATTGTATGCTAAATTTTTGTTGGGCCTCAAAGTGAACTACTCAACCATGAGGCCCAACATGGGTACATAGGAAAAAAGTTGACACTTTTGTCCCCCCTATTGATGTCTTCCCCCCTTCTCCAGTGCAACATCCTGATAATATTATAGAGGCCAGCTCTCAAACTATTAGAGTCATCCATAGATTGAGTAGCCTATTGATATCCTAGGATAGGTTAGTGTTGCCTTCCCATGTTGATGATGCTGGCACAAGTTCATCATCAGCAAGATCATCACATGTTTGTGTGTCCCATACTTGCATAATGTGCAAGAATATTTGTTTGGGTTCCATAGGTGATCTTTCTAAGTATCAATTTCTATTTGATTAGGACGATACAACAGATGTGCCTATAGAGACTAAAAACCCTAATGTGAGAGAGGATGGGAATGCAAAGCCATGGGATCCTTTTGTGTCGGTATGTGTGTAATATTTTTTGTTACGACATATGTGATTTAAAGTTAGTATTTATAATTGAATAATTTTAACCCATATTGACTTATATGTGTATGTGGTCTTCATTCATGTTTAGTTGATGATTAAGGAGGAGCTATAATAGGTTGATGGTGACATAGTCTCAACTATTTCATTTGGCTTTGAGACATCTATGGTACATTATGTTGTGTTCTCATTGTTTTTCTATTTGATATTGGAACATAAATGGTTTCTAATATTTCATTTCTCTTGCAAGTATCACCTATTAGTGGGGAGGGATGCATAACCCATTAAAAAGGGAAAGGTAATTAGGTTCTTTTAAAGCGATTAAATATCAATGCATTCTTGTAAAATGTTTGTGCTAATGAAATTTAATTACATTCTTAATTGTATAGGGTGTGGCTACTAGTGATAAGTCTAGGTAGATTTGGCATCACAGACCCTCTAGCATTTCCATTCGCATAGAGAGCCCCATTATATTATAAGTATCACTTATTTTTTATTTTCCTTATTTTCATAAACAAATTCAAAATTAATTTCCATGATATTAACTACTAGGCTTTTGTATCTCATAGGAAACACCTAGTGTGCAAGAGGTTGGATGTTAGAATTTCGTATCATTTTTCATGCAATCATTATATCCAAAGGAGGAGTTGACAAAGGTAAGTTTTAGTTTGAATTCATGATAATATGTTATAAATTTAGTATGCTATGAATTATAATGTTATATTTTAAGTTGTAGATCCATATGACAACCATACTTGAACATATACAAGACATAATCAATGAGGTTCAAGCATTATCAGGGACATATGAGAGGACTCCTAACCTTCATAGGACATCAACGAGAGAGTTATTTATGATGAAATTTTAAAACTATAAATATTTTTAAAAAAATGATCATTATGAATTTGAGTAATTCAATGTTAGATACATAGATTCATATAAATTTAGTAGTCTAACTTTGGGTTTTCCTTTTTTGTTTATGTAGTAGGCATTTGATCCACCTAGTTCAGCGAAGAGATTGAATTTTGATGATCCACCAGTAGCATAAGATAGTATAGTTGTCATAGGATGTGACATGAGACATTTTGAGATGACATATGCCACATTGTATACAAAAACATTGATATTATACACATTTTGATGGCATGATCACCGCATTTTGTATATGGATCTATGTGTTTTGATATATATTTCCATAATTTGTCTATGGATACATGAAATTTGATATATATATTTGTGTAATTTGTCTATGGATACATGTAGTTTGATATATATATATTTTTCATTTATGTGCACAAGGATATAGATATTAATTTAGTATAGTATTGTTCAATTTATCATGGATCATGTGCATTGTTCATGTTTATGGAATATCATTCATTTTGATCATGTTTGTTATATTCAATTCAAATGCAATAATTTGTGAAGAAAATTTTGACAACCTTTCTTATCAAATTTTGATGCAATTTAATTTGAAATTATATCATATATTTTTAACTTGAGATGATCTTTGTAATCCTTAAGAGGTGTACAATTAGCCAAATCCATGGCCAATTTGGTCTTATGCGATGTTTCAGTATGTGTTGGTCACAAATGTTATAGGGTTTCTATGGTTAAAATAGGGGTGTCAACAGGTGTCACTAGGTGACTATAGACCTTGACATCACAGTCATGTAGCATTCAATGTTTCACTGATAGCCCCCACAAGCTTTTAGTTATGACCCTCGAAAGATCGATCTCTAAAAATATTTAGAGAATCTTAGAGACTCTTCAGTACAAGGTGGCCATGAACATTGTAGGATCTCTATAGATAGAACAAGGGTTTTACTAGGGTTCACCCACCTATCTAAAGCTAATGGCATTGACAATTTGATGCCAAGATTAGTGGTTTCAAAGTTACACATTGTTGCACCAATGAACTAAGGCATGCTACAAGGTTTGGTAATGAGCGAGATCTTTGTGCCAAATCCAAATAGAATGTGATCTCTTCAAAATGAGATAGATTATTGTAGACCTTGAAATCATTGTCTTGTAGCATTCAACATTTCAATGATAGCCCCATCAACTCTAAGCTATGACCCTCATAAGATTGACCTCCAAAAGCACCTAGAGTATCTTGGAGACTCTTTGGTACGAGGTGACCATGAACGTTGCAAGCTCTCTCCAGCTAGAACAATAGTGTCACTAGGGTTCACCAACCCATTTGAAGCTAATCACACTAATGATTTGACACCAAGATCAATGGTTTCAAAGTTATGTAGTGATGAACCAATGAATTCAGGCACACTCCAGCAATATTATTATATACATTTAGTTTATATATTTTGTAATAAATCATATGGGTTGAATGGGATTGTAGGCTAACCTACTACCCCCTTTGACCCATTCCATCACAACATGTGTCCTTAAGGGTACTAGGACTCCTATGAACATATGATAATCAATCATATAGATTGAAGGGAGTCATAGGCTAACCTATGACCCCCTTTGACCCATTTCATCATGACATATAGTAATTGATCATAAGAGTTGACGGGGTCATAAGATAACCTATGAACCCCTTCAACCCATTTCATCATGATATGGAATATATAATAATTGATCATAAGGGTTGAAGGGGATTTTAGGCTAACCTACAACCCTCTTCTAACCATTTTTTCATGACATGTGTCCCTATGGGTCTTAATACCACTAAGGAAATGTAGTAATTGATCATATGGGTTGAATGGGAACATAGGCTAGTCTAAGACCCCATTCAACACATTTCATCATGACATATGTCCCTAAGGGTCCTACGACAACTAAGGACATATGGTAATTGATCATATGGGTTGAAAGGGGATCTATGTGTGAGTATGAGTGAATGTGTATGTGAGGAGGTGATGCTAGTGAAGATTTGAAGGAAATGAAATGGGTGAATTGATTAGTATATATTCAAGATGACTTAGAAGTGTGAAAGAGTTACATAATCAATTTGCAGAATAGAGGAGAAACTATACAACATTGATACAACAAATCAAGAGGATCAAGATGGATAGAATTGTGATATAAAATTAGCAAGGCAAAGTTGCAAGTGTATTAGATCAAACATTCTATTGTTACTTTCTAACAACTATATCAATAGGGTGAAATCCTTTAAACTAAGGTTGATTTAACTGTCATTCAAAAATCCTTTAACAAGGTGACATTCCAAGTGAGTGTTCAAAATTCCTTTACCAAGGCACACTTTTAGCAAGGTGTTAAAATCCTTTGGCAAGGTGGGATCTAACAATCCTTTGCAAGCCTTTACTAGGGTAGGCCTTTCACAGGGTAGATCATGGAAAGTGTCAAACTATGTAACCTTAACAGGTGAACTTTATTGCTATAGTAATGAAGAATTGTGGGTGTCATCCCCACCCTAGTTTTACCTTCTCATTGGAGGGTTTCTCGGTAATCATATATGATGTCAAGTGTTTATGTGGCTGCATGTAATGTACATGTTATTTCAATATGTTTATGCATGCATTGTTTTAAAGTTAAAAGTTTTATTAGTTAAAGACTAGTACTTTTGATTCACCACACCCACCCCCCCCCCACTAGAAGTATACATTTCCCATTTGTATTTCCAACAATTGGTATCAGAGCCAAGTTCTCATTAGGAGAAGCCTTACAACTTGGAGAAAAGATCTTAAAAATGGAAGTTTACAAGTTGGGAAAGACCATTGAAAATTGGGAGATTGAGGTACATCTCTTAATACAACAACTAAATGAAGCCAGAGATGCCTTGAGAAGTTTAGTGAAGAGAAGGAAAAAGATTGCTATGGCTGAAAATGACACACAATACAAATAAATTGACACCAAAAATTTATTTACAAATGGTAACTCCTATAAATTTGATGCAACAATTGTAGATCTCATAGACAAGAACAGAGCATACGCTGAGGAAATCATAGATCTCAAGTTGGAATAAGAATCACAAGCTATATTGCTACGTGAGGTGACTGAAGAAAAGAAGAAAGCTATAGAAGAAAAGGCCATGAATGAAGAAGATAAAATAATTTTGGCAAATAGATTGGAAGAGAAGTCAATAGAGCTATCCAAGATCTTAAACATGCAATTAGACACCTTAAGCCAAATGATGAATGTCCATCATGAATTGAATGTTAAGGACATGGAAATAACTACATTGAAGTTGAAAAATGAATAGGTGCAAAATGACCTTAAAAGAGAAAAATAATTTGCTAAAAGTTTCAAAAAGCCAAATGAAGCCATCAAGTACTTTGAGCAACTACTGAAATTCCCTAGATCTAGTAAAGACACATCAGGATTGGGCTACATAAGCACTGAAGAATGAGAATCAACCAAAGCTACTAAGGAAAGAAACAATAAAGGTAAGAATTATAAACCTACTTGCCATCTTTTTGGTAAGAAAGTACATAAAACTAATGTTTGTAGGAGCAAGAATGCTAGTCAGAATGTTAAGCTTAAGAACATGACTCATTGTCACAAGTGCAAAAAACAAGGTCATCAGGCACATGAATGTAGAACCAGAACCATGCATGCACCAAAATTTGAAGGAAACTACTACAATTATTAGAAGTTTGGACACATAGCCTTTGAATGTAGATCCAAGTCCACATGGTCATCAAACAAGTCAACAAAGGGAAGAAGCCATGAAAACTCCTATAACTAAGATTACAATACAAGACATAGCTGTCATTATTGTCAAGAGTATGGAAAAATCCTTGAGAATTGCATAAGAACACACTTCAGTGGTAGCTACAATAGATGGTTGAGTCAAACTACATGCTTTAGTTGTTTGAAGACTTGTCATATCAGCAAGTGTTTCCCAACAAGGACAAAGGAACCTAACTAAAAGTTCAACAAAGGAAAATGCAAGGTATATGTTGAGCACATTAGAGGAGAGATGAAAAAAACATGGAGGAAGAAAGATGGATACAACACATCAAATGAAGGGATCACTTCACCTATTGGGTCAAGTGGTTACATCTCATCAAACTAAGAAAAATGAGGTATGTAGGAATGATATTTAAAATGTTTTATCATACATCAATTACAAAAGAAGATAGTAGCGAAATAGATGTATTAGCATGAAGAAAGATGCATGATAATAAGGAAAATCTAAGAGCAAATATTTAAGGAGAATGTGAAAAGTTCTCTTCAATTGTTGAGTAAAGCACTAGTATGTGTCGAGTTGTTATCCAAATCTAGTTGAAGCCAAGTCAATAGTAGCTTCTGAGTCAAGGAAATTTCTATAGAAGCGAAGTAAGGGTAATTCTTATAGTTTCCGAGTGATAGAAAACCAATGGATGCTAAGTGAAACAAAAATTGCATTGAAGCTAAGTTTATAGCTATACATGTACCATGTAATAAATGTTATATTTTGAAAGGGTATAAGGGTGAATTCTACATATTTTTCATCATTACAAACATAGAGCAAGAGTGAGTAGAGCAAAGAAGAGATTGATAAGCAAGAACAAAACATTTACATGAATCACAATGAAGATCGAGCATCAATTTATTGATTCCAAAGGTATTCTTTACCTGCCAAGCTACGGAGTCTTATATTTGTAAAACCCTAGCTTGCATAATGGCCTTGAGTTTTAAGAATCCAAAGGATAAGGAACCATTTGAAGTTTAATTAGTGCGCAACAAAGTGAAACAACTAGACTTTAGGGCCATACCATAAGTTGCATACAAGAATGATCCAGTAGGTTTGTTATCAGTTATTCCACCTAAGGTTGTTATGGTTCAAGATGTGAGGAAGTGTTATAATTGCACAGTAGGAGGGATTGGAGATATGAAGATCAAACAAGCATATGATAGGTTATGCAAAAATGGAGTGTTGAAGGAGGAATTTAAAATTGTAGAGATGAAGGGCTTAACCTATGCCCTAGATTTTCTAACTGTCTTCAAAATTGAGTGGATCAAGATTGTTCTAAGTAGAATACATGATGATTTTCTATGGCTAGAAAGTCAACCCACCAAACTTTCAAAGAGGATTGTACATAGGGTTACTAGATACTGAACCCTAGATTAGCCTAAGACTTTAAGCAGTGACTCTAAAGAGGTGATAGACAAAAATACAGGAGCAAAGTGGAACAAGAGAGGAATCACTATTGACACTATTACAAATCCACTTCTTGATTTTGTTGTTAGAGTCATATCACACAAATTCTATTAGCCAAGCTAACTAAATAGTGTTCCATGTATAGCAGTTGATGTAGGCTATAAGATAGTCAAGAAAGATCATACTTATGATCTTGCAAAACTACAACTGTAAAAAATAATAGAGAACCTAGGAGTAATAAGGAAATCTAAAAGTGCTCAATGTAAGTTTGGTTCCATACAGATATGCAAATTCTTCTATGTTCAAAATGAATTTCCATCTTTTGGTAGAGTAGTATGGAAGACCAATAAGTCAGTTGCTATGAAAATAAATGAGTACATTGAAAAAATGGAAGAGAATTTTGAGTCATTAATGACTAGTTCTTTTGAAGATTTCAAGCAATCCATGAAACAAAGGCTAAGAATTCTTATTTCCCTAGTGGAGAAATCTTACAATGATATTTGCTTTCTTATGGATATTGACTATACCTTCATCCAGACTACAGTACCTAGAGTGAGATGGTTAAGTCCTCCAAACTTTGAAATAAACATTGATGAAGCTTCAACTGCTATCACTACACTTCTTGCTAAAGAAGTTGATAAAACTGCTAAATGTTTTGGCAATGTTGTTAAATCAAAGGTTGAGATGGAATTGAAAATAGCATCAACCTTGAAGAAGAAAGACAAAATGGTGATGAAACTCAAAGCCAAGTTTGGAGAAGGCAATGATGGAGAAGATGATGAAGCAAAAGAAGAGGAAGAAGAGGAGCAAGGTCAAGAGCCTCTTGCCTTAACCCAAGGAATGGGTGAGGATCAGGAAGAAGAAGGTGCTAAGGGAGATGATGTTGAGGAAGCACTAGTAAAACCAAAAGAAAATAAGAGAAATGCAAAAACATAGCCAATTGCACAACCTAATGTAAAGAAGATCGCAAAGCCTAGTGCTATAAAGCCTATAGCTCCATCAACCAAAGCCACTACAAGGGCTACCACTCAAAAGGAAAAGGAGCAAGCCAAAGAGTAAAATAAGACAACTAAGTAGACTAGTCCAATGTAGAAGAAATCTAGAAGAAAATATGTAGCACAACCAAAGTCAGATGATGAAAAGATGGAGTCAAAAGACACAAGTCAATTCTGATTGATAAGCCATGCTCCCAAATCTGATCTTGAAAACATTTGTGATAATGTTAGAGATAATTCAAATTTGACTAGTTTGAAAAAAATTGATTTTGATAAATTGAGTAGAGAAGAACAGAATATGGTTGAAGAGTCTATATATGCCATGATGGAAAAATTCAAGAATACCCCTCTTGAATTTGACAACACAATTCCCAAAGATTTATATACAATTGTTGAGAGCAAATGACATTATTACCTAAATATGGAGAAGTAAATAAGAGAGTCTACATTGGCACAAGTAATGCCAAAATTGTCAAAAGGAAAAATAACCAAATCTAATAAGAATTATGGTAGCATATTTGCACCAAAGTATAGGGCATTCAATATTTTATAGAATAAAATTGAGGATGTTGTGAAGAAATCCACACAAATGTGGAGAATAATATATGGATTAACAATTGTAAAGGAAGGAGAAGCAGATCCCTTTGAGGGAAGGAATAATGAGGAAAAGGATGATGAAACAAAAAAAGAGAAAAAAGACACTACAGTGGAGGAGACACAACAAAAGAAAGATGAGGTGGCAACAATTGATGAGCAACACGTAGAATAGAATGTGGAAGATTCACAATTTCCAACCATAAGCCCTCCATATGAAACAAATACAACTACAGAGACTATTACAATGAAAGATGTTAATGAAAAATCACCTTAGAACATCAATCCATTAACTGCAGAGGATTTGAAAATGATACTTGAGCAATCCACATTATAGGAAAGACTATGTGAAAATCTTGTATTGGTCAGTGTGGATGAATTGAAAAAGGTAGTAGTAGACATAACAAGGGAAAAGGTGACTACACAAGAACCACCTACTACCATCCCTACAACTACCAGTGCTCAACCATTGATGCAAATAGAGGATAAATCCACAAAGGTTGACATTGCTACAATAGTTGATGAAGTTTAGAATATAGAAGAAAAGGAGACAACAAAGGAACAAACAAGACATATAGATGCTTATGTACGTACTGTACAAACACAAGGTACACCCCAATTAATCATAATTGATCAAGGAAGATCTAATGAAATAAGGACATACCCATGGAGAAGAAGTAAGAAGCCATTCAAACTTTGGTAAACTTATCAACAACTAGCACTCCTATTAAAGTCCTTCAAAGGCCAAGCACTAATGCAATACCATTACAAAGGTTGCAAAGGTATTTCACTATGGCGATGCACTATTAGATGAAGAAATAGTGATACCAAAATATGATTATACAACCATGAACTTAGAATAGATTAATATCATGCAAGAAGCATTGGAAAGAAAGAAGAATCAAGAGATACTTAGGAGGAGTATAAATATAGACAAAAACTTTAGGAGATCAAAGACATATTTTTAGATGCTTTCAGCTTGCAAACACCTGATGAATCAAAGATCATATTAGAAAAATTATTAGAAATTTTTGAATAGGTGAAAAATGAAGACTAGGAAAGAAATGTTTAACTCATGGAATGGTCTAAAAAGAAGTTTCAAGGAAAAGTCAATGAGAAGATATCTTGTGAGATAGCACTATCACAAGTTGAACTGGCTAACAAAATTGAGAAAATGAAGAAGGTACTTGAGAATATATTCTCATTGTACACAAAAGTGTGTGATCCCATACTCTTCACACAAGAGACAAGCCATAGGATTTTGAGTCTAGAAAGGAATTTGAAGATTTCAAGTATGAAACTACCTCAAAATCCAACTCAAAGTGAGAAGCACTTTCATTCAATGCTTCATACACAAAATTAACTAGCCATGTTAGCAAAAAAAGAGGCTAAACATTAGAGCCAAGTTGATTAATATACAAGCCTCCCTTACCCCACATATGGAAATAATTTAAAAGGAACTAGCCTATGCAGAAGTAGTGTTAGAGAAAGACCCCAATCTTTCAACATTAGATGGTCTAGTTCATCTTGTAGCAGACACAGCCATCCAGATCAAATCTTTAGATGTTGTATTAGACAATTGGGATGTTGCTTTGAAGATCATAATGGAAGTCCACAAGAACTTCTTGGACAAATACACAATCAGTGTATGGACCCTTTGACATTAGTGTCAAAAAGGGGGAGGAAAATATTAAAGGGAGAGAGAAAACAAAGGGAGAGAGCAAGAAAAGGGGGAGCAACCTAAAAAAATAGAGTATATCAGACAAAAATAGAGTGTTAGAAATTTTGAAGACAAAGAGTATCAACATGAATCAAATCTACTCAAGGAAGAGAAGAAATTTTGGATACATAATGGGCACATTAACTTAAGGGGAGTCACAAAAATTTGAGGTATATGAGTTTATTATAGAGTTTGTAAAATTTTGAAGATTTGTACATTTGCCAAACTGTATGTATATTATACTCAAGAAGATTAGATTTGTTATGTATAGTTAAGTCTTTTTGCCACTCATATCAAATGGGGAGATTGTTGGTCTTAGATTGGTTTTAACAATTGAATGTCAACACACTTAAGATATTTGCTAAGTTCATGCCAAGCTAGTAACATATGCTAAGTATAATATGTATAGATGTCAAGTTGCAATGAGTGCCAAGTCACTCATGTGCCAAGTAGTTCAAGTGCCAAGCATCAATATTATCAAGTGCTAAGTAACACAAATGGACCTAGTTGTTTGTGACGACAGAAACAACTATTTAAATCATTTTTGAGCCAACTTATGGATAGATCTCAAAGCTTTGAAGATAAGATCAAATCTATTTGGATTTCCTATGTGATCAACATGCAACTAATCAGAAAAATGGAAGGAATTGAGTGGCAAAAATGAATGAATCTCAATTATAGATTCATACCTAACCCTAAGCCACCAAAGTCTTTTTAAAGGGAGATGAAGCCCCATAATTAACTATTAGTATGAGTGAATGTGTATACGAGGAGGTGATGCTAGTTAAGATTTGAAGGAAATGAAAGGGGTGAATTGATCAGTATATGTTCAAGGTGACTTAGAAGTGTGAAAGAATTGCAAAATCAGTTTCCATAATAGAGGAGAAACTATACAACATCGATACAATAGATCAAGAAGATCAAGATGGACAGAATTGTGATCTAAAATCAGCAAGGCAAAGTTGTAAGTGTATCAAATCAAACACTCTACTATTAATTTCTAGCAACTGTATCAGTAGGGTGAAATTCTTTGAACTAAGGTTGATTTAATAGTCATTGTAAAATCCTTTAATAGGGTGACATTCCAAGTGAGTGTTCAAAAGTCCTTTAGCCAGACACACTGTTAGCAAGGTGTTAAAATCCTTTGACAGGGTAGGCCTTTCACAAGGAAAATCATGAAAATGGTTAATCTATGTAACCTTATCAGGTGAACTTTATTGCTATAGTAGTGAAGAATTGTGGGTGTCATCCCCACCCCAGTTTTACCTTCTCATTGTAGGATTTCTAAGTAATCATATCTGGTGTCAAGTGTTTATGTGGATGCATTTACTTTACATGTTATTTTAATATGTTTATGCATGCATTTTTTTAAAGTTAAAAGTTTTATTGGTTAAAGACTAGTAGTTCTGATTCACACCCCCCTCAGAAGTATACATTTACCATTTGTATTTCCAATAGGGTTGGACTATGATGAGGTTGCAACCCTAAACATAAGTAAAGATGATATAGTTAACCTTTTTGCAAACCCCAAAACTATTAAAAAAGTAGACTGCACAAAGCATAAATTATTAATTAAATGGTACACAAATGAGGCTATGCATGTGAACTTTTGGGATCGTTGGTATAGAGTCTCTCCTCATGGTGAGGAGAGGGAAGAAATGAAAGGTGTATGGGCCCTTGCATGCTAATGAAATTCCACCTAGAAGTTTGAATTGACATATTGAAACAAATAGAAGATGACATATTAACCTAATGTAACTTATAAAATTTAATGAATATAATAACATGAAACACAAAATGATCAAGTAAGGTTGAATAAAACCATCAATTAGGGTGAAAACCAAAATGTGTCATTGGTGTGGTGTTATTCTGTGTGCATGTCTGAAAATGAATTTATATGGATTTAACCTTACTCAAATAAACAAAGTTAATTCAAATTCAACTAAAGAACTAAGGAAACCTAGATACTCCTTGAGCATGATGTCACACCTTAACTAGAGTTTAATCAAATGAAATATGTAACCCAAATTAGGTGCTCCTATATCACTAGGCTTGAAGTTCTATATTAGTGTAGTATGCTAAGATACTGACTCTGCATTATTTTGAAATGTTATTGAAACTCAATTGTTACCTAAACCTTGTGACTCAAAAAATAACTTTATCATATCATCATCTTTTTGCTATGTATTTGATGTTTGTATGTATTAAACATAGTTATTATTACCCTCTAAATTTTTTTTTAAAATGTTGGTGTATTTTTGCCCCAACTCTTGGGCATGACAGTTGGTGGATAGTTGTTGACAAACCTCCATGCAAAATTTTAGAGGTGTCATTCTATTTCATTAGAAAATTGAATGCTGAATTTGTGTTGGGCCTCAAAGTGAACTACTCAAGCATGAGGCCCAACATGTGTATATGAATAAAGCTGGCACTTTTGCCCCCTCTATTGATATCTTCCCCACTTCTCTAGTGAAACATCCTAATATCATTATAGAGGCTAGCTTTCAAACTATAGAGTCATTCATAGAATGAGTAGCCTATCGATACTCTAGGATAGGTCAATGTTGCTTCCCCATGTTGATGATGCTGGCACAAGTTCATCATCGATGAGCCTATCAGATATTTGTGTGTCCCATACTTGCATAATGTGCAAGAATATTTGTCTGGGTTCCATTGGTGATCTTTCTAAGTATAAATTTTTATTTGAGGAGGATGATACAATGGAAATGACTATAGAGATTACAAAGCTTGATGTGAGAGAGGAGGGGAAGGAAAAGCCATGAGATCCTTTTGTGTCAGTAAGTGTATACATTTTTTTGTTACAACATATGTGATTTAAATTTAACCTTTATAATAGAATAATTTTAACCCATATTGACTTATATGTGTATGTGATCTTCATTCATGTTTTTTTGATGACTGAGGAGGAGCTTAAATAGGATGATGGTGTCACACTGTCAACTATTTCATTTTTCCTTGAGACATATACAATACATTATGTTGTGTTCTCATTATTTTTCTATTTGATATCGGAACATATATGGTTTCTAATCTTTCTTTAATCTTACAAGTATCACCTATCAATGGGGGGTGAGGCACAACCCATTAAAATTAGAGTGATTAAATATCAATGTATTCTTGTAAAATGCTTCTGCTAATGAAATTTAATTACATTCTTTATTGTATAGGGTGTGGCTACTAGTGATGAGTCTAGGCAGATTCAGCATCACAGACCCTCTAGCATTTACATTCACATAGAGAGCCCCATCATATGTATAAGTATCATTTATTTTTTAATTTCCTTACTTTAAAAAAAAAATTCAAAACTAGTTTCAATGATATCAACTACTAGGCTTTTGTATCTCATAGGAAACACCTAGTGGGCAAGAGGTTGGATGTTAGAGTTTTGTATCTTTTTTCATGCAATAATTATATCAAGAGGAGGAGTCAATAGAGGTAAGTTTTAGTTTTAATTGTTAATAATATGTTATAAATTTAGTATTATATGAATTATAATGTTATATTTTAAGTTGTAGATCCATATGACAACCATACTTGAACATATACAAGCCATAATCAACGAGTTTCAAGTATTGTCAGGGACATATGGGAGGACTCCTAACCATTGTAGGATGTTGACGAGAGATGTATTTATGATGAAATTTTAAAACTATAAATATTCATTAAAAAATGATCATTATGAATTTGAGTAATTCAATTTTAGATACATAGATTCATATAAATTTAGTAGTTTAACTTTGGGTTTCCATTTATTTTTTATGTAGGAGGCATCTCTTCCACCTAGTTCAACGAAGAGGTTGCATTTGATGATCCACCAATAGCTTAGGATAGTATAGTTATCATAGGATGCATCATGAAAAATTTTGAGATGACATATGCCACATTGTATATAGAAACATTGATATTATACACATTTTGATGGCATTATCAACTGCATTTTATATATGGATCTATGTGTTTTGATATATTTTTTCATAATTTGTCTATGCATACATGAAATTTGATATATATTTGCATAATTTGTCTATGGATACATGTATTTTGATATATATATTTTTCATTTATGTGCATAAGGATATAGATATTAATTTAGTATAGTATTGTTCAATTTATCATGGATCATGTGCATTGTTCATGTTTATGGAATATCATTCATTTTGGTCATGTTGGTTATATTCAATTAAAATGAAATAATTTGTGAAGAACATTTTAACAAGCTTTCTTATCAAATTTTGATGCAATTTTTAACTTGAAATTATATCATATATGTTTAGTTTGAGATGATCTTTGTAATCCTTAAGATGTCTACAATCAACCAAATCCATCACTAATTCGGTCTTAGGAGCCCATCTTTTGTCTTACATGACATTTCAGTATGTACTAGTTGCAAATGTTATAGGGGTTCTATGGTTAAAATAGGGGTGTTAGTAGGTGTCACTAGGTTACTATAGACATTGACATCATCATCCCATAGCATTTGATGTATCGCTGATAGCCCCCATGAGCTTCAAGTTACGACCCTTGAAAGATCGATCTCTAAACACAATTAAAGAATCTTAGAGACTCTTTGGTACAAGGTGGCTGCAAACATTGTAGGCTCTCTAGAGTTAGAAAAAGGGTGTCATTAGGGTTAACTTTCCCATCTAGAGATAATGGCATTGGCAATTCAATGCCAAGATTAAATGGTTTCAAAGTTACACAGTGATGTACCAATGAACTAAGGCACACTACAAGTTTTGGCAACAAGCAAGATCTTTGTGCCAAATCCAAATGAAATGTGATCTCTCCAAAATGGGATAGGTTATTTTAGACCATGCCATCACTATCCTGTAACATTTGACATTTCAATGATAGTCCCCATGAGCTCCAAGTTACATCCATCATAAGGCTGATCTCCAAAAGCACCTAGAGTATCTTGAAGACTCCTTGATATGAGGTGGCCACAAACATTGCAAGCTCTTTGTGGCTGGGACAACAGTGTCACTAGGGTCCACCCACCCATCCAGAGCTAATCACATTAATGATTCAACACTAATATCAATGGTTTCAAAGTTATGTAGTGATGCACCAATGAATTAAGGTACACTCCACCAATAATATTATATATATTTACTATATATTATTTTGTAATTAATCATATGGGTCGAATGGGGTCATAAGTTAACCTACTACCCCCTTTGACCCATTCCATCATGACATGTGTCCTTAGGGGTACTAGGATTCCTAAGGACATATGGTAAATGGATTGAAGGGAGGTATAGGCTAATCTACGACCCTCTTCAACCCATTTCATCTCGACATGTGTCCCTAGGAGTCCTAGGACCCCTAGGGACATACAATAATTAATCATAAGGGTTGAAGGGGGTCATAAGATAACATATGGCCCCTTCAACCCATTTCATTGTGATATGGGATGTATCATAATAGATCATAAGGGTTGAAGCTAGCCACTTTGTCATGACATGTGTCCCTATGGGTCCTAATACTACTAGGGACATATAGTAATTGATCATATGGGTCAAATAGGGATGTAGCCTAAACTATGACCCCATTTGACCCATTTCATCATGACATATGTCCTTAGGGGTCCTACAAAAACTAAGGACATATGGTAATTCATCATATGGGTCGAAAGGGGTTGCAGGCAAACCTATGACCCCCTTTGACCCATTTCATCATGACACATGTCCTCCTAAGACCCCTAGGGACATATGGTAATCAATCATATGGGTTGAAGGGGATCATAAGCTAACCTACGACCCCCTTCAACCTATTTAATCATGACATGTGTCGCTAGGGGTCCTAGGACCTCTAGGGACATATCATAATCCATCTCAAGGTTTGAATGGGGTCATAAGCTAACCTATGTTCCCTTTGACCCATTTCATCATGACATGTGTCCCTAGGGGCCCTAGGACCTTTAGGGATATATGGTAATTGATCATATGGGTCAGAGGGGGTAATAGGCTAACCTACAACCAGTTTCAACACATTTCAATGTGACATGTGTCCCTAGGGGCCTTAGGAACCCTAAGGGCATATGGTAATAAATAATATGGGTTGAATGGAGTCATAGGCTAACCTATGACCCCCTTCGACACATTTCATAATGACATGTGTCTCTAGGGGCCCTAGGAACCATAGAGACATATCATAATTGATCATAAAGGTCAAAGGAGGTCATATGCAACCTACAACCTCCTTTGACCCATTTCATAATGACATGTGTCCCTAGGGGTCCTATGACCTCTTGGGATATATAATAATCGGTCATATGGGTTCAATGAGGTCATAGGCTAACCTATGACCCAATTTGACCATTTCATCTTGACATGCATCCCTAGGGGTCCTGGAACCCCTAGGGTATGGTAATCAATCATATTGGTTGAATGGAGACATAGAGTAATCTATGACCCCCTTTGATGTAGGGTAGACTAACCTAAGATCACCTTTGACCCATTTCATTTGTAATCCATCTTAAGGGTGGAATGGGATGATAGGCTAACCTACAACTCCCTTCAACCTATTTCATCATGACTTATGTTCCTAGGGGTCCTAGGACTCATAGGGATATATGGTAATTTATCATATGGGTCGACAGGGGTCGTAGGCTAACCTATGACCCCCTTCGACCCATTTAATCATGATATATGTCCCTAGGGTTCCTAGGACCCCTAGGGACCTATCATAATCCATGTTAAGAGTCGAATGGGGTTGTAGGATTACCTTTGACCCCCTTTGACCCATTTCATCATGACATGTGTCCTTAGGGGTCCTAGGACCCCTAAGAACATATGGTAATCAATCATATGGGTCAAATGGGATCATAGGCTAACCTAGGACTCCCTTCGACCCATTTCATTGCATGTATATCCCTAGGAGTCCTAGGACCCCTAGGGACATGTGGTAATTGATCATATGGGTCAAAGAAGGTCATAGGTTAACCTACAACCCCCTTGACCCATTTCATCGTGACATGTGTCCCTAGGGTTCCTAGGACCCATAGGGACATATCATAATCGATCATATTGTAATTAATGATCTCTAATACTATCTTAAAATATATATTATAGTAGTATGTGTAATAATCTATATTTTATATATATATTATAATAATAATATATCTAGATAATATTTATAATATTATAGATAATATAGAATACTATATAATAATATATGGTACTATGATCCTAATATACTATCTAATCATTTTTAATATCATTTATAATATAACAATAAAATATATTTTATACTATTTAATAATAAAATAAAAGATAATAATATTTAAATATCATTATATCTTAAATGTAAAAGCATATTTAAATATGTTTTTAAGCCTTATTGTTTAAAATGTACAATTGGTTCCCACTATCTCAAATTTACAATTTTGTGTTTTATTGCCACATTTTGGGTACCCAAATTTATATCACGTACTCAATTAGGATTGGTATTGACCAAACCTCTTTGGTCAACTCTAAAAATGTGTTTAAGACATGTTTCCCTAATATTTAGACTTCGACTAGCCATCTGCCAATATTTTTTTGTCCAAATTCAATTAAATAAAAAGGGTTTTTTGAGAGCACTCTCAAGATTGCATTGATATAATTGTTGTCAAATGATGAGTTCGATAAGTATTTATTAGTTAATTTCTAATGAAGATGTTTACAAATTGTGGATTGACATAGTGATTGAAAAATAACTATAACTTTCAAATGGTATAACATTTTTGAAATCAAAAAGTTGTTTCACATTCTATGCTTCACCTAGTATAAGAAAAAAAAGAAAAAAAATTAATATTTAATTATTTATTTGGAATAAAAATACCCTAAAACATGTGTCACATCCAGGCATGAGTCTTAGTTTTATATCTATAATTATATTTAAAATTATTATCATTTGATTTTGATTAAGGTGGTCAGAAATACACCTACTTTTTATTCACCTTGAATTTTTTGTTGTATTGCATTAAAATCCAAAATTTTGACCAATTAAATAAATGTTTCTCTAGATAAGGCCTAGTAATTTAGAAATTACATTCAATTTCCTGTAGATTCTTTTCTTACAATGTTTCAAGATAAAGTCTATAACTACTTTAAAATTATGTGTCAAGTTAACATAACCTTGATTTGTTAGTTTTGCCACTACCACTTAAGGCCATAATTTGGTTGACCATGATCGTGCACATACCTTGGTGTTAGAGAAGAACAAGGAAACATTCTTTGTAGACTTGATTCCATTTTTTGGAACCATAAGGCTGGGAACAAACCCCTTGCCATTGTCCAAGGTTGTTTAGCTAAAAGATGGAATGCTTTGGGCATTTCTCATTTCTAGGATATTGTCTCAATTGGTGATCTCATCTCTTGGAAAGATCTTGCTACGAAGTTCAATTCATATTCTTCTCACTGGAGACCCTACTACTTGATTAATAATGCTTTCTGTAACCTTCCCATGAATCTAATTTTCTACACATTGTACTCCTCTACGTAGCTAAGATGGCAAGATTCAACTCTATTACATCTAGTGAAGGTCAAGTACATTTTACTCCCTCCTCTATGCTAGCTCTGAAATTTTCAACCATGTTAAATATGTTTGGGACCTTGATTTAGACTTGGTGGAATGGAAAAAAAATTATCCCAGCTATGGTGCAAGCCAATTGAGCATGATGTTTGTTGCTTCCTCTAGAGAGTCTTCTTGCACAAGCTCTCTTTCTTTAAACTTGGTGATAATATTCCCAATTTTTTCTCTATTTGTAATATTCTTGAATTTGAACCTTGTGTTTTTTTAATGTATCTTTGCTAGGCATGTTGGGTTCTCTTTTGGTTTGGTTCTTGATGGTAATTTTTCTTGTAGCAATATAATTTTTGGTTGCATCTTAAAGCGTAATAGAGAACTCAATACTTTATGGTCTATTTTATCTTCCTATATTCTTTGGAAAATTTAGAAAGATAGGAATAATAATATATTTCAGGGGAGGTCTAGGTTTCTTGCCAAGTCTCATTTGAGACTCATAAGAAATGATATTGTCTTGCAAGTTCCAAACATACTCAAACTTTAAGAGAGCAAGTTCCTCTAGCTATTGAAGGATGGAAAAGTCATGGTAGATAAGAAAGAAATTTCCTATGGCTTCACTTTAGTCCATTATAAAGACAACTTTGATGCTTTACTGGTAGAGATGTTCAAAAGGTCCAGGCTAAGCATAGGTTTAGCAGGCCTAATGCCATATTAGAATCTAGTGATGAATTGTTAGAAGAGGAATAGCATTATTGAATACTTGATCCTTTTTGTATTTTGTATTATGGGGTAACTTGGATTCTTCATAGTAATATGATGTAACTAGTCTATGTTGGTTGGTTCAACCTTGTTAGGTTGAAACTTTTCTCTTAATCTAATACTTCTCATTGATTGTAGGGTTTCCCTCATTCCTTTTGATTAATGATGAGAAATAGTAATATATAAAATACATCAAGATGTATTAAGATGTTGAATTTCTTCAACTTTAGTTTTGATTGAATTTGAATGATGAAAAGAATAAACACCTTAATACATCTTTACAATACATTATATATTTGTTACCACTGGTCATGATATTACATAAATTCAAATGACTAGGGATATGGTTAGGGTTAGTATTTAGGGTTATGGTTAATATTAGGCTTAGCATTCAAGGTTAAACTTTTAATTATGTTTACTTTTATGCATATCATCATAGTTTGAGGCTTAATACAAGGTTAAGGATTTAGGATTAGGAATAAGATTGCACTTAATATTAGTATTATCCATGGTTTAGACTTTGGTTAGGTCTAGCATTGATACCATTCATAGGGTTGGGATTTAGATTACACCAAGGGTCTAGGTCAAATTCATAGTTATAGTTAGGGTTGGGTTTAGGGTTATAGCTAGAATTATAGTTAGGTTTAATATTTTCAATATTATTCTAGGATTAGGGTTTGGGTTATAGTCTAGGTCTAGATTATGGTTAGTGTAAGAGTTTAGGATTAGGACTATATTTAATATCATGATTTTGGTTTATAGTTTATATTACACTTATGTTAGGTTAGGAATAAGATTAGGATTTGGGTTAAATGGTTACAATTAGGGTTCAAATTATGGATAAAGTTTAGGTTTCTAGGTTTATATTTATAATTATTATTAGATTTGACACCATAGTTATCAAATTACCTATAGTGTTGGGGTGCTAGGTAGAGTTTGGTTTATAGCTAGCGTTCAGGGTTATGGTTGGGATCATGATTGTAATTAGGGATTATATAATGGTTGGTTCAAGGACTTGACATATGGCTAGGATTAAGGTTGGTTTTAAGATATTGATTAGGGTTGTATATTAAAATTATAATTAGGGTTGGATTTTAGATTAGAGATATGGTTAGGTTCAATGTTAGGATCATGATTAATAGTAGGGATGGGATTATGGTTAGGGTGTAGGGTTATGGTTAGAATTTTGTTTAGGTTTAGGCTTTTCATTGTGCTGATATGGTTAAGGATATGATAAGGATTCAAGTTTAAGGTTAAAATTTTAATTTAAATTAGGATTTAATAATATTCTTTAGAATTGGTTAGGGTTGTGCTTTATTGCATGGTTAGGATTAATATTAGTGTTTGCATTATACTAAAGCTAGATTTTAGGATCATGATTGTATGGTGTGTTTTTATCACTATTTTAAGATTAGGATTTGGGTTATATTTTGGGATTATTGTTAAGATAAATGTTTAGGGTTAGGTATATGGTTAACATAAGATTTAATTTTTATGGTTGAGGTCATAGCTAGGTTAGGGATGTGGTTACGATTTTTGTAGATAGAGCTTAGGCTTAGCATTTTATTTAGAATTATAGGGTAAGGTTTAGGTTTATGGCTAAGATTTAGGGTTATGATTGAGATTATGGTTGTAGTTAGGGATTAAGTAATGGTTGGATATATTGTTTTCTATATTTCCAAAAAGAAGGTTATTAGGGTCTGAGTTCATAGTTTATTAGGTCATGGTTTAAAATTATAGTTAGGGTTAGGATTCAAAATTATATTATGGTTAGGATAGGAATTAGGATTATGGTAATGGTTAGAATTAAGTTTCTAGGATTTTCATCATAGTTTTACAATTAAGGTTAGGATTAGGGTTAGAATTTAAGGTTAGAGATGATATTACCATTACAATTTACTATTATGGACCTTTTTTTTACTAAGTTTTATAGTATAATTAAGGTTAGAGTTAGTATTTGTAAATATTTATAGTTTATATTTAAGACTCCAGTTAGTATTACTTTTAGGGTTAAGCTTATGGTTTAGATTTTATTTGGAATTAGGTTATGGTTAGGGTTCAGATATGGATAATAGTTAAGGTAATAGTTAAGAATATGAAAATGAATTCAATTTAGGGTTATGGTTAGAATTATGGTTAGTGTTAGTATTTTTATCATATTAGGTTTATTATTAGGGTAAAGGTTATTTATGGCCATCCTTAGGTCATTGTATATCTTGCATCACCCAAATTTTTTTATATGATTTATCTATTTACTATATATTTAGATAGTTTTTCTTGTTGTTCTAGGTTGTGATTGATCTAGCTAGCTCATTTTATTATGTGATCCTTAAGGTGTGGTCAAGGCATCATAGATATAATTTCTCTAGTTCCACAACTTATTATAATATTTCTAGAAGAATTTATCATAATATTGGTCTAGTCCTATGTTTTCTTTTTTATTCTAATGGAAATTATGGTGAGTTTTCACTTGTGAACATGATTCAAATCATGAAATATGTAACGAAACATTTTTCTACATTATAATACATTTAGTCTACTCTTACAGTCATTTTCACACATGTAACAAAATAAATTTACAAATACACAATAACACAAAATTCATATTAATCCTAAACACATGGCTTATACTTAGGATCAACATTGGTCCATTAAGAGGGTGGAGGTGGAAATACAAAATTGGGGAGAGCCACATTGAGAAAAAAAGGCACATGTCTTCAAAAGATTATCACATATATTTTACACATATAGTCAATCTCCATTCACATCCCTTATGGCCCCCAAGTAAAATTACTTATGACCCCAAGTAAATGTCAATATATGGCCCATAACACCCATATGTTATCCGTCTCCATCTAAAGGAAAAAATATACACCCAAATGTGTTCCTCATACCCTTAATTTTATAATTAGTGATCTTTCCTTGTTTATAGTTATTAAACGAGATCAACCAAGGTATCCCTTATATGCATTTTTTCCTCTTGTCCATGTGTGAGGAAAAGTTTTTTTTTGTAATTCCTTTATTAAAGAAGCTAGTTATTCCCTCCTTAAGAGGATTATGAAACTTCTTATGCACACACTTATGAATGTGGTGATCATTCACAATAGAGTTACTAAATAACTCCTCTTCTCATATTTGTATAAGAGATACTACTTTCTCATTATTAACACCACCCACTCACTATGTAGTGGTTGTAATGATCTCTCTCTCTCTCTCTCTCTCTCTCTCTCTCTCTCTCTCTCTCATTCTTTAGGAATTTTCCTTACTCATATAATTCACATGGAATTTTTCTTTTTTCTTTTGCTTTCAAAAATCCTTTATCTCCTCTTGTGTTGATCTTTGGAAATCTCTCTTTGGCTTTGAGTTTATGGTAACTATTTTCATAACAAGCCCTCTTGGATTATTTTATTTTATTTTATTTCATTTTGATGATTTTCTTTCATGGTATCATAACCTTCTAATCCTTGTTTTGAGTTTGTGTGATGGTTACCACATTGGATACTATTTGTTGCAAGGAGAAGAGAAGCATTAGCTTCATTTCTTTTATTGTTGCAGATTTTTATAAGTTTAGTTTCTTTTTGCTAATCCTATTTGGAGGGATTTTTTCCATAGAGCTATAGTTGCTATTAATAAGTTTTATTTGCATTCTTTCTCTTTCATTTTCTTGTAATTATTTTTTAGATCTAATCTATTTTACTTGTAGGTTTAGAATCCTAAATTTTCTTTCAAATATACTTCCCTATATTTGTATTTAAGATTGAAATCACCTTTAATTTTTTCTTTTAAATGTGCAAGTAAATTTTTTGTGGCATTTAAAAAAAAAACATACATTGATCTATATTTTTCTAGTCAATGGTTTTCAAGCTTTTAATATGTAAAACATAGAGATTTTTCTTCATATATATTTGTTGCATGGATAAGTATATATATCTAGCTAAAACTATGTGCACCATTCTACAATTAATTTGTATAGTAATTTCAAAATTGTGCTTGATATTCTTCTATAAAGAAATTTGTATTTCATATTTCTCATGTCAAGCAACCTTCTATTTAGAGGTTCAATATCAAGGTTGAATCTTAAATTTTGTCATGACTCAATTTTTGACTTGCTATCTTTTAGGACTTAGTATGTGTTCAACTCTTTTGACTTAGACTATGTTTGACTATGTTATGACTTGGCTCAAGCAAAATATATTATATATTTTGACTAGACCTTGTTAGTCATAATTATGTTAGCCATTCTATGTTTGATCTTATGGGTTAGTGACATGATAGTTAACATTTTGGTTGTATTTACATGTTTATATCTTATGATGGATGATGTAAATGATTGATTTTAAATTAAGTTTGGATTTTCATTTATAAGAATGATGAATTTTTAAATTTATATTATTTAAATGTTAATGAAATCAAAAAATTTGATAAGAGATATCACATTTAATGATGCTATTTTATTTATCATGATGATGACAATACTAACTCAATAGGTGATGTTGATTTTGTGAGTGTGTAGGTATTGAAGGTAGAAGAGTGGTTGAGGTAGAGGAGTTTAGCTCCTCGATAGGGTTAATATGGGATTGACTAATGAAATCACACTTAAATTGTTTTAGCTTTTATGGATAAATGAAGGTGTAGATTTGTTTATTTACTGATCTTTATGACTTCAAAAAAATACTTATTCTTCTTTTATTAGGAATTAATAATTTGAAATTTGAAATTAGTAAAAGATTGAGATATAGATGTACTAAATAGAACTGATAGTTGTTTTAATGCTCCATAAATTTATCAAGAGTTACAAACCTTTAATAATGGAGAAATGAATTAAATGACAATACTTTCATTTATGTTCCATAACGTCAATTAGCAAAAATGATGGAATATAAATAATAAGGGTTTTTGTTCTTTAATAGAATTGAAACTCATCAAGAGGGGATTGAAGAGTTAGAAGAAGGAAAAAGAAATAAGGGAAAAAGATTTTTGGTGTTTTTATTTTGGGAAGAAGCATAAGAAGATCTATTCTTTGTCTGCAAGCAATCAAGTTATTTTAACATTTTATCTATAAATGTTAAGGATGTTTCTTTATTTTGTAAAATTTATTATGTTGTTAAATGTACATCTATTTAAATGGAATTATTGTTTGGTGTATAGGTTTTGGGAATGTTGCATTTCATATTTTATTTTTATTTATTTATTTGTAATGCCTCACCTGGAGATCCTTGGAAAAAGGATTCAATACAAGCCAAGATAAATTTTTTAAAAACAAGTATGGATGCACATGACATTCAACATACTAGGATCACAAAGATCACAATGAAAGACTTAACCACAATCTTGAAAACTAACGAATCTCCAAATGCCACTACCAAACTGACACACTCAAAGATAGAATAAAATCCAAAGACAAAAATAAAACATAAAATCTTAGATCTACCAAAGCATGGAATATAAAGAAATCACAAAGGGTACTCAAATCACCAAAAACTATTCTTCAAAAAATAGGGAAGATACTCAATTTTTTCTGGGTGAGAGAATCCCAACCTACTGTTTCACATGAGGAAGTACAATTCCATGTGAGAAAGTGCAATGAACCATGCGAGGATTTCCTTTCATGTAAAAGAATGCTTGGTCCAAAAACCAAACTACACAACACTAGTGCTAAGGTTCATGTGAAGAAGTGCTAGGAAGCATGGGAAGAAATGCAACATGTTACACGAGAAAATGCCAGGACTCACGCCAGAGAGATTATAATCTCACATAGGAGAGAATACAATCTCATGTAAGAATTTGTAACAACAACCAAGGTAAACATAAGACTAAAAGATAGGAAGGATACTTTCCTCAACACCAGGGGGTACCAAATCCACAAATCAAGGCGTAGACACTTAAACACAATAACTACAAGATAGAAATTACAACTAACCATCTAAACATAGTTGTAAAGGAAAAGTACTAAAAGCAACATCACAATGAATGAACATAACATAACTCATATGTGGTTCCTCCCAATCATCATAGCATCATGAGACCTCAAAGGTCCTATCCATCCCTGTATATAACATCCCAAAATTCCAACTAGATAGTTAGAGTTGTATTATGAGGGTGTCACTACTAAAGTCTAATAAAATCATAGGAAAAAAGGAAATCTAACATGCTAATAAGTAAAACTATAGATATTCCAACTAATCAAAACACATCATCTAAACATATGTTGAACCTCATAATACATGAATGCATCAAACAAACTAACATCATCTAAACATGACATCTAAGCATTCCAATGAAAGCATAAATCACAAGGAAACATATTTCAAATAAACTAAAATACCAAGTGAATATCAAGCACTAGTTGCACTAGAAAAATAAAATGTCTTTGTACACCAGTCCCTAGTAGTGGTAACGGTAGCTACACCTCCTAACCATGTGAAACCTGTAGGTCCACTTCTATTGTGCTAATGGTGATAATGATCAACCAAAAACACACAAATAGAAAAAATCCATGGCTAACACTTACACCAAACAGTAAGATGACTGAAACCAAGATCATGAGGCAATGCAAGAACTACATGTCCCATTGAGAGACTAAATGGATAACTATGTAGGGGCTAACAACATGGAGAGTTTCTTGGCATTAGAAAGCCCAAGCCCATAAGTGTCCAGAATCAACTTCCTAATGGAAGGCTCTCACACTAAAACATTTTATTATCTTAAGTTTTATTATCAACCAATGTTTTACTTAGTTATCACTTTCTTAAAACTTCCTCTACTAACCCTTTGGGCAATGGTCACTAGGATGCAAGATAAAAGTACCCTCCATGGTGCTACCCTGCCCTACCCATACTCATCCAATGATGAGTGCCTGTAAGCATGCATACTTCCAACCTAATCCCAAATGATCATAAATTAACCAAAATATAAATGGAAGATTGGGCCTTGCAAGTCACCCAACATTTGTACATACATGTACTCATGTGTGGCACACCACCATCATGAAGATCATAACACAAGGACTAGATGAGAATACAAGCAAAAAAAAATACTCAACCGACTAAAATATTGGAAGAACATATGTGGCATGCATCTAAATGCAACATAAAAGTGAAATAATGGTCTAACTAGAATCCTATGGATGAACCAAGTCCATGAAAAACATCATGCCAAGAAAAATGAGAAAACTAGGTGACAAGTAAATTGAGGTAAAAACCTCAAAACTCAAAAACTTTAAAATTAAAACCCATTTGGTCTTTTGGCATAAAAGCCATAAAAACCCAATAAAATTTAGGTTTGGATATCGTATGCAAACATGACAAGCATAATGGTATGAAACCCCAAACCCTTATCTTGAAAATTGGGAAAATGTTCATACTCGACCAACTGGGCAAAACCAACAAATAGAAATGGAGGGGGAAACTACTTCTTGGCCTCCTAACAAACAACTACCAGAAAGAAAAGTAGAAAAAAAGCTGAAACATGAAAATGGGAGAGCCCTACTTGATAGAAAAAGGGGCAAAAAATCAACTAGCTAAAATAAATATCCTACAAAAGCTACGAAAAACTATGATCTAAAATAAGGTTTCCTCAAGTTGGATCCGATGAGACCAATCTCGTGAAGATCATGTCACCATAGCTCTCACAACAAATAGAAATGTGATCCTCCAGAAGAGGATTTTGGAAAAAGTTCTCAATTTTGTAATATCCAAAAGTGTCAAGTGAGGAATTAATTTTCTCTTTGGATACTTATTCACTTTTTGAGTGAATAATCAATTAGGATGAATAACCAGGTAACCTAGTTAAACCCCAAATCAACCCAAATGGAAACAAGATATTCTAAGTAATTGGAATTCATCTATGGCAAAGCTGCCATAAATTAAAATAAAAAAGAATAAAGCCCAAAAACCCCAAAATCATAGAAATTCCTTAACAACCTTCGTGATAATGTGGACCTCTAAATGCATAGACACATTTATAGGTCTAATCACATAATGAAAATGATTTTAGATTTAATCAGATCATCATAAGATTAAATTTAAATAACTTTAAAAGATATGTCGACCATACAAGGCTAACATTAGTAAAATATGAATAGTTGAATCACTAACTCCATGTTCCACTACCAAGGATATAAATCCTCCACACTAAAACATATGTTCAAGTGCAATTGCATCTAATCCATAGATGAAGCAATAAATACATTAAATACCTAATTTAACCATTTATTAAATCATACTAAAATAATCTATTTACATTAGTCATTTTTGCATAAGCATCACAAAGAAAGAATGAAGTAAATAACCATAGAATTAAATCCAATGTATAAATAATCAAAGATATGTCCAGATACCAAATAACCATGTATCATCATAAAACATATTGTCATCTCAAAATGGTATCATCATGTAAATATGATCAACTAAACAACATAGGAATCTAATATCTATGATATTGAAATAGAAGTATAACATCTGACCCTCATGCCATCACAAAAGTAAAAATAACATGAGTACAAGTATCTCTTAGATCAAAATATAATAAGGTACAAACTACAAACATGAGAGGCACTACATTTTTTGCTATTTAATGGAGACTCTAATAAGTGACATCAGCATTACTGGGTCAACAATTATTGTTCTTATATTAGTAGTTGAGAGGATAATAAAATCTTTTATTCCAGACTAGGCTTGTCAAATGTTTCCAACCATTTCCATTTTTTTGCCTATTTTTATCTGATGACAAGACAAATAGTAAGTTATTTACAAAACTATAGGAAAATTCCTTTATAGCATTCATGTTTCATACAAACACATGGAAGTATATTATAAATTTGAGGTTAAAACACCCAATTCTTTTTTATTGTGGACAAGAAGATGTAGTTTTCTACAAACAAGTAATCCTCATATACTATCGTCGGGTATTAGATGAGTAATTTTTGAATAGAAAATAGTAGCATGTAATGGTGTGCTGAAATGGAGTCCTCTTACAAAAGTCTAATTTCTTTACGTATTCCATTTTGGGTAGATTCATTTGGGGATAATAGGTATATGACTATGCTATTAGTTTTAAGAATCAACTCTATTGGATAACAATGTAGGGATGGTTTTTAGCCTATAAATTTTAGAAGTACAATATGAGCACAAGAGCTGATTTTTAAATTGGAATCAACTCTCTCTCTCTCTCTCTCTCTCTCTCTCTCTCTCTCTCTCTCTCTCTCTCTCTCTCTCTCTCTCTCTCTCTCTCTCTCTCTAAGTGGACATAATTAGTGGAATTTATAATTTACTTTTTAAAGGGGTGAAACTAGATTTATGGGAAGTAAAAATAATAATAATAAACCATTCTTCTCTTCCTTAGCCAAAGTACTTAGAGTTGGAAAATGATGGATGTCTAGTTTGACCCAAATCTTAGTGTTATTTTATTTTTAAAAAACTTATTCCATATCTGAATAATTGGATTTGATCAATGTACATGGGTGTACATTATCTTTTATTTGATAAATTTGAATGGAATCAATTTGATCATATAGTTTGCCTTTTGATATAGTATGTCTATGTATAAGAGCTAAAAAAAATTTGGTGCACATTGAGGATACTTTATATAGCTGAATTATTTGTGTTGCTTTAAATTAAAGGCCTATAGAAAAGTTCAAATCTCTATTAATTTTGCATATTAAATTTTGATAATCTGATTGTATCAAAAATAGAACTATAGATTAAGGGATAAATTTAAAGAGAAAGTTATTTTATTTATAAGTTTGAAGTAACATTACTCTAAGTCGTATCAACATTTTTAGATTAGTTAGGTCAATAATAAGATAAGAAATGTATTTTACTAATAAAATCTTGTTTTAAACTAGAAAACATAAATATGAAAGTAATAATAGATAGATAGATAAATGAATGTGGTGAGATTTATGTTAGGATAAAACCACAGATAGAAATAACAATTACATGCAAAAATAACCAATAACAAAAAATAATAGATCACATAAAAAATAACACAAGACATCAAGATTTAACATGGTTCACCCAATCCCTTGGTTACATCTAGCAAACAACAAGTCCAATATTATTACAATCCAATGATTACAACCTAATTACAATCCATAATCCCTTACAGCTCAATATTGCCGCAAGAACCTATTTTGCATCACCATTATGAAACAACCCTAACTCTAAGCCCTTTTATACAAGTAGTAAATGGCTTTAGGGTTACTATATGTCAGCCATAAATTAGCTATTACTTTAGTGGCGAATCTACGAATGGAAAATATATGAATAGTACCAAAAAAAATAAAATTAGGGTGATGCCTTAAGCCCCAAAGAATTTATGAAGTATGCACAGTACTTTTGTGATTAGTCACCACATACTAACAATTTATCACTCTATTTTCTTTAACTCTATGTTCAAAAGGAAGGGTGTTGAATGTGGGTATAAAGAGGAGAGTAGATCTAATGAAGACTAGTGATGTTTTCCTTCATTTTCTACCTGCTAGTCTTTTACATTATGTTGGTTCATGAAGCTTGGCCAAGCTCAGTAAAACCACTCTTCTATATATGTTTTCTACTAGAAAAATGTGTAAGTAGAATTTAAGAACTTCGATGCATGAGATCTTTCTAATTCAATTATGTCAAGTTGCTAGCCTTCTCGTGCAAGATTTAGGTAGTTCTTCTTAATCAAAGAATCTCAAGGAGTTAACCACTCCATGGTTGGGTGGTAAAAGCACCTGAGCCAGTCTTCCATCCCACAATAGTAGATGGACCATGCTCTGATGGATTGGGGATTTGACTACATGTGGATGGGCTCACAAGTCTGATGGCATGTTAGCTTATGTATTTTATATTATTGCATGCATACATCATGTGATCAAATCATGATTTTTTATGTTCAATGTGTAGGTCAAAAAGTTCTCTTCAAAACAAGTTTGATGTTTTTATATTTTTTTTTCTTAGCATTTTTCATATTTGTAGTATCGATATGTGGTTAGCTTTGTATAAAATTTGAAAGGAATTTATGATGTACATCTAATGAAAATTGATGATGACATGATTTGCGTTTGTAACTCAACTTAATGTCATCATATTCATTATTCAACTTTGTAGAAATGATAGAGTTTTACATGTGTTGTTGGCATTTGACTTTTCAACTTTAATTTCTATGTTTATTGGTAAATTTTTGCTTAAGTGGCATTTGGGTGAATTTAGGTTCTTTCAAATGTTTTAGTTTAGCATAATAAGTTTTGGTTTTTCATGGGATGTGAGTTTATGTATTTTATACTCTATATTGCATATTCCTCTTCATTTTTTGTTATTTCATTGGGAAGAATCTTGGATCTAATCATGTCTCCATATTTTAAATCCCTTATTGGAGGCTAATGTTGTATCGTACTCTTCCTGAGCCTCTTCAGCTTTGAGTAGTTAGATTGCCTTGGACAAGAAGTGTATTGCAATAAATAAAATTGAGCTTTATTCTTTGGGTCAATACTTTTTTCATAGACTGAGATTACATGTGATTTATCCTTGTGTTTTGAACATATTTCTAGTTGTCATGGTAATGAAGTTGTGATTCCTCTACCCACCATGAGTTATTTTAGTACTTGTCATCCTTGATCTTATGTCACCATGGATTTGAAATACTTTATTGAAGTAGGGGAATTCTAGCCTTGACATTCTTTTTATGCATTCTCCATTTATAAGAAAAATTCCTTACAACTAATCTTCAAGTAAGATTTGTGTTGCATTTTGATGAATCTACAGCTGATCTATTTAAGATGAATCTTTAAACTATACAATCTCTTTAACTGATTTTATTGGAAATCCTTTAATATAATTCCTTGTTACCTAACGTGGTGCAACCATGAATTTGGTCTTTTTGCATAATGTTTTTTAATATTCCTTTTTCATCATTATATGGATTCGTAATGTCTACCATGTTTTTGGTCAAGCATGTTTGTCTATCAAAACTACAAAAGCATATATTTTACTTATTTCTATTGGCTACTCGATTTATATTCTGAGTAGTGTTAGCCTAAACAATTGAAACACTACAATATTCTACATTGTTACTTATTTCATGTGCCTAGTAAAGTAATCACAAAGACACTTTTTCTATTAATATTGCTGCTCATTTTCATATTGTTGTAGCTTCCCTTATTTTCTTTATCAGATGCTTTATATCCTTTTTTTGGTTTAGTTTTATTAATTCTCTATTCTAATTAGAAAGTTTAAAAATTTACTAAATCGCCATAATATCAAAGTTCATTCTATTTTATTCTTAATAGACACTCAAGCTCACTAATTTTTTTTAATGAAAAATATTTTCCCTCTTTGAATTTTAGGTGATTTTATTTATAATAAGATACATACATACATACATATTGTTGGAAGTCTTAATTGGAAAACTAAGATACTAAGAGGGGAGGGTGAATCATGATCTATAACACAAACCTTTTCCATCTTATAACACAACTTTAGTACATTCACCATATTTACCAACTCATATCCAAATGCATGTATAACATAACTTGTAAGTTTAAACTATAGTAGCATGTAGATCTAATCTATCAATCACATGCATGAAATGTAAACACATAACACTAAGATTTGGTTACCTAGAAACCCTCCAAGGTGAAGATAAAATTAGGGTGGGGATGACACCCAAAAATATTCACTATCATACTAATAAAGTTAACCTGTTGGGGTTATAATGTTGATCACTTCTGATGATCTACCCTATGAGGGGTCTTCCCCATTAAGGGATGTTAAAATTATTAGGTCTTAGCTTTTGAGAGGATTTTACATTTACAAAAAAATAAGGACTCAATTAAGGGATTTACAAATACCTGTTAAGAGATTATCTCTAAATCAATCTATTAAAATTGATTTAGTACTTGATCCTTGGTCTTCTCTAAAAAAATGGTTTTAGATTTCCTCTCTTCAATCTGATTAGATCTCTGATATGATATAACTTTATTGTCCTTCACTTCTTGGTAAAGTCACTTCCTTTGTTTTGCAATAACAAAACTCTTTTGCCTCCTCTACAATGTTTGCATTATCACACTTGATTTTTTCTACAATCACACAAAAATATTTCTTGCTCTCATCTCATGTTGAGTAGGGTTTTGATCTACTCTATTTAAATATTTCTTAAAGATTTCTCTAGATGCTTCCTCATTTTGCCTCTTCACCAATTGGTTGATCACAGCAGACATGGATCTTTGATCCATATCATAAACTTGTGATAATCTCTAAAACAACCTCTACAAATATTAAATATCTTGTCCATGTTGGCCTAAAATGGGTTACCTCAATGTTTGTATCATTTTTTACTTTAATGTCAATTCAACATTACTCGACACTCATTATCTTTGCTATGTGGCATTCACTATACACATTGTTGATGCCTGGTCTCTATTATGCTTGACAACTCATGTGTAACTCGACAACAATGTGTTCAAACTACTCAACAATCATTAGGCTTAGCTTATACTAAAAATAATTGGTGACCAAAGACTTGCTTGGCTCCTATAGAGCTCAGCACACACACACACACACACACACACACACACACACACACACACACACACACAAACATATATTTACAAGTCTTTATATGACTCAACCTATATAGAGTGGCTCAGTCACAATAATGAAATTCTAACTCTACCTAGCATATTAATGAGTGTTTGACACTAATAGTCAACAATAGTTAGAGACAACATACATACATACATATACATATATATGTATGTTTTTGAATGTTTGCCCTCTTTATTTACCCATTAACCATTAGATAGAAAAAAAATCTTTATGATTTGGAAACCTCAAAAGATTTTTTTATGATTTAATGAGGGAAATGTAGATCAGTTGTCATCATAGCCAATAACATTAAAAAATTATAGTCTTGTATTTGGTTGTCTAAATAGTCAATTGGGCTTATAGTTTTAGGGTCTAGATATAGATTCATTTGAGAATAAAATATAATTAAAGTCAATGAAGAAAAATAATTCAAATGTGATGATGTGGGTCTAGATATAGGAGAAAAAATGGGTTTTCAAACTCTAAACATAGTAATTTTGACTGAGCCTTAGAAGAAAGGTGTCTTTGAATGTAGCTTCTTCATAATCATTTTCTTAAAGTGTACCTTATGTTCTTTCCTCTCTCTAATTTTATTTTGTCTCTTATTAATGTAAGAGCATCCTAGGTGTAAGGGCATCTTGCATCACCCAAAAAATATTTCTATTCCTAGTGTTCCAATTTTTGTGTTTTTAATAAGGGACATTCCTATTGAGAGTTTTTATTTGAGAGAGCTTGCCAATTTTAGTAAATTGGTATTATCTTCTCAAACTATTCTAATATCATATGTAGAGATTCATCTTAGACATATCAACCTAATATTTAAGTTTTATTATCATATCATATGTATTGGTGCAATCATTGTAGAATTTTAGTATGTATTTTGGCTATCCAAACTTCAAGTCCAATGATGAATGCCTAAAATCTCTGAACCAAGGAAAAACATTGATAGATGGATTCTTCTACAATTAGATGCTATAGATCTTTAATCAAGGATTCCAATAATAGCTTATTGGGTCAACATGTTTCTAGTTATGATATCCATTTGTAAATTGTCTTGAGTCAATTATATGTAATAAATTAGAATGGAATAATATAATATGAGGCTAGTCAACCTCAAGGGTTAGGGCTTTGTGTACCTTCCTGAACAATTAAAAAAACCTATATAAGGAAGGCTTGTAATTTATCTACAATAGTTCTAGGTAATAGTCATAGCTATATCTTGTAGAGTATTATAAGGAAGGTGTTCATGTAGGATTTCATATTTTAGTTCTATAATATAACATTTGGGGTGATTTATTCTCACTATCTTTTTTGTTCTTTGTTTCTATTGTCTGTCATGGTATGAAGGAGAGCATCCTTCATCAAGTGGTATTAGAGCATACCTTCATCAAATGGTATCAAAGATGGAGTTCTCGAGTGTGTAAATAGATTACTAACCAAGAGGTAGTTTGTATTAGGATAATCATTAGGGCTAAGAATGTGAACATATTGTTGATTGTGAGGTAGTTTGCACTACAATTTTAGCAGAAGGGAAAAAAATCCTCCATGAAGAAAGTGTGGTAGAAGAGTCAATGTAGGTGTTATGCCTGAGGGTTTTAGAGCCTTGCAAAGGAAGAACAAATGCATAGAGGAATAAATCTTTCCATAAGAAATAAAAGGATGATGAAGAAGAAGCAATTGTTGAAGAAGAGTTCATTTTGAACCAAGAAGAATAGAGGATATTTAGGGCCATTTCCAATATAAGGAAAATACCTAAGTTTGAGATTCCCACATTTTTAAGAAATCTTAACCTAGATAGATTGATTGATTGGATTAATGAATTGGAATACTTTGATTATGAAGATATCAAAGATCTAGATAGGGTCACATTTTTAAAGGCCAAAATAAAGGATCATGCAAAGATCTAGTGGTAGTAGATTGAGTTGTAGTGAAATAGAAGAGGAAATGATACAATCATAAGATGGGATCAGATGATAACTAAATTGAAGTGACAATTCATTCCCGTGGATTATGAGCTTGATCTATTAAAGAAATTGCAAGGGTTGAAGCAAGTAATAATATCCATTCAAGAGTATACCAAAGACTTATACCAAGTTCTCATTAAAATAGGCATATGGAAGATGACAAGGAGAATGTTTTGCATTATCTTAATGGGTTGAGTCCAAGAATTCAAGAGGAATTTTATTTTTTCTAAATAAATAGAATTGAAAAGGCATACTTATTTTCCCTATGAGTTGAAGAAAAGATAATTAAGAAGTTTGATAATAAAATTAGTGGAAGAGGTAACAATGGAAGATTTGGTGGATGGTCTCATAGAGGGAAAAATGATTATGAAAAGAGCAAGGATGAGAGGAATAGTAGTATTTAGAAGGGAAAAAATTCCAATCAATTCCATGATCAAAATAATATAGATCAGAGAGGAAGATATAGAGGGAAAGGATCTACAAGAGGAGGTTTTCGTAGAAAATGTTTTCACTATGAAGAAAAAGAGCATAGAGAATTTGAGTGTTCCAAGCTCTAAGGACTAATAGAATAAATAAAGGCTAAAGTAGAGTAGTGCATGCTGATAAAGATTCCAAATCATCACATTCATAAGATTTTGAAGGAGAAGAATTCCTAGTTAACAAAAGAGTCTTGGTGAGAAGTGAGACTAAACCTAATCAAAGGAGAAGAATATTTCACACAAGGTGAAAATGTGAAGATAAGTGTTGTGATGTGAGCATTGATGGTGGAAGAACTAAAACATGATGTTAGAAAAGATGGTCACAAAGTTAAATCTTAAGAGGCAAAAATGCCCGCATCCATACCATATTGCCTAGGTGTAGGATGAGCACAAGGTCATGGTCAATGAGCTATTCTTAGTAAAGTTCAAGATTTGAATCTACTAGGATGAGGATTCGTGTGATATCATACCTATGGACATAATCCATATCTTGTTGGGTATACCATGGAAATTTGATAGGAATATTGTACATGATGGGCATGTAATAACTACACTATGACAAAGGATGGAGTGAAACATAAGCTAAAGCTTTGAAGGTGAAAGATCTTAGTTGGGAAACCCTTCTTAGTGAAGCTCTTTGGGTTCTAGATTTCTTTTTTCTAAGAATTTTTGTGAAATCTCTTAGTTTATAAGCTCTTATTTGGAAGTTCTCTCATTTTGAATAATTTTTAAACTTCTTCTTAAAGAAGTCATAGTTATGATATCATCTTGTTGATGTTGTAAGGATTTTCAAGTATAATAAAAGAATTCTTTGTGAAGCATTTTGTCTTCTCTTTGTCTCCATATTGTTGTAATGTTGGTTGTAAGTATTGGAAATATGGTCATTTAGATGCCTAGAGATTTCTCATTTATGGCAACATGTATTCAACATTTCATTTATGTATTTACAAATAGAAAATTGTCCAAGTGCTAGAGAGTTTGTAGCAGTACAAAGACATATGTGATGTGTATGGATGACACACTTCAATTTAGCTCATACATAGCTGAGGATAGATTTATGACAATGTTATGATGATGTAATTCATTGCATAGATGTGTATGTACAATATATCATAGGTTATAGATACAATACCAGTTCAAGTATTTGATAGAACATAACATAATATATCATAAATATGAGTTGTATGACTTAAAGAATTATTTTGGTAACAAAATAATTACTAAGTAATGATGAGATGACTTTGTGGATATTAATCCATAAGTGATTTTATATTATGTCAAGTGTCTGAAGACATGAAAGCCAACTGAGTAGAGAATTGTAGAGATCTTATCTTATGTAAAGAATGATAAGTTAATCTAAAAGATGTGTGATATGTGAACTATTGCAAAGATAGATTGAAAGATATGTGAGCCTTATGTTTTGTGAAATCTAATGTATGATTTGATAAAGTACATGAAATTTAGCAGTAATAAAGTATTATATGTATACCTATACTTGTGAAGAACTTTATTGATTATTGCATGTTAGGGTAGTGGGCTCTTCTTGTATACATTTTATTTGATCTACCAACTACTAATAGGGTTGAAGAAAATCCTAACAAGGATGAGGCTTCTAACAAGGCCTAGTCCTCTTATAAGAACTCGAGACACTATACGTACTTCATAAACTCCTAACATGGTCAATACCCTTAATAGGATTTTTTGTTTAGTGGATCATCTAGTGGGTATCTTCCTCACTGAGGTTTTTCCTTGGCTAAGGTTTCACTAGTTAACAAATAATGGTGTTATCAGTTCTCTTTTTGTATGGTTATATTTACTATTCAACATTGTACTTTCATATGCAAGTTGTAAAGTAATTAACAATATTTAGTTATTGGAAAAAGTTTATAGAATACTAATTCACCCCCCTCTTAGTATTATCTATATCTAACAATTGGCATCAAAGTGCAATTACTCTAAAGAGGCTTAACATCTTGAGTAAGATCCCTATGGATATAGATATTTAAAGAGAAATATTGAAAAAGATATTGAATAGATTAAACTTCTTACATAAGAAAGAGATAACCTAAAAGATAGATGCGAAGATGCAAAATTTTATATTGGCAAATTGAAAGACAAGACTGATGATTTGAAATTTGGTAAGGAATCAAATGTGAAAACTAGTAACAATGATGAAGCATGAAATCTCAAGAAAGAAAGTGAGATCTTGAAATATGAGTTGAAAATTGTGGAACTTGAGTCATAAGAAAGATGGTAGTAAAAGAAAACCTAATCCAAAATTTGAGAATATAGACCTTAGATCCCAATTGATTCAAGTAACATCTTAATTAGATTCCATTAAGATTGAGTGTAAAGAATTAGAAAAGTACAATACCTAAGCAATAGTTAGAGAAAATTTATTCTAATAGTGAGAAAATTGATGAACAAATATTTCACCAAAGACCTTCTTATGATAAGAAAGGGCTTGGTTACCTTATTGGAGAGAAATCTACCAAGAAAGTTGAAATTAGAAAAGAACCAGATCTTGTTGTTGAATCCCCTAAAGAGTTTGATTTGAGTAAGATTGAATCAAGCATTACTAGTGAAGTATCTAAAGAAATTGAATTAGTTGATCTGTCTATGAAGCATGATTAGCCTAAGAAAAAAGAGCAAGTTGATAAACCTAAGAAAGATTAACCTTCCAAGGAAGTCAAACATGAATTTAGAGGTAGATGTTTCATATGCAATGAAACTAGTCATATGAAAAGAGATTGCATAGGTAAGTATTTTAAACCTATTACTAATTTTTATTGTTATAATTGTCATGGTTCTACAAATAAAGTAGTAGATTGCAAGAAACCTCTGTTTGATAGTAATAATGTAAATAGTAGAATGTTTAGGAACACTAACCTTGTAGGTAATGAAAGAGGAAGGTCACACAAAATATCTAATGGTGGAGCAAGATCTAATGGTGAAAAGAAATAATTTGTATGTTACAAATATATCAATCTTGGACACATTGCAAGGAATTGTAGAGCACTTGATATTCTCAATGGAACCAATCAAAGGAGGAATGTACCTATATGGTAGCTATGTCATTACTTTGGACACATATTGAGATATTGTAGAATAGATAGAAGAAATTTCAACAAGAATCCAAATCATAGAAGAAACAACAAAATTAAAAAAGGAATGATAACAAAAATGATAACAATTAGAAGCAAGTAGTCAAGGAACATATTGATGAATTCAAAGAATCTTTTTTGAAAGCTAAGGATACAAAAAGTTCTTATACAATTTTGGAGGAACACTATTTTGATGTGCCTAATGAGAGATTGAAGTCATAAGTTGTTTGTGACTCATCCTATCCAAATCAAGCAGTTTCATAAGAGATAGAGCATTAGTTAATCATAACTAATGTTAGAGAGAGAATTAGAAGTTGCATAGTTGATAAAAGGTAGAGGACATATAGAGAAAGCTATGGTTGAGTGCACAAGCTTAGATATGATCATAGTAAACTATAAGATGAAAAAAAAGTTTATTGTTAATGAGTGACAATTTTTTAATTTGTGGTAGATACACATTTAATACGAAGTCATATTTGAAGTGATTTAAAGATTGAAAATAGGATTGTGTGTACCATTTGTTCATGCAAAGAGTTTAGAGTGATTAAAGAGTGACTTAATAGTGAATTGAAGTGCATAAAGAAGACTTTGAAGCATGAAGTTATAGAAGCCCTAAAATGAGACATTTTGAGGTATTTTATGGAGCTTAAATTAAGTTTTTAGTGCATATAGTTGAAAGAATTATGGTGAGTCTAGTGGTATATGATGTTAGTGAAAGAATGAGGTATAAGATCAAGAAATACCCATTTGTTTCTTTAGCAGATGATCTATTAGGTGCACTTTTACAAATCTCATAGAATGTGCTTTGTGTAGAAGATTTTTAGACTTATATCCATTGTAAAATTGAAAGTATTGGAGATGAGGATATAAATAAGGACTTAGGAGTCATGTGTAGCAATGATATAACCTTGAAATTTGAGTACACACATTTGAACAAGTTAAACCTAGTAAAGTATATGTTTTATGCAAAGTTTGACAATCATGAATAGACTAGAATCATTCTGACTAGATTTCATGATAAGATGTTTTGGATAGGTGATGTACCAAAAGTAAATCATAATGACCTAATTTACAAGGTCATAGGTTTTAGCAATGAAGGATGCAACCTAGTGAATGATATAAATGTAAGAAATATAGTGAAGAAAAATTGGTACGCTAGGTTTGATGGAAGATATATGAAGGTGGGCATGATTCAATAAAAAGTAGTTAAAGTGTTAAGTAAGATTTTAGGATATATTCTTAACCATGGTTCAAGGGTTAACTCAGTACTAGATGGATTCTTGCATACAAGGTCTATGTAATGGAAGTTGAGAGAAGAAAAGTAAACCTTGTTGGAACAATTGATTAATTATGTATTTTCTTTAGTGTTACACAAAATGTCATTTTATTATTAGTTAGTGTATGTTGATCTCCCTTAAGCATTGAAGATAGTTTTTTATGTCTATCGAGCATTCTAGAGTTTGCCTAGTTTAGAAGGTAGTATCTACCAAGTTCACTCAGGCATCAAAGGAAATTTTGTAGAAGATGAGTGTTAACTGAGCTCACTTAGTTAATGAAAGAAATGTTGGATGGAACTAGTGTTAACTGAGCTCACTAAATTACCAAAGGAACTTTGTGAATATGCAGTTCTGATCAAGTTTACTTGGTTAATAGAGAAAAATCATTTCTAAGATAGTGTCTACTGAGCTAAGTTAGTTAATGAAGGGTTTTCTTGTTTTGGCATATTAAGTTCAATTGATTTATCTATTTGTTCTGGCCAACTAAGGAGATTGATATTAATTATTCTTAGTGTATTCTAGCCAACTTGACAATATGAAAGATATAAATATAAGGTCAAGTTGAGGATTAGAAAGTGTGTATGCAAGGAAGATAATTGAAGATTTAATTATGCAAATATGAAGCAAATCAAAAGGATAAGCAAAATATCCTTGTGGAGATGAAAATATATATTTGATCAAGAAGGATCAAGTATACAAGCTAGAATTGAGATCTGTAATCAACAATTCAGTTGCATCAAAAATCAGGTCATCTCATTGTTACTCTCAAACCATTATAGTAGTGATCTAAATGTCTTAACAGAGTTAGCTTAATAGCTATTTGTAAATCCTCTAATAGGGTGATTAAATCCTCTAATAGGGTCACACCCAATAGTATGTTTTGTAACCTTTAACAAGGTTTTCTTCTAACAGGGCTCACTTCAGAAGAGTGTAAATTAGTAACTAGTTGCAATTGATGGTTTTTCCTAAATTGGGGTTCCACATTAAAATCTTGGTGTTAAATGTGTTCATGCTATTTCTCTTATTTTTTTGCACCTATTTTAAAATAATAACAATCACACATAATATTCTAAGATTTGCATGATAAGTATTTGACAAGAATTTCTCAATGTTTATCGAGTTATAGGATTTTTGTGTGTTTGTTGAGCATCAACAGAGTTTAGTTTTCAAAGTTTATTTTGTCCTAACATCTAAGTGATCTAGGATTTATTTTTGCAGTAATTGATTCACCCCTCCCCTCTTAGCTACTCCTCTTATATTTCCAAAAATTGGTACTAGAGATTTTGGTGCTTGCAAGGAAGGTTTTAAGGATCTAAGCTAAAGATTAGTATGCCTTATAGAAGAGTGATTCCTAGGTTGAACTAAGAAAAATTTGCAACATGGAAAGGACTTATGAGTTTACATCTAGAAACTATTATTGATTCAAGTTGTAACTATCTTGATGCTGAATACAAGACTCCTACTAGAACATTGCTAAAAGAAAAATCATAACATCATGATGAATGATATTGCATCTGCTCTTAGTTATGCTAAATTTAATGAAGTCAAAATCTATACTAGAACTCATACAATGTGGATCAAACTAGAAGACACTTATGGAGGAGGTGATAATGTAAGAAGAGCTAAAGTAGAAAGTCTCAGTAGTCAATTTGATCATATGGAAATGAGAGAAGATGAAAGAATTCTAAAATATGTGGAAAGAATCAAAGCAAATGTGAGCACAATAAAAGAATTTGGAGGAGAAATTGATGAAAAATAGTTGTAAGCAACGACTCAGAACCCTTCTTCTTATTTATGAAATTGCAATGTTTTCTATTCAAGAGATGAGATGTGATCCAAATAGAAATATAACCTTAGATGCTCTAGTTGAAAGATTGATAGCTTTTGAGTTGGATAACAATGACAACTATGTTCCTAGCTCCAAAGGTATTGAGTATACATTTAAAGCCAAACTCCACTTAAGAAAAAGAGAAAGAAATCAAAGGCCAATCAATCAGGAAGTGAAGGAGAAATAGAAGAAAGCTTTGGCAATGATCTTGAAGTTGTTGAAGCCCGACTTGCAAAGAAATATTCCAAAGGAAGAGGAAAGTACAAAGGTAAGATTCCTCTAATCTATTTTTCTTGTGAAGAAGTTGGTCACATTACTGCAAGGTGTCCAAAGAGAGAAAACAAGGATGAAAAGAAAATAAATAAGTACAAATAAGGAATTCAAAAATTGCAAGGACCACAAGGACAAAGGTAAGAAATTTTGTTTTGTGGCCAAAGACTCTAATAGTAGTGAAGATGAAATTGTATATGTTGTTGTAAAAGATGAATCTGATGATCAAAGTGATGAGATGGCACTTATCTCTCATGTTACAAAAATTGATACATGGATTATTGATAGTGGCTACTCACATCATATAATTGGAGTCAAAATGAAGTTTGAACACATGGAATACTATGATGGTGATAGTGTGAGATTTGGAAATAATGAACCTTTTTGCAAGTTGTGGTTACACAATGCATGCCCCATTTCCTAATCAAAATGGGGATCCCCTACTTTATTTTGGGCTTTTGGACTCCTAGTCTAGATCTGAGCCATTTTGAGATCTGCCCTAGCCCCTAGTTCATGTCTAGGTCTTGTTAGTAAAACCTAAAAGATAAAAAATCAAGAGCCTTAAGAGAAACAAGCTAAAAATAAAGAAATTTGATACATTGGGTACACCACTAGAGGTGTGTTAGTGCACCCAAAATATCAAAGGCTTTGTGCATTATTAATTCATAGTTGTGTAGTGGCACACTTGCACAGTTGTGCCTAGAAACTTTTTTAAAAAGTCTATATAAGTGAAGAGGGGTTCCTTGCCTCCTCACTTTGCTCAATCACTTTTCTTTGCATGCCTCCTAATCTGCTTCTTTGCACCACACACATCTCCAAAATCATTGAGTCTTCCTCATGGCATCCTCCATGACTATACCACATCTATCACACTCGGTTTGGTGTGCCCTTTTCCCTCCTAATTTGTGCCAAACATAAAAAAAAATGTTCAAGGATTGGTGTGCTAGTGTAAACCTAATACTATGTTTGAAAAACATAGAAAATGTCAAAACCTAAAAATAAACAAAATGAACATTAAAGAAAAACACAAAGTATTGGTGCACACTAGTGCACCTAACTTGGTGTGCTAGTGTGCACCAATATACATTAAAATTTTCAAAAAACATTATGAAGAAAAACTAACCTAAACAAAGTACAAAATATTTAGGTGTGCACTAGTGCACCTAATGTGGTGCGCTGGTGCGCACCTAAAGATTTCAAAGGAATTTCAATATTTGCACACCAAACACACCTTTCTAGTGCACTTTTTTTTGCATTTCAAGGTCAAGAATAGGGGTTTCTAGTACTTTTGAGGCATCTAAATTTTAGGTTTTTGTGTGACTTAAGTTTAGGGGGCAATTAATTTATTTTTCTTTAATCTCAGATTAATGGATGTCCTTTTAGTGTGGATATAATGTCATCTTCAACAGGTGAGAAAATGCCTCCAAAACCTTTAGTCTTCAAGTTCCAAGGCATTCCTCTAGTGAAATCAAAGTTTCATGATGATTACTTTGAAATCAGAGATACAAAGTTAGGACACATAGATTTAGGAGAATTCTTGAAGAAATGTAACAAACCTACTAAGAGATCTACTAGATTCATTTAGGTTTAGTGAATGCAACATCTCGCTTGGTGTTAGTGAAATCTTTAGAGCTCATCATGACACTTGCACAACACTTTGTCCCTAAAGAGAGGGTTGTTAAGAGTGCTATAGGAGAGATAGTTATCAATCTATGACCCAACAACATTGAGAAAGTATTCCATCTCCTAAGGGTAGATCAATTTATTAGGTTAACCTATGAGGCAACAGAGAGATGGTATAGAGAGCACTTAGAAGAGGCTTCTAAGATCATCTGATCCTCTTATCTTATAGAGAATCATCATCTAGGGAAGACAATTGGTAAAGTGGACATGACAAGGGGATATATGAAGATATTGGGTACTCAATGATACTTTTGAGTAGAGTAATAGGTCTATTGGTAGCCAGACACCTAAATATCTTCATGGTACATTTTGTAGTGCCCACCCCTAGTTCACATTTTTGCTAACATTGTCAAACTCTTTTAGGACTAGTTTTATGTTGATGGTTAGCAGTATTGTTTTGAGACTATCAGATATTGTGCTATGGATTCAGTTGATATGTGATGAGATTATTTAGACTCTACATTTCATGTATGCTTTATGATTATTCTGTGATTTCACTTATTGATGATGATTAGTTAGATTATTTATTATCATATGTGTTTTCTTATGGATACTTACCGCATACTTGCATGTGTATGGTGTGCATGTTTGTTCTTATCTTTGGTGTTTCTGATGTGGTTATGGAAGGGAGCAGGGTATACTTTAAGAAACCCCTCCTTTAGAAAAGGTGTAAAAAATTGGCGAAAGGTGTAAAACACTTGACAAAAAAATTTATTTTTTGTGGCAAAAAAAATAGTTTACAAAGAAAAAATAATAATCTCCATTGGCGAATCATTCATAGTCTCTCAAACAATGTGTAAAATTTGGGAAAATTATGTTATTTTAAAACCACAAAAAATGTATACATTGGTGAACAAAAAATAATAATCACAGTAAAATTTTAATTTTTTGGGCGAATCATTTCATTGTATTCAAGGTTAAAAAAACATATGCGAAGTCGATCGCATTGGAGGTTCGCAAAGGGTTTCATCAGTTTGAACTTTTATGTTACGAAGTTGTGAAAAGGGGATTGCATCATTAGAGGTTTTATTCAGGCAGTTAGTCTGTTGGTTGTGAGACTGCAAAATGTTAATTCAAACAATTTTCGCATGTTCGCAGCAGTTAAAGGGAAAGGACTTTCGACAGTCGCAAAAAGGGAGATCGCATCATCAAAGGTTTTATGTAGGCAATTAGACTGTTGGTTGTGAGACCATGAAATGTTAATTCAGGTAGTTTTTGCATGTTCACAATGGTGAAAGGGGAAAGATATGTCATCCTGCGAAGTCGCAAAAGGTTAAGATGAAGCAGTGTTCGCCACTTCGCACCGGTTAGAAGGAAATGGGTTTTCACAACTGCAACAATGCAATGTGAAATGTTTAAGTTCTAAAGCTACGATAGATGAGGAATCTCATTAGAAGAGGATATAAGGCTTATCATAGGGTTGCAAGGATAAAGATAATATTTGATTTAACAATTGGGATAGCTCGAGAAAAGAAAAAGAAGGGTTTCGTAGTTTCGTGAAAAGATTTCAAGGTTAAGTTGAACTGATTGCGACAGAGCGTAGAACAAAGGGTTTCGCAACTCATAAGATTGTACAATGATAATGTATTTTTAAAGCTTGAAACTTTGAAAGTACAAAAGAACAGGTTTTCAAATCTATTATCTAATTCTGGACAGTTGATGAGTTGACATTCTAAGGCAAATGAAATAAAGGTAGTAGTTACTACTGGTAGTGATCGATAATAGATATCCATGCACATGCAAGCTTTTAAACTTTAAAGCCATTAAAATTTAACAATTTAATGCCATGGCCCATGCAGAAAACTAAAATTCTCAAGTATCTAGAGCTAACAGAGAAAAAAGATTCAAGAATTTGCAATAAGATTAGAATGGTAGAAGTAGAATCATCAGTAAAGAAGGGCACTGGAGAGGGCAACAAGTTTTCATTGTCTACCAAATTTGCAGAAGAATGGTTGAAGATTCTCCCTAAATCTTCCAATGCTCAAAGTGCTAATGTCCACGCATTTAGAGATGCTTACAACTTCTGTAGAGATGCTCAAGTACCATACACCAATGGAACTGAATTGTTTTGGTACTTTTACAAGAATAGGGTGCAGAAGGTTCCCGTCTAAAATTAATGGATGAGGAACCTAGGAAAGTTGATAATGCTGGAGGTATACGTGGATGTTGACCTTATCAAGGCACTGGTAAATGCATATAATCCAACCACTCGGTCCTTTCATAGAAAGGATATGAACATTCTTTGTACGTTAAGTAAGGATGCTTTTGTTGAAGCATTTGATTTGCAGGGTCCCATGTCAGTTCCTATTAACTTGGAAAAATTGGAAGCAGCATTTGAGAAACAGAGAGATTTCTATTACAACACATGCAATGTTGCGACATATCCTGAGGGAAAATCAAAACAAGATGAAAGGAGAATTCTCGAAAATGGTTACTAATTTTATACCCTTGTCATATTTGTGTGCATAATTTCAGAAAATAGTTTTCAAATTGAACAAACTATTGGGAGTAGATGGATCCATGGATACCTCCCCAGCATTGTATGTGATAGCTCTAGAAATTCAAGACCCACATACTAATGTGGGGTATGATTTCGGAACATTCATTGTTGATAGTATTCATCAGCAGATGGTGACAGCTCAGCAAGCTGATCTTGGCAATTTCAATTTTCTACATTACTCGATGCTTATGCATCTCATCCTCTTCTACAATGTGGGCCATGTGGATTCCAGTTTCATTGAAGGTTTGGACAATTTTGGAGAGGCATTGCCTGTTCAAAGATGGACAAGATTATGGTAGAGGTTCTACTCTTTTTCTAATTCCCTCTCTTTTTATTATGATTTTGTTGCAACTATTCATAGGATGTTAGGTTCAAAATTGGAAAGATTACCTAGGTTAATCAGGAAGATTGTTAGACCAACTTTGTGTTTTGATGATGAGGGACCAATTGATCATGATTGGGGCAGTGCCTTTTTGTTAGCAAACTATACAGTGATTAGAATTTTTGGTTGTTCCCAACCCCCTCATTTCTTGCCAAGATATGTACCAAAGAGGGTGGGTGTAGTGGAAATTTTCTGGCAGTTGTTATCCATGAATAGAGAATATCTAGGGCCAACCATTAAAAAGGGGTCTTTTGTGTGTAGAAATTTCAAAGTAGGGGATTTTGAAATTGGTAAAGAGGCCATTGAGGAAGTTGATGCCTTCCTAAGAGAGTTAAATTTCCCCACTACCCACACTAGGGTTTATGACCCATATAACATTGTTACAAGTTCTCTTAAACAAATGAGGGGTTATAATGTTGTCATTGGAAGGAAAATTTGGGAAGAGGATGTCATTAGGGATGTATTGTATTAAGATGTTTGTGCTGATAGGATGTGGAAGTGGAGAGAAATCCTCTTAGTAGAGGAAGAAATGAAGAAAGTAGATCCTAATTTCCAGGGCTTCTATTCCGATTTACCCTATTTTAAACAAATTGATAAGTGTATTGAGGAGTTTGATAACATTATGGCTCAAGTTCCTCAAAATTCTAGAGATAGGGTAAGCCCTTCTTCTCTAGAGTCAGATGCTGTATTGGAAATTAGTGACTAAGAAGATTAGCCTGGCTCTTCAGACTAGGATAAAGGGGGCAAGAAGAAACAAAAATTGATTGAGGTTTCGGAAAAGGCTAGAGAGAAAGACCTACAAGTGCTTCCAAAAGGAACTAGGTATTTTGATGATGCTAGAAAAAAGTTCTTAATTGATCAAGCTACTGAAGAGGAGAGGAGACCCAATAGTTTAGAACTGCAGTCCATGATGCTAGATGACAGAATTATATAGGCTCAAGAATTCATGAAGGATGATAATTTTATCAAGAGTGAAGAATTCAAAAGTTTTTTGTATAAAATCAAACATAATGAACTTTCTTTGCATGTAAAACCTGGAGACATAGATGAAAAAGTGACTGAAATGGTGCAGAAGCTCCAAGCCTATGATCCTAACAGTGAAAGCATCAATGTAGAGGAGGCTAGGGAATTGGTACAAAGGAGTGGTCTGATAGTTTTCCTAAGATGGGATATTAGTTCATCATTCCTTCTTGATCAAATGAGGAGACAAGAAAAATCAATCTCTTATGAGGAGATTAATCCATTTGGTGAATTGCAGGGGGCAGGATTTAATATAGATACTAAGAAAATGGCTATTTGGAGTGTAGCTCCATAATTACAGAAGCCTACCCTGATGGAAATTAAAGAGACACCGTCAGGTAATACAATTTTCTGGAATGCACATTCAACTTCTTCAGATCAAATTTACAACCTCCAAAACACTACTGCTATGCTAGGCAAGAACAAGATTGATATTCTTCAAGAATAACTGGTGCAGACATATGAAAAGTACCTTGATGCCAGGAAGAAGTATGAAGAGGAAATGAGAAAAACATATGTTCTACAACATGCTTTGGAGGAATCAGAAAAGGAGAATGAAGATTTGAAAAAAGAAGAAAGGTCAGTAAGAGTAAGGGAGGTACAAGACCAGAATATTCAAACTGACTAGATAGCAGAAGAACCACATCTAGTAACACATATGGATGTGGATGAGTTTGAGATTAGCAATGATGCAAAGATTAGGACAATGAAACAATTTTTGATTCATAGAATCACTGCTTTAAAGAGAGCCTCTATAAATGTACATAGTATGTACATTACTCTGCAGAGTAATGAATACCAATGCTCTGAGGCTTTATCACTATTATCTCCATTGTTTGCCCAGTGGGGGCCATACATTTCAACTACCTAAGGAGATCATTGTTCCTATAAGGAAAATGATACATCAAGTTAAAGAATTGAATTCATTCTTCATTGGTAAGATTGAAGTAGTAAGGGGAAAATTGAAAAGCATAGCATTTGGTACCCCAGATTTCATTCCAACAATTTTCAACAATGAAGGGTATGTCAAATCCTGGCAAGAGTGGTCTGAATCTTTTGATCTAATATTAGACCATCCAAGATTTATAACATTTTCAAGAGGTGAATCAAGTGATCAAGTTGTCTATGATATGATTGATATGACATACAAAATTGAAGCAGATATGAACAAAATTACTGGAGAGGGTAAAGCCATCACAGATGCAAAATGGACTAAAACCATTAGTGAATTAGAGGCAGTTAGAAATATAGCATGGCTTGTTGTGGATATAGATATTTCCATCTAGGAGCTTATAGCAAATATCAAAGCAATTCCTTCAGTAGAAGATGATTAGCACAAAAGATGGTGGCCCCGGAGAATCAATTGGAAGACAAGTGTTGTAAAAGAATATCAAAGAGAAGTTGTTCATCATAACAGATTACCTTACCTTTATGGTACATCTGCTATGGGTAATGTTATAGTTAGAACTAGAAGACAGGCATAATGATCACTTGCCACTTGTCACATTTTGTAATTGTTTCCCCTTTTTCTGTTAAAATATGGCACAAAAGGTTTCAACATTATAGTAGATATCAAAGCAATCCCTTCAATAGAAGATGATTAGCACAAAAGATGGTGGCCTCGAGGAATCAATTGGAGGACAAGTGTTGTAGTAGAATATCAAAGAGAAGCTATTCATCATAACAGATTACCTTACCTTTGTGATACATCCGTTGTGGGTAATGTTGCAGTTAGAACTGGAAGACAGGCTTAATGATCACTTGCCACTTGTCACATTTTGTAATTGTTTCCCCTTTTTTTGTTAAAATATGTCACAAAAGGTTTCAATAATTTGTAATGATTATCTTAATTGTTGTTATCTTTTTTCTTTTGTAATGAATCATTATGTAACCTTTGTAAGCCTGAAGCTTGTTGCAACTCAAGTGATATAAATATGAGTTCCCAAGGCTTAGAAATGGTCTGATCTATTGTTATTTTTTAGATTAAGACTTAAGTATAATTTTCTTTAAGAGTAGATATTGTTCCAACTCTATGTATTTCAATTTTCCATTATGTTTTGTAGTCAGTAGTTCTCTGTGATGTTATGGGCTTTGCACATGTCTCTATTATCTCTCTTTTTATTATCAAACAACTAAATCAAGAGAAAGATACAAAAATAACATTGTGTCAACAATATGAATAGAGTAACAAGTAACAAAAATCTTGAACTCAAATCAAGAGAAAGGTACAAAAATAACATTATGTCAACAATAGAGTAACAAAAATCTTGAACTCAACTTTTGTAAATTGTAATTGCAATATGACTGAATAATGAATATGGAAGAACTGAAGTAGACCTATAAATTCCTTAGAACTGAATGCTACATTACTAAATCACAATTCACTTCATTGACTTAGTCTCAAATGTGAAACTAAAGTCTGACTAGTACTAATAGGTTCCTCTTCATTCTGAATCGGGTATTCAAAATCTGTAAAATCTTCATCTTCATTTTGACTTTGAGACCTAAATTCATCATTTATGTTGGAGTCAGCAGTAGAAGTAGAACCACCATCTTTTAAAGTGTTGCAAAGGCCTCGTCTTTCACATGTGGAATTCCAAATGGCCAATGACCTATCATAAGGAAAATCTCTAACATTGTATTGAGTAACAAACAACCTCAAACAAGTTTCCAAATTTTTGTCTAGTTTGTTTCTGACATTTGATTTCAAAAACCCCAATGCACTGAAAACTCTCTCATCTTCCACCGACCCTAATATCATTGTTTGACATAAATCAGCAAGTTTGAAATATTCTGATATTGAAGTACGTAATACTTCATTCTGACTTATCCTTTTCAAGAGCCTTGTTATTGCACCAGGATCAAATGGATTCTCAAATTTTTCCATCTGGTTTTTCATACACAATGCAAAAAGTTTACATTGATTTTTAAGATTATTTGAATCTAAGATTCCTTGTATTAGTTTTCCATTACAATCTGTATGCTTTGAAAACTGTATTATCAATTTGTCAAGTTTATTATGAAACAACTTTGCATCAGTTGGATTATGTCCAAAGTGTTTCCAAAATTGAGGAAACACACAACTCATGGCTTCAAGAATTTCTTCTTGAGAGAATCTTTCATGAATCTCACTTGAAATTTGGTAGGAAATAGACTTCACATTTTCACTAATAGATTTAACAATCTTGTCAAAATCATCCTTTCTAACTGGTAGTACTCTGCCTCTCTTGGTTTATTTAGATTGGTGCATTGGTATTTCAAATCCTTTCACAAACACACATAGCTCATTTTTCCCATTGAATTGTAAAAAATTCTCAGCATGATTCAAATCTGTAATTATCTCCCACCTTGAAAAAATTGGGCTATGACCTGAGAGATCTTAATACAAAGAATCCAGAGCCATGCATGTCATTTTACATAAATAAGAATACTCATGAATATACATAGTTCTGTCTTGGGCTTTCTTAACAAGTTTGTTCATTAAATCCAACATGGGGAGAAGACTGGCTAAAGTTAATAGGTTCTCTATATCACTTAACTTATTTAACAAATCAGGAGCTCTGTCCACTATAAGGCATTGCTCATATAGAACTCCAATCAAGGATTGATATTCTGCTAGAACTCATTCTGCTGGTCCATGCAAAGATATCCATCTAGTCTCAACATCCTTGAGAATCTTATTTCCTACTATTACTCCCTTAGAAAAAATCTTAAATTCTGCAAAGCATTTAGGACTTTTGCAAAAGTACGAGTGGAGCTCACAGATTAGATCTTCAACTTTTTACACTGTACGAAAAGTACTTACAATCTTATATGCTAAATTCATTCGGTGGGCCATGCAGTGTATGCTAAGCATATAAGGTCCAATACTAGTTTTTAATCTTGCACAAAGACCAGTCCTTTGCCCTTGCATTACTGCAACTCCATCAGCTCCGACACACACTAACTTCTTTGCAATTGTCAAGTCATCCATACCAGCAATTTCATTCAAAGCTTTCTTAACTTCTAAATATAATTTTTTTGCAGTTGAATTGGCCCTCATTTTATGAACACAAAGTAGATTAGCTTGACGGACATGATCTTTTATAGTATATACATGCATACAGACCCAAGCAGTGTTATCTATCGCAGTGACTTCATCTAAAGATAATGAAATGAACTTGGATTCTTTTACTCTCTCCTGTACATTTTGCTTTTCCACCTCAGCAAGACAACTTGCCATTTCCCATCTAGCGTATATTGACCAATGTGACATAGGATAGTGAGGAACTCTCAAAAAAGATAATAAATTACCATATTCTGAAATGTCTCTCATAAGACGCCCTCTAGATAGAATATGAAAAATAACACTCATCTGAACGGTCTTTGCCAAGTTTGCATCATTGGCTGCATGTTGAAGCCCATCCTTGATTGGATTGCCACTACTGCCACTACCAATTATCGCTATTTTCTTGAAATGCTCTTCATATTCTATGGCATACTTAACATGAAGGCATTCTTCCTTTGATTTCCATCTCACTGCTGCTACTTCCTTTCCATCTATGATTTGTTTTTCATAAACCGTACCAATATGTTTTTCTATAGTGTCAAGCTTTAATTGCAACTTTTTCTCTCTTTTAGTTTTCCAGGTACAAATTGTACACTTGCATTCTATTGGTGGTTCATCATTGTTTGTGACTGGTTCAATAAACCAGTACTTTGCTACCCAATCAACCTGGAAAGTCCTTTTCATTTCCCACTCCTGCCCCATTTTTACATTCGTTTTTCTTTTCTTCCTACCAACATCAATATTATCTTCTGTTACAACATCTTCTATTGTTCGAACATTGTTATCCTTGTTTGATGCATTTTGATTTAATTGAATAACAACCTACTCTTCTATTGGTGGTGAGGTATTGTGATTTCCTTCTGCACTTGTACTTGCCAAAGTTGGTGGACCAGAAACATTGTCAATTCCAAAGAAAGACTTTATGGTAGTATCTCTAAGTTTTTGGCATTTTGATGTAAGATTAATCCCTTCACTGCCCTTGGGGGTCTTACCCTTGTCACTTCCCAAAGATTGAGCAATATTAGTTACAGACTCACCCTCCCCTAACATCTCAATCCACTGATAATCTATTTAAACTTTACTTCCCTGAGAATAAGCAGTATTACTTTCAGTATTTGTTTAAAACCACAAAATATTTATACATTGGTGAACAAAAAATAATAATCATAGTAAAATTTTAATTTTTTGGGTGAATCATCTCATTGTATTCAAGGTTAAAAAAAACATACCATGGAAGGGCTAGGGAATTGGTACAAAGGAGTGATATGATAGTTTTATCAGTTTGAAGTTGGCAACTTGGCAGTTGCGAAACCATGAGAAAGGATTTAATAGGTCTATCGCAATGTCACTGTCAAAGTAAAAGTTAATAGTTTGTGTGTTGCAAAACCATGAGGAGGGAAGAGATTGCATCATCGCCAATTGAAAAGATAAAGGAGATTGTGTTGTGAAACTGCAAGGAGGGTAGAGATTGCATCATCACCGGTTTAAATGATGGTGAAATTTTATGTCGCGAAGTCACGAAAAAGGGAGATCACACCATCGAATGTTTGCACTTCACAGCAGTTAAAGGGAAAGACTTCCAGCAGCCGCAAGATCTTGATGGCAAGGATTTCGTATGTTCGCAACGGTTTAAAGGAAAGACTTCCAGCAGTCGTGAGACCGTGATGGAAATGATTTCACATGTTCGCAGCAGTTAAAGGGAAAAGACTTCTAGTAGCCACAAGATCGCGATGGAAAGGATTTTGCATGTTCACGGCGGTTAAAGGGAAAAGACTTCGAGGGAATCTTTCATGAATCTCACTTGAAAGTTGGTAGGAAATAGACTTCACATTTTTACGAATCCATGCATGCAAGCTTTAAAAACCATTAACGTCGCCAGCAACTTTCAGCATTGCATCCACTTTTTGAAAAATTTCTAATGAAAATGAGATAAGAAAGGAAACTATAGATAACCTTCTGATTAAATTAAACTACATAAGCTCAAGGAGAGTATTTTATAGCATATCTGCACATACCAGTGTACCACCACTAGTGGAAGCTATCTCTGGAGTCTGAGTCGTGCCCACAATGTGTCCTACACTGCCAGAAATTTGATGGAGTGCAAACGATATTTAGTGAATGTCTCATTGCTTGGGCGAATTTGGATTTATACATATTACAAATCAATACAATTACCAATTTACCATGCCAAACGAGTCGACTCCTCCACGAAAAAATCAAAGAGTGTTGGCAAAATGAGCTGACTCCTCGACATCCCATAACATGAAACGAGCTGACTCCTCCACGGTAAAATGAAACTGGGATGGCAAATTCTCCCATACTGCATGAAATGGAAACTTGAAACTAGGCGAACATTCCATGATAAGCGTTACTTGGTTGGCTGCGTGAAAGGTGATACCGCTAGGGAAAAACTCAAATGTAACATTTGCCTTGGCGATTACAATGCTAGGCAACCAGGTTCTTGGAGTTTGAAAATGTTACCCATTTCCAATTACCCTGATGAGAATATGACACATCTAGGGGTAGCTAACTCCCATTATCAACACATCCATTCAAACACCAGGCCAACTATAAGGCATGACCCTTCTTCTTCTTCAGGCTCTACAAAACCTAGGTGGGTGGACCTACAGATTCTTTATATGGTACCAGTTGTCAAAGCATACACTGAATCTAATATGAAGCAGATAAAACCCTTATTTCTCTTGATAACTCATGAAATGACATCCATCTACAGTAGCTAAATGCAGATCTAGGAATCTCATGAGCTGAGTGAGGGCATTCTATTATAGCTCTTCAACATGAAAGGGGAAAAGCGTTTGATTATTGATGTTGATCTCAGCAAAACCTCAAATATGCAGTAGTATAACAAGTGATCCTATAAGTGATCAGTGCCTTATCTATTGGGCAATTCATACAAAAACCTAACACACATCCCTGAAAATCATTGATATGTGCCATACATCAGGACTTCCTGATCTATCTAACCACTTTGTGAACTAGACATCTGCATCCTTCTGAACCTCATACTCGACTTATCCCTTCATGAAATCTGCAATCCTATGATGAGGAATCAAGCATTTACATAACTCTTTGAGTCATAAGCAAAATAAATCAACATATACAACCAATAAGTTGCAACTGAGTTTCATATTCTTTCTTTACAAAACACAAAAGATCACAAACATCATGAATGAGAGACAAGATATCAGAATGAAGATTGACTTGTTGTTGCCTTATCATTCATTTCCTTGAAACAAATTACAATAAGATGCATGAAATTTAAATGCAAAGCTACCTAATAGATCAGACTATCTGTATTCTTATTTCTACTATTGTTCACATGAGAGAAATTGCTGAAGAAATATGTGGTATCACAGTATGGGAACATATCAAAACTGGATCCAAAATTTGGTATCTCAGTAGTGACTAGTTTTTTTCCAAAAACTGGAACCCATCAAACAATGAAAGATAGAAAGATATAGCAAAGGAAAGAATCTCGGATCTGATCTTCACGTGACAAGTGTCCATTTGAAAAGCAATCCTCTGTAACTGAAAAACTTCTTTCTTCCATCTCTCATTCTAATATGATCTTGTTTCATCATTTCTGTTACTGACTTGCACAATATCTCTGTTGAAATGATGCAACATTTTTGAGTCACCACAATATCTGATTTACCCATTGAAAAGCTTGGCAAAAATTTGGTTGAATTGAGTGAATGTGGGAAATGTGAACTCCAACCGCATTCTTACCAAGTTTTACTGATCCCCTATCTAAATTTTCAATTTTTTAACTGTTCCATTGAGAAAAACCCCAAAATTTACATTTTTGGCTATAACTCAAGCCAGGAGGCACCTGTGCAAGAACCAACCTCAAAATCGGAAAATTCAGCTCTTCCCGATTCCGGCGGTATATTGGAGTATCTATTTTGGGCAAAATTTGACCCAGATATAGCCCTCTGAAGTTCAAGCCTCTACTCATGTCTCTATGACAATATTTCACAAATATATGAAATTTCAAAAGTTAAAACTATATCAGAAGTTCAAACTTTATTTAAAAAAAAGGTCCATGTCAGTTTCTTGGCAAAATAATTTTAAAATGAAAATTTTAAAATCATTTTATTTTTCCTAGCCTCTTTAATTTTGGGTCAACTCTAGGTTTGACCAATGCCACGTGTCACTTTCTGATTGGCTGTTGACTCTTGCCGGATTCTTGAGTTTTCTGGCGACCTTGCTATGTCGCTAGCCAGATTTTTCAAGATTTTTTGGCAAGCGACATAGTGACCTGCCGGATTTTTGACTTTTTCGGCCGCTTATAAGCTGCTGACATCATCATTTGGGCATGCATTTTCTTTCAAAATTTACTTCATTCCTTCTAGCC